>SNVD02007508.1:0-289176 GCA_013180625.2 Boswellia sacra
AAAACTTTTCTTGAAAGATCAAAATTATTTAAATCTTTCTTTAAGAACAAAGGTGAAGAAGATGAAATAGAATGCAATCAAGAGAATGGCAATAAAGAACAATCACAAGTGCAAGTAAATGTAAAGAGGATAGGGATAGAGAGAGTGCAAACTCGATGTACGTGGTTTGGCAAACCTTGCTTACGTCCACGGGCTCCTAGCTCCATAAGCTAGGCTTTCCACTAAGTTGTAGAAATCTTTACAACTTGCTTGATGAACAACCTCACCAAGACTTTTTCTTCCAACTCTTGATAACACCACACCAAGAGTTCTTCTTGATGAACAACCTCACCAAGGCAACTTCCTTCAACTCTTGATAACACCACACAAGAGTTCTTCTTGATGAACAACCTCACCAAGGCAACTTTCTTCAACTCTTGATAACACCACACCAAGAGTTCTTCTTGATGAACAACCTCACCAAGGAAACTTTCTTCAATTCTTGATAATACACAATAAGAGTTCTCTCAAGGATAACTATTATCCTTTACAAGAATATCTCACTCTCACCACAATACAAGAACAAGGATATTTTTTACAACAAAAGTACAACTCTCTTCAAAGAGTAGATAAAGAATATAAAAGCTCTCTAGACTTGATATTTCTCTTGTTTTTTTGCTTGATAGATGCTTCTCTTGTTCTTGCTGAATGCATGGGAGAAGGGCTCCTTTTATAGGCAAATGAGATGAACTTAATCAAGTGAAGACACCAACTCCAAATTTTCTGCCCACCATAAAAATCGTAATCTTGTCTGCCATTGTTGTCAATGTTTCGTTTGAAATTTGAAAATATACAAAACATAAAAGATCTGCACATTTGAATAAGCTTTCCAACACATCAAGAACCAAGTCATTTGGATATCTGTAGCTCAAGATATGGCTAAAACACCATTCGGTGCTCATGTGACTTGATTTTTCTTCCATGTGTCAGTCCACCAACTTGCATGTGTATTATGTCAGCCTTCTGTTTGAAATTTGAATTTCTTCAAAAAATAAAAGATCTTTGTATTTGAATAAGCTTTCCAAAACATTAATAATCAAATCATTTCAATATCGCTATCTTAAGATATAGCCAAAACACCATTCGGTGCTCATGTGAGTTGATTTTTCTTCTCTGTGTCAGTCCACCGAATTGCATGTCAATTATGCCGGCCTTCTGTTTGAAATTTGAATTTTTCAAAACATATGAAATGTTCTTCATTAAGTCATCTTTCCAATGCCGCAAGAATCAAGTCATTTTGATTTTTCTAGCTCAAGATATGTCCAAAAGAGTATTCGGTGCTCATGTAAGCTGCTTCCATTTGTCTTTCAACTTGCATGATGATTTGGACAATCTTGCACTTGAAATTTGAATTTCTTTAAAACATATGAAATGTTATAAATTGAGTAAGCTTTCGAAAGGATTAAGAATCACATTATTTGGACATCTATTGAGATATATATGACCAATTGATTGAACATTACTCATGTACCACATTCCTTGAGTCAAACCTTGTTCTTAAACTTTGGTGCCCTTAACATGTAGTCTTCTCCTTAGCTACAACACTTCATTTTAATAACCCTCTTCTTGATTTTATAATTATTTCAATAATCTAATTCTTGCACATAAATAAACATATTAGTAAATTTCAATTACTCAATGCGTATTGTTATCATCAAAATTATCATGTAGCCTTAGGGCTAACAATCTCCCCCTTTTTGATGATGACAAACCATTGATTGCTTTAAAATAATATCTAAAATCAAGAATGAAAATAAAAATAAGAATAAACATTTCTCCCCCTTTTGTTATCATCAAAAAGATGTAATCAAATTAATTAATCCCCCTAAATATATTCTCCCCCTTAACATATGCTACCATTCAAAGATTATCATATAAAAACAAAATTAAGACATATCCAACATGCCTAATTCTCTTCTAATTATGCAAAATCTATCTTGACTAAGGGTTTTAGTAAATATATCGGCTAATTGTTTTTCGGTGGGAACAAATTCGAAAGAAATATTACCTTCTTGCACATGATCTCTAATAAAATGATGTCTTATTATTACTAACATCCTTAATCACATATCTATTAGGCTCAAAAGCAACAAAATATCCCTTATCACATAATTGACTAATGCTTATCAAATCATGTTTCAAAATATTAACAAGCAAAACATTTTCAATAAATAGGTGAAGAAGGGTTACCAATATCACCATGTCCGATTACCCTTCCTTTGGCATCATCACCGAAGGTCACTATCCTCCTTTCTTCATGATTAATCTTGAGAATTTGGAGGCATCTACGGTCATATGCCTTGAGCATCCACTATCTAAGTACCACTTGTGTTTGCCACTCCTTTGTCCCTACAATCAACATTTAAGGAGTAACTTTTTGGTACCCAAAAGTTCTTGGGTCCTTGGGGGTTAGTTATGATACTTTTTGGAACCCATATTTATTTCAAATTAGGATTTCTTTTAATGGAGCAAGAATGCACATTGTGTCCTTTTCTTCCACAATAAGTACATGAATGATTAGGATTATTCCTAGAAGATGTATGAACAAAATAGTTTTTAAAACACTTTTGATTTTTATGAGTTTTATATCCTAACCCTCTTTTATCAAAAACACACCTTTAGTTTTGTAACATAGAATTCAAATTTTTTGTACTTTTTGTAAAACTATCAACAACATTTCTTAAGTCATTATTTTCCTTTTTCAAAATAGCATTTCCTTTGTCCAATTTATCAAAATCTTTTTGTTTTAAAATATCATTTTCAGTTTTTAATAAATGTATTTGATTTTCCAAACTTTCAAATCTTTTTGCTTTAAAATTTCATTTTCATTTTCTAAGGCTTCATTTATTTCCATCAACTCTTCTAATTGAGATAACATTATTTTTTACTTCTTTTTCAAAGCATTGATTTTTGAATTTTGTTTATCAACTTGCATATTTAAATTTTGAAATGCTTCAAGTAATTCATCATATGAAAGCTTAGGATCATAATTTAGAATACTTACCTCATCTTCTCGTAAATCCATGAAGCACATGTTTGCCATTTCACAATCTTCTTCTTCGGTAGAGCTAGCCTCACTATCATCCCAATTTGTGGCTTTCATTGCTTTGGATTTCTTGTCTTGATTCTTGAAGTATGGACAATCCATTCTAGAATTCTTATTGAATCCTTGGTTCTTTCTAATCATCCTTTTTAACTTTCTTGTGATGAATGTAAGATCTTCATCATCATCTTCTTTTGTTGAAGATTTGAAAGCGATATTTTTCTTTTTCTTGAAATCTTCTTCATTCTCCTTCAAGGTGATTTCATGAGTCATGAGAGAACCCATAAGTTCTTCTAATGGTAGTTTGGTGAGGTCCTTTTCTTCTTGAATTGCCGTCACCTTTGGCTCCCAAGATTTTGGTAGACACCTAAGAATCTTTCTCACCATTTCAACATTAGAATAAGATTTACCAAGAGATTCAAACTATTAATAATATCCGTAAATCTAGTAAACATTTCAGAAATTGATTCATCCGATTTCATCTTAAAAAGCTCGTAACTATGAACTAGCATACTAATTTTGGAACCTTTAACTTGACTAGTTCCTTCATGAGTTACTTCAAGTGTGTGCCATATTTCTTGTGCCGTAGAACAAGTAGATATTCTATTAAACTCATTTCTATCTGGAGCACAATACAACAAATTCATAGCTTTAGCATTCAAACTTAATTTCTTTTTATCATCTTCACTAAACTCTTTAGGTTCTTTAAGTATGCATTCCCCATTTTCAATTTTGGTAGGAACAAAAGGTCCTCCCAAAATAATAGACCACAAATCATAATCAAAAGATTTCAAGAAAATACTCATTCTAGTTTTCCAATAAGAGTAATCACTTCCATTAAAAAATGGAGGTCTAGAGATAGAAAGTCCCTCAACATATGAAGTTGAATTAAAAATTGCCATAGCTCAAAATCGGTTAAGATTTAAAAAAAATGAGCAACCTTGCTCTGATACCACTTGTTGACCCAGGTATGGCAACCCCAGAGGGGGGGTGAATTGGTTTTTTATTTATCAAAACGGATTTATAAAACTTTTCTTGAAAGATAAAAATTATTTAACTCTTTCTTTGAGAATAAAGGTGAAGAAGATGAAAATAGAATGCTATCAAGAGAATATCAATAAAGAACAATCACAAATGCAAGTAAATATAAAGAGGATAGGGATAGAGAGAGTGCAAACTCGATGTACGTGGTTCGGCAAACCTTGCCTACGTCCACGGGCTCGTAGCTCCACAAGCTAGGCTTTCCACTAAGTTGTAGAATTCTTTACAACTTGCTTGATGAACAATCTCTCCAAGACTTTTTCTTCCAACTCTTGATAACACTACACCAAGAGTTCTTCTTGATGAATAACCTCACCAAGGCAACTTCCTTCAACTCTTGATAACACCACACCAAGAGTTCTTCTTGATGAACAACCTCACCAAGGCAACTTCCTTCAACTCTTGATAACACCACACCAAGAGTTCTTCTTGATGAACAACCTCACCAAGGCAACTTTCCTCAACTCTTGATAACACCACACCAAGAGTTCTTCTTGATGAACAACCTCACCAAGGAAACTTTTTTAAATTCTTGATAATACACAACAAGAGTTCTCTCAAGGATAACTATTATCCTTTACAAGAATATCTCACTCTCACCACAATACAAGAACAAAGTTAATTTTTACAACAAAAGTACAACTCTCTTCAAAGAATAGATAAAGAATATAAAAGCTCTCTAGATTTGATATTTCTCTTGTTTTTTGCTTGATAGATGCTTCTCTTGCTCTTCTTGAATGCATGGGAGAATGGCTCCTTTTATAGGCAAATGAGATGAACTTAATCAAGTGAAGACACCATCTCCAAATTTTCTGCCCACCATAAAAATGTAATCTTGTCTGCCATTTTTGTCAATGTTCCATTTCAAATTTGAAAATATTCAAAACATAAAAGATCTGCACATTTGAATAAGCTTTCCAACGCATCAAGAATCAAGTCATTTGGATATCTGTAGCTCAAGATATGGCTAAAACACCATTCTGTGCTCATGTGACTTGATTTTTCTTTCTTGTGTCAGTCCACCAAATTGAATGATAATTCTGTCAGCCTTCCGTTTGAAATTTGAATTTCTTCAAAACATAAAAGATCTGCATATTTGAATAAGCTTTCCAAAACATTAAGAATCAAAGCATTTCAATATCTCTATCTTAAGATATCGCCAAAAAACCATTCGGTGCTCATATGAGTTGATTTTTCTTCTCTGTGTCAGTCCACCAAATTGCATGTCAATTATGTCAGCCTTGCATTTGAAATTTGAATTTCTTCAAAACATATGAAATGTGCTTCATTAAGTCATCTTTCCAATGCCACAAGAATCAAGTCATTTTGATTTTTCTTGCTCAAGATATGTCCAAAAGAGTATTCGGTGCTCATGTCAGCTGCTTCCATTTATCTTTCAAATTGCATGACGATTTGAACAATCTTGCACTTGAAATTTGAATTTCTTTAAAACATATGAAATGTTATAAATTGAGTAAGCTTTCGAAAGGCTTAAGAATCACATTATTTGGACATCTATAGAGATATATATGACCAATTGATTGAACATTACTCATGTGTCACATTCCTTGAGTCAAACCTTGTTCTTAAACTTTGGTGCCCTTAACATGTAGTCTTCTCCTTAGCTACAACACTTCATTTTAATAACCCTCTTCTTGATTTTATAATTATTTCAATAATCTAATTCTTGCACATAAATAAACATATTAGTAAATTTCAATTACTCAATGCGTATTGTTATCATCAAAATTATCATGTAGCCTTAGGGCTAACAGTTACATCAATAGTAGGGCAAACCTGAAGATCATTCATGAAAATTTCCCACAAAATAAAGGAAAGGCCAATGCAGCCAGCTTTGTCCAAAAGTCAAATGAATGCCACAGAGCATAACTTGGTACCTAAAACAACTTGAAAGTTGAACTTGAAACGAAACTTGCCGGTCAATAAAGCCTCTTATTTAATGTATATATACATTTATGTTTGTGTGTATGTGTATAAATATATATATATATAAGAAATTTTTTTTTACAGTAATTTTTTTCACCTAAGAATTGCTCTCTTTTTCTTGCTGTATATGGCAACGCCTATCTGCATATGCCCATGTACCTTTGTCTGTTGCATCATTAAACATATCAATAATTTTTATGATAATATAAATTTTTTATTTCAACATCTGAATTAAAAATTTCTAAGATTAGTGTTTTATACATATATTCATATTATTTGATGTGGTTTTCACTTATGTTTTTTAATATATTAAAAATATTTGTAAATTAAAATTATGCAAAAGTTGGTATTGATCTATTTAAATATTAAAACTCTATTATTTAAAATACTTAATTATTTTTGTATTTAATAATTTATATTGTATGCATATTTACTTTAATATGTTTTGTTTCATAAGTCACATATAAAAAGGTAATAACTGAATTAGATAAAAGTACTTTTGAGAATTATGGGTGATATAAATTATTGTGATATTTGCATTCAGATAAAAATTATATATTTTAGTTTTTTTCATTTATATAAAATTGTATTTAGAATAAATAATAAGTTAGAAAAACAACTTTCAAAATAATTATCACTGGTTCCCCAAGATAACCAACTTTATTTCAAAAACAATTCTGGCCTAACCAAACTAGTTCAGTCTCGTTTTGTTCGTGGGACTACAGACCAATAACAACTTGTGCAAGTTTCCAACTGAAGTGATATCACAACTTGTCTTGTATTTTTTTAACTTAATCGATAAGTTATAACTTTAAAGTGTGTACCAGATTGTAGGAAATTATATATCTATGATATAATTTTATGAATTTGGCAAGATATAGTAACTTCACATTGAAAGTTTTTGCAGTGTATGGTAGTTATAAATAATATAACTAAAAATAGTAAAGTAATTTGGAACAGGATTTTTACGTGGTTCGGTTATAACCAACCTACATCCACAGGTAACAAGAGTTGCAATCTACTATGTTGTATGTGTTTACACTCGACTTATGACTCTTTATAGTGGTAGACACCTGCTCACTCACTAACCTTATCTATGTAAACTTGATCAACCCAATCACAACCACAGTCTTTCACACACTCTTCTAATGCTGCTCTTTTTCTGTCATGACTATCTTAACTAAACACAGTTAAGAATAACATAATGCCCATAATTGATACAAACACACATGATTACTCAACTCCCTTAAGCTCGCATGATCTATAGCAATTAATTAAAGCCTAAAGCTCTATACGAGACATAAAAAATAAATAAAAGACACACTCAAACTTCCTCTTGCTTGTTCTCTCTCAATTTGTCTTGAATGTGTTGAATGCCTTACTCCGAAAGCTAGAAAGGTAACTTTATATAGTATTTGATATCAATTGCAATCCTTATCATGATCCAGTAGAATCTCAATAAAACTCATAAAGAAAGTTTAGATAACAATCAAACATTATAGGAAGTGATAATATACTCTTCTAAGTAAACTAGAATACTTAAATAATATCCTAATCTAATAAGAGATAATTAATGCAAATATAAAACTTCCTATTCAACTAGGATATTAAGTCCAAACTTATTCCTGTTATAATTAGAATTCTCCTAATACATAATATCCATATAAAATAAATGAGATTTGGAAAATATCTACGTTTAATATTTTTATCACATGATGGCATAATAAATTACTCATGTGCAATGCATGTGCCACATGTGTCACACGTGAAACTAACACACATATTAGCTTACAAATTATGTAATTTACATCAAGGTGAAAGGTGGGATAGCAACTTCTTGACTAGGACTTTGTGGTTTTGCATGTATAAGGTGGGATAGCGACAATTTGAGGTCTCTAATGACGGGACTAAATGTTGCTTTATATAAATATATAGAACCTTAATAATAGAGCTTTCTCAACATTTTTTTTAATTTTTAATTGTATGAAAAAGGAGGTTTTAAATTTGAAATTAATTTGCACCCTAAAAAGCTGCTTTGAAGGTTTTTTTAGGATTTTAATAAATGTTAAAATAATTGAATATATTATCTGCAGTACTTCATTACATGCAAGCATGTATTTTTTTTTTTGGCCAATTTGAGAGAGTCAAAAACCAAATAGGTTAAAACCCAATAATTGAATCTAATTTAATTGGATTTGGTCAAGTTCATCCATGGAATCCGAAAAATATATATATTAAAAGAATATAGTCCAGTTTGATTATGTTGACCCAAAACATATATTATATGCAAATATTTATTTACTTTTGTTAATAAAATAATTTAAAACTCATGTAAAATATTTTTAGATTTTCACTATATCATATTGGGGTAATATCACTAACCTTATCTATGGTTTGGCACAATTTCAGGCAAAAAGGCATGTTTGAAAATTATATCAGCATGACCCCAAATGTTTGCATTTTTGTATTATCCAGATCCATTTTTTATTATAAAAAATGCAAAAAAAAATGATATGGATGATACAAAAATGTATGTTTGCTCGTCTAGATCCATTTTTATTATAAAACATGTGAAAAAAGGATATGGATCATACAAAAATGAATGTTTGATCAACCTCGATGATGCAAAAATACAAATTTTTAAGGTCACGCTGATATATTTTCTAAACATGTTTTCCATATGATATTATTCCAAACTATATGAGAGCTTAGTGATGTGAGCCCATATCATATTAGATTTGATTTATGTTCTTTAATCAAATGATAGGCTTGGTTTGATTTTTCTTAAAGATTGGATTGGATTGGAAAGTCTTCAAAGCAATTAATATATATTAGATTTGTATTGGTTAGTAATCCTCTAAAATTGTCGTCTGAGCTCTTTCAAAATGGATATAAACAAATGTTATTTTAGGGGCTGACCAAAAGCACTTCAATTTCTATCCCCCAAACTGTCAAAATAGAAAAAGTGTAAACACAACCAAATTATACAACATAACTCATATATTATTCTAAGGTGACGCAAATTGACTAGATCCATAAAAATAAAAATGAAAAAAGGATTGTAGTTTAGACATTTGCCCACTGAATAGGTAAAAAATAAACAAATTTAAAATAATAATACCATGCTTACGAAAGAAAAAAAGAATCATACAAATATGTTTTAATTGATAAAGTAATTAATGCAGTAATATCATACAAATAAAAGAAAATGAAATAATGAGTTATAATATAATTAGACAAATGAATTTCTACAAGAGCTAAAATGAAAAATTAAGATAAAACTTGAGATGCTTGGCACATTAGCAGAGTGGGATATTATTACCGCGCAAAACCTTGCAAGTTTGATTAAATTACTTAAATTAAAATATAGCACTTAAATTCCAAATACGATAAAGTGTAACTTTGATGAGATTAATAGATGACCGATTAAAATGCATGTTTTGGAATATCTAATTGAACAAAGCAAAATTTTGCAAATTTTTTTTTCTTTAAGCAGCCGAAGAGAATAAAAGGACATATTCACTTCAGGCCGCCAATGAAAGTTGAAAATGCAAACACTGATGTGAATGCAAACATTGTCATTCATTTAGGCAGACCTGATCAGCCATTTTGTAGACTTTCGACAAATTATTGATCACCGATCATGCATTAATCACTCCTTAAAAGTCAGATTTTAACCAACTACAATCCAAATGACATTTAACATATATTTATATGGCAGATAAAAAGTTAGATCAAAACGAGAGTCGGCTTGTGCAGGGAGGGGACTAGTGCGCAGAGAATGACATAAGGCCAACTACGCAAGCAAATTATTATCATATATACATATATTTGTAGACTCTTTCTGTTCATTTCTTGAACGCTATATTGGTTTTATGTTGATTCTGCAAATGGGCGCTAGGTGTCTGCTCTCTGTTGAAGATTGGATGGCGGTTTTGGTTAAATTTAGCATGATCCATGATAACGGGATTAAGCTGGCTTAGGAAAGTTGCTAATCGTAATGGGGTTGCAAATGGATGCTACACTTGGTTATCGCTTTTCGAAGATTAATTAATTAATTTGAACGGTAATCTGTAATATGCAATTTTTCTACAAGCAAATCCTGATTTTACCTTCTTAATTTTTTTCCAAGGTTGAATTGTAGTATTCAATTAATCTAACACAAGGGAAATTTTTTATTCCTAGGTTTATTTCATGGACAAGTCCGATATAATTGTTTATTTTATTTTCATTATTTAATGTATGAATTATTCCAAATCTATTTTCATTATTTATGCATGAATTATCCAAATCTATACGTATTCTAAATATTTACTAAAAATAGGGGAACAATGGTAATCATGAATTGACCACCCTAGACCAACTCTTCGACCGCCTAAGATAAAGGTTTATTTTTATTTCGGCCCATTCTAATTAAACCACCTCGCTAGAGCAAAGGAAAATTCGTGTTTTTTAGCATTTTCTAAGAATAAATTTATGAAAATGTATGTTTTTCAATGCATTAAATTAATATAAACCACATATCATTTTCAAAATTAAAAAGAATTTAAAACCAATTACACATTCTTTTCAAATTTTGAAAACAAAAACTTAAAAAACACAAACAAACACATTTGAACACTTCTCTAGCCATTGAAAAATGAGACAATTATATAAGTACTTTCGAGTTTCGGTTTAATTGTAAGCGCAAAATAATTATGTATTTTTCATCAATTATACCCATAAAGTTGTCTTTAAATTGTCATTTTCAGAGGTGAGACTGATGAAAAGGAACAACTTCAGGATTGTGATTGATGAAAAACATAGTATTTCTCTACTTAAATTAAGTCAAAATTTGAGGATACTTATTAATATTGTGTCATAGAGAAATGATATTTATCCTAGGGTTAATTTTGATTTTCCTCCGAGGTATCGATTAAATTAAAAAAGATGTTAAAAACCTCCAATTCTGAACTCAGTTTATAAAAAAGTAAGAATGTTGAAACACTATTAGGACATTATGGACATTTAATAGCCTCCCCTCCCTGCTTTACCTTTTCCATTTAAGTAGCTTCTCGCGTCTCTACTCCTCATTGAATTCATCAAAATTTTTGAAGATTAAATGTTTAGAATATGGAATAAGATATATCTGTTTCTTGTAAAGGGAAAATTAGAAAATAAATTAATATAAATGGAAACATGCATACACAAAAATGAGAATAAGTAGATAGCGGTCTTCAACACTTAACATTGCATATTAAATATAAGTGTTGGTGTCAACGTGCATGTGCCATGCACATGATGAATTTTGTTCAACTTGTGATAAAACAAGAATATTATTTTGATTCCTATTTTACTATTTCTAGAAGTATATTTTAGGAAGCATTTGAGTTACAATAAATATCTTCTTAGATTAGGATATAGTATCTTGTATCCTAACTAGAATAGGAGAATATTTATTTGTCCTAATTCCTTTAGGAGTTTAATTATATTCCTTCCTATTTTATTTCTCCTAATCCTAATGTAATTTTGATTTAGATTTCTACAGGATTTCTAGGAGATTTCATCCAGGCATACCACTATATATACAAAGTTATTTTCACATAACTGAGTATGCTAATTATGTGGTGTGTTATGTGAGTTTAGGTTTCGGCATTCCAACAATAAAGGAAGAGAGCTTCAACGCAAATAGGAATGCTTCTTTGATTTAATTTTATGAGTCTTTGATTCATGTATGAGAGATAGAAATCGTACATGAATTGTTGATTAAGTCTGTTTGAGCTAGTAGACACTTGGGATAACTTGCGGGTTAAGTGTTTATGTAATTCAACGTCAAACGTTGTTGTTATGCATAACTTAACAGTGTATTGTTAAGTTATCTATGATAGAGAGTGGGCAGTGTCACTAGAGTTTAAGATCTTGGTGGGATTTTGTTTTACAAATATTAGGTCAGTGTGTGAGAGTGAGTCAGCATTGTAAAAGGTCCCAAAGATTGTACAAATAAGAGCTCAGTGAATTGTAACTCTATAGCTGTTCGTGGATGTAGGTTTTATAACCGAACCACGTAAAAATCCTCTTGTGCCAATTTACTTTACAGTTTACTGTTATATTTTTTATAACTGCATACTTCCTGAACTCACAATTGGTATCAGAGCAGGTTCACTGATAGACAAGTGAAGAAAACGATCACGTTGATCTGGAAGGATAGAGTTTATTCACAATGGAGGATCCGAAAGACAACCACCTATTCTTGATGATAGTAATTACTCATATTAGAAGGTAAGAATGATTATGTATATCAAATCTCTTGATGACAGGGCATGGACCAGTGTGCTTAAAGGATGGACACCGCCAACAAAGTTGAATGCTTTTGGTGGTTTCGAACCCAAACCTGAGGATGAATGGACTGATGAAGAATATTGATGGTCTAGTCAGAATTCAAAGGCTCTTAATGCAATCTTTGCTACAGTGCACCTAAACAATTTCAAACAGATTTCTAGATGCAAAGTGGCCAAAGAAGCATGGGACATACTTGACGTAAAACATAGAGGTACTGCATCAGTTAAAAGATCTAAATTAATGAGACTGAATTCTCAATTTGAAAATTTGATGATGCATGGGGATGAATCAATTTCTGAGTTTTACTCTAAGATATGTCACATCACAAATTCTGCATACATGCTTGAAAAAACTTTCATTGATGCAGAAGTTGTTAGCAAAATAATTAGGTCTGTCGTAGATAAATTTCAACCTAAAATTTCAGCCATTGAAAAAGTCAAAAACACTGATGAGATGATGGTTGACGAATTGATTGGCATTCTCTAAAACTTTGAAATTAATCAAAGTACTAGGAAGCAAAAAAGAAAAAGCATTGCTTTCAATGTTAAAACTGAAAAATCTTATGATGAAAGTAATGATGAGCTTGATGAAACTGATTCTAAACAGATAGCTTTTTTAACAAGAAATTATCTCTAGTTCATGAAAAGAAATTTCAGGAAAAAGAATCAAGGAAGGCCATCAAACTCAAATGAAGAAAAATTCAGGAAGTTCAACAAGGAGAATGACAAGAAGAAGCCAAAACAAACTGATAAGAAAGGGTAGATTCAATGTTATGAATGTTCTGGTTATGGGCATATTCAGTCTAAATGTGCTAATCTCAAGAAGAAGAACAAAGGCTTGACAACAACCTGGAGTGATGAATCATGAGCAATTTTGTTGGATTTTCTGCATCTACAATTGATAAAGGGAAAGCTGGTATGTCTGACATAACAGAAATTTGCAGACCAGTCTTGATCATTCAGATGATGAAGATGGTCCCGAATACTATGAAGAGTTGCAAGAAACTTACAATGCACTCTGTAGTGAATGGCTGAGTCAGAAAGAAGAAATCAAAAGCTTAAAGAAGGAGATTAAAGTTCTAAAATGTGAAAAATCTTATGCTAAAAACTGTATTACAGAACTGGAGACTGTCTTGATAGACAAAACAACACATATTGAGAAAATCACAACAAAACTGGTTGAAAGCAAGAGGTGTGTTGATCAATTCAAAATTGGAGCAGCCAAACTTGATCACGTCTTGAGTCTTGGAAAAGACAACTCCAACAAACATGGATTGGGGTATAGAGAAGGTAATTCTGAATCTTCATCACAAATAGTTTTTGTGAAAGCTTCAACATCAGGTAAAAATTCTAAACTTAATTATTTAAGGTCAAGTCCTAGTTCAAAGAGTAATGAAACATTTGTTTCTCCTCTGAGCTCTTTCAAATCCAGTCCTGAAAAGGTAAGAAAAATTCATTCCTACTTGTTACTTTTGTGGTAAAAAGGGACCATTAGGCCTAGATGCTTTAAATTGTTGAATCTTTTGCATAAAAGATCAAAATAGTTCAAACTATTACCAAAATCACAACTGCAGTAGGTTAAGAAAGATAAGACAGTATGCCATGTTGCTCTTACTACTCTTGAACACACTTCTAACGATTTGTGGTATTTTGACAGTGGTAGTTCCAGGCACATGACTGGAAATAAATAGTTCTTAACATATTGTAAAGCATACAGGGATGGAAATGTCACCTATGGAGATGAAGCAAAGAGTAAGTCATTGGTAAAGGCACTTTGAATGTCAAAGGCCTACCTAATTTTCAAAACGTCTTGTTGGTTGAAGGTTTGAAAGCTAATCTTATTAGTATTAGTCAGATATGTAATGACATGTATATTGTTAATTTCACACAAAACAAATGCATGGTCTTAGATAATTTTGGTAAATGCATTCTAAAAGGTAATAGATCTTCGGATAATTTTTATTTGTAAAGATTGCATTTCAAGCTAGGATTTCGGATTTGGAATTGCGGCATCAAAAATTAGGACAATTAAATTACAAAGACTTAGTTAAATTAACTAAGTTAAGTGTTGTAAGAGGAGTTCCTAAACTTGATGACAAAGTAAATGAATTTTGTGGACCATGTCAAATAGGAAAACAAATTAGAAGTTCACACAAATCAAATCCACATCTTAGCACATCCAAAATATTTGATTTTCTTCACATGGATCTTATGGGTCCTATGCAAATTGAAAGCATTATAGGTAAGAGATACATATTTGTTTGCGTGGATGATTTTTCTAGATATACTTGGGTTGATTTCATTAAAGAAAAATCTGGCACTTTTGAAGCTTTCAGGAATCTTTGTGTTAAGCTTGAAAATAAGCAAAATAGGAACATTGGAAGGATTCTAAGAATAAGAAGTGATCATGGCAAGGAGTTTGAAAATATTAGCTATGCTGACTTTTGCAAATATCATAGAATTGATCATAAATTTTCAACTCCTAAAACCCCTGAACAGAATGGCATTGTGGAAAGGAATAATAGAACTCTTCAAGAGATGGTTAGAGTGATGCTCAATAGTAAAAAGTTGACCAAGAGGCTGTGGCTGAAGCAATAAGCACTGCTTGTTATATTTCAAATAGAGTTTTTCTTAGACCTAGCACTAACTGGACACCTTATGAAATTTTCAAAGGTAGAAAACCGAATTTGAAATATTTTCATGTTTTTGGATGCAGGTGTTACATCTTAAATGACAAAGAGAAGTTAGGAAAATTTGATCCAAAGAGTGATGAAAGAATCTTTGTGGGATATGCGCAAAACGGTAAAGCATTTCGAGTTTACAATTGAAGAACTAAGACAGTCATGGAATCTACAAATATAGTATTTGATGATCTAGATGATTATGCAAAGTATTCATAAGAGCAAAACATAACCAGCTTTACAGAAGAAGAAACAGAAAAATCAGATTCTGACAGCAGCAGTAATAAAGATGACTCTGTTATGAAAGAGAAAATAGCTGTTGTTACACCTGACATAACAGTAACATCTGACAATTCAGATTTTAATAGAAATTCAATCAGGAATGAAGATGAAAAGAAAGATGCACCCACATGGATTGAAAAGGCACATCCAACAAATTCTATCATTGGAACACCAGATGGCATGATGAAAACTCGAAGCAAGGTAAGAAATCAGGTAAGATTTTCATGTTATGTTTCTTTAGTTGAACCAAAAAATGTGAAAGAAGCCTTAAAAGAAGATGTGTGGATTCAAGCCATGCAAGATGAACTTAATCAGTTTAAAAGAAATAAAGTATGGGAATTAGTTCCTAGGCCAGAAAATGCAAATGTCATTGGAATTAAATGGATATTCAAAAACAAAACGGATGAAAGTGGACAAGTAGTAAGAAATAAGGCTAGGCTAGTTGCACAAGGTTACACACAAGTAGAGGGGATAAATTTTGATGAGACCTTTGCACCAGTAGCTAGACTTGAGTCAATCAGATTACTACTTGCAATTGCTTGTTTGCTTGATTTTAAATTGTACCAAATGGATGTTAAAACAACATTTTTAAATGGCTATCTTAATGAAGAAGTTTTTGTTGAATAGCCTAAAGGTTTGGAAGATCCTAAACATCCTGATTTTGTGTAGAAATTGCACAAAGCATTGTATGGTTTGAAATAAGCTCCTAGAGCTTGGTATGAAAGGTTGACAAACTTTTTGATCAACAGAGGTTAAAAGAGGCAGCAATGATAAGACTTTGTTTATCAAACATACATCTAACTATTTTATTGTTGCACAAATATATGTGGATAACATTGTATTCGGATCAACTAACAAAAGCAAAACTAATGAGTTTCCTAAGTTGGTGCAGGAAGAGTTTGAGTTGAGCATGGTAGGAGAATTAAATTTCTTTATTGGATTGCAGGTTAAGCAAATGAATGATGGGATATTTATATCTCAATCAAAATATGAAAAAAAATCTTGTAAAGAAATTTGGGCTTGAGAATTCAAAACCAATGAAAACTCTTATCAGTACTAATCTGAAACTTTCAAAAACAATGCAGGAAAAAATGTTGATGCAAGTTTGTATAGAAGTATTATTGGCAGTTTGTTATACCTCGCAGCAAGCATACCAGACTTGTGTTTTAGTGTAGGATTATGTGCAAGATTTCAAGCAAATCCCAAAGAATCACATCTGGCAGCAGCTAAAAGAATCATCAGGTATGTTCATGGAACACATGATTATGGAATATGGTTTTCTAAAGATATAAATGATTATCTTATAGGGTTTAGTGATGCTGATTTGGTAGGAAATGCAAATGATAGAAAAAGTACCTCAGGGGGATGTTTTTATCTTGGTACTAACTTTGTTTCATGGCACAGCAAAAAGCAAAATTCTATTTCTTTATCTACTGCTAAAGCTGAATAAATAGCAGCAGGGAGTTATTGCACACAACTATTGTGGATGAAGCAAATATTGAGTGATTATGGTATTGACCAAAAGCCTATAACTGTGTTTTGTGATAATACTAGTGCTATAAATATTTACAAAAATCCGGTTCAACATTCTAGAATAAAACATATTGACATAAGATACCATTCTATAAGGGAACTAGTAGAGTCTAAGGTGATACACATTGAACACATCTCCACTTATAAACAATTGGCTGACTTGTTCACTAAGGCATTGGATACAACAATATTTGAAAATCTAGGAAAGGCCTTAGGCATCTGTCAGTTTTCTGAATAAACACTGCTTACTGTTATGTTATTTGTATCTACAATATCATAAGTTTTCTTCTAATTAAGCATATGTGAGTTGTGTTATAAAATTGTGTGAATGATAAAATACTAGTTTAAAAATGAAAAATATAGAGAGGGCTACCGGTATATGATGTGTGAAAGCCATCCATTAAGAGTAATTTCATTGTATCCAGGTAATATGGTGAGGTCACCCACTTAAATGGAAAGGGCTACCTTTACACATGTGCAAAAGCTACTGTATTTATTTATAAAATTCACATTGAGACTAACTTTTGTATATGTAAGAAGCATGCCCAAGTTGATCACTCAATTGGATTAAGTGATAAATTAAAAAGTAAATAAAACAGCGCTGAAATATGCTTTCTTAGAATAATTTATATGATGTCCAGATATTGTTGTTAAATGTTTTTTGCTATTTTTCATAACATACGATGTTCTTTGTGCCAATCCAAAATTTAATTTTCTTGTGTGTCCATGTGTCAAAAATGCCATGTCAGCAGTATTGAATTGAGGGGCAGAAGTTTCAGTGGCAGGAATCCTAATTCTATTAGACTTCCTTATTCTAATGGGAATCAAATTTTGAATTTTTTTCATTAATGCCAGTTATGAAACGATTTTTGGAAAGGGGATTAACATTAATTTTTGTTAAAAACAAAATTTCTTTAAATTTGGCCTAGTATATTACAAATTGGTTATGGGCTTCTCCTATTCATTCCATACTCATTAAACAGTTTCTCTACTGTCCCTCATCCTGTTTCTCTCTCTCTCTCTGCTCTGTGAAATTATTGCAGACCAGGAAATCCTAAAAATGGTGACCACATCTGAACCTTCAAAGACCAACAGTTCTTCATCTTCTCAAAGCGACTTCAGTTACAATAGGAGTAACAGTGCACCATCATCTCAGTCTCCACAGCCTCATACCGAAGTTTCTATTGATCCAACCATGAGGGAAGACGAGTTAGTTCTAGTAAAGAAGATGAAAGACAAAGTAAAATCGAAGTATAAAAAGTTTCTCACAGCTAACATCAAGTAGAAATTTGTGAAGTACACTTCACAAAGGAAGTTACAGATGGAAAGGCCGATAAAGATTACTGACTTCAACACCTATGGCCTAAATGAGTTGCTTGAGTCTATATACTAGACTCATACAGATTTGAAGGAATTCAAAGCAAAACAGCATGCTTTGGAGGCAAAATTTGAAAGACATTCTGGTACTGAAGAAGAGCCACAGCCAATGAAAACTGAGAATGTGGTTCCTGAGAAGCTAAGCAAATACCAGAACCAGAAGCACCACTACCTGCAGAAGCTGACCAAATGCCTACAGCAGAGCAAGCTGTGTAAACTACTGTTGAGACAGATATAACAGTAAAAAAAATAATAGAAGCAAAAGAAAATCAAGTCAATTACTAAAAGAAGAAAATTGACAAGAAAGAGGAGAGTTGAAATGGTAAAGAAACCATCTGACAAGAAGAAGAAGAAAACTGAATTAGTAGGCCCTGAACTGAGAGCTGAACCTTTGTTAGATGTACCAGCACAGGCAGAATCCGAGATGAACTTGCCTTTACCACTTGTTGAAAATGAACCTCCTGTTTCTCCAGCCCTTGAAGGAGAGCATACTACCTCTCCAACCTCATCACCTGTAGCACACCCTAAGGAAGAACACATTCAGGCACCTCCTCCTCTTGAAGATGAACCACTGGTTCTTTCTAAACAACCTATTATTAAGTTACACACAACAGAAACCAATGCAGAAAGACTTGATAAGGAGATTCGCAGAGTTGTAGCTGAAATAACCTCTACTTCTTTTGAGACTGTTGAAGAACAACCTACTCGTGAGGCTTCTGAGCAGCCAACTCCTACCACAACCAGGAAGAGATATAAAGAAAAGGCTGACAGATTCAAGAAGCATCCTAGCAGTTCCTCTTTCCCACCAGTTCGTAAGTCTCCACGACTTTGTTAAGTGCTTTTGGCACTTGTGCTAAAATCAATGGGGAGAAGGAGTTGATATTTTTTCTAATATAACTGTTTTTTGTTTTTTATTAACTCTGTTCTATATGTTTGATATTTTTGTTATTACTGATGAGAATTATGTTAGTAAGGAGTAAGGGAGAGTAAGACTAGTAAGACTATTCTGATACTTTGTGTATTCACTGTGTTTGTGTGTTTGTGTGTTTGTGCTATTACTTATCTTGATTTGATGAATGGTTTGCATGATCTAATTTCATTGTTGATCTGATTGCTCTGATCATGAATTGACTAACATGTTGCTTGATCAGTTTGACAACTTCACTTTTTGTTGAAAATGCAGGATATACATATTTAGACAGTGTTTTGTTATGAGAATTGTCACAGCACACTAGTTAATTCTTTACATATGATATTTTCTGTTTGCTATTTCATGACAGCTTATTGTTATGATTGGCTTATCATGTACATTTTTCTTTGATCAGAAATAGTTTGATGTTTTCATCACAAGTTGCCAGAAAAGGGGAGATTGTTGGTGTCAACATGCATGTGCCATGCACATGATGAATTTTGTCCAACTTGTGATAAAACAAGAATATTATTTTCATTCCTATTTTACTATTTCTAGAAGTATATTTTTTATGATATAGTATCTTGTATCCTAATTAGAATAGGAGAATATTTATTTGTCCTAATTCCTTTATGAGTTTAATTATATTCCTTCCCATTTTATTTCTCCTAATCCTAATGTAATTTTGATTTAGATTTTTATACGATTTCTATGAGATTTTGTCCAGGCATACCACTATATATACAAAGCTATTTTTACATAACTGAGTATGCTACGTATGTGGTGTGTTGTGATACAAAACTATTTTTACATAACTGAGTATGCTGCTTATGTGGCGTGTTGTGAGAGTTTAGGTTTCGGCATTCCAACAATAAAGGAAGAGAGCTTCAACGCAAATAGGAATACTTATTTGAATTAATTTTATGAGACTTTGATCCATGTATGCTAGATAGAAATAGTACATGAGTTGTTGATTGACACATCCGAAAAAGGATTGTCTCCCAAGTATAGGAGTGTCGAAGTAATAAACCCAGTGAGACCAGGGTCGATCCACAAGGAGGAGATTTTAGCGCTACAAATTATAAGCTAAGCAAATATGACATGAATGATTCAAAGATATGACAAGATAATATCAACAAGGATGAGAATAATTAAAATATGCAATTAAAAGGAATTAACTCAATAATAATGAAAGCTAAGGTTAGGGGATCCGCCCTTGATATTTCGAATAAGGATAAACAACCCATTTTAGTTATATGAATTATATTTGCTTTGTTACCAATATTTATACCACTACTTGTAAATGGGTTCAAGCACCCAATGTGTCAATCTCCATATGTCGACAACAAATCAAGGTTCCTAACTAGATTCGTGTCGGTAAGGAAAAATCATACGACATCTAGGAAGGATCCAAGCATTTGATGTGCCAAGGATTATCTACAATGGATCAAGGCCTCCACTTTACGAGTGGTGTCAAGATTGATTGAGAAAATAAATATAAATCATACAAAGTAAACAACACAACATTATGATATTTAAGCACATATCAAAGGGTTAGAAAATCTTTACTCTCATATCAAGAGTTTCACCCTTTCACCTTAGCAAGAGAGAAATTAGAAAGATATTATAAGAGAAAGAACACAAATTGCAAGGAAAAGGAAATTCATTAATAACACACAAGAGAGAATAACAAGAGATACACAATACAAGATCTCAGCTAAGGCCAAGATGCCTCAATGGGTCACAAGGCACCTCTATTTATAGATACATTCAGGGGCAAACTTGTCAAATTACAAAGGAATAATTGTCAAATATTAGATGCACCAACTTTGACAATTGGGGTAATTAGGTGAACCGACTTTGACCACTGATTTTAACCTTGAATTATTGTGGATTTTAATCACATGTCTTCATGAAAGTTGTAGATATTTCTCTCAGATTTCTGGAACATCTTAATTCATATGATTTGAATACGTATTTTGAGAGATATGGTCAAAATACTGAGGTATGGTCAGGCTGGATCGAATCTGCAAATGGGTTCACTTCAAGCCCATTTTTGGTCCATTAAGAGCCCGAATTTGATGATGCTTCTGAATACAATCTTGTAGATAATTTAATCAGCTTTCCAAAACATTAATATTTGCACCATTCTGATCTACAAATAGAGAGTTATGTCCATTTTACCGAACCTATAACAGAACCAAAATTAAGAGGAAGTTAATTCCAAAGATGCAAAGACTACAAATATGCTTAAGTTGAGGAATTTAATGACACTATAATGCAATATGATGAACTGAGCTCCTATTAAACATACATATTTAAGTATTCATCACACCCCCTTATTGCTAGTCCCTAGCAATTAAAGTGTTATTATTTAGAAGTGATTTGTAGAATTTTGCATCCAAGGTGGTCATTATTACACTCTCCTTGATTTTATCCAAATAAACAAACTCTCAACCGTTTTTTTCTTTTTTAATGACTCATGTACTCTTCATTCAAGATATCCATAAACTTTCTTTTTGTGCTCAGTCAACACATGACTATGGGGCTTATTAGAAAGAAGCCATATCGATTCTAATATTTGTTAAGGCTAACAACCTTAGGTAGGGGACATTTATTCATTTTATATATATATATATATATATACATTCTTTCTTCTTCTTTTTTTTTTTTTGAAGGAATGCATCTTTCACCCATGTAGCAAGCCTTAGGCTAATGACTCCCAGACGTTGGCCTTAGGGCATTAGGTGTTAAGACACCTCCACGAGCTTAACGACTCGGGTTGCCAATGCTTTATTTTTGCTTAGAAACTTCTGGATAGTGCCATGTTCAATCCCATTAAACTTTCTCCTTAATCCGTGTAGCAAGCTTTGGGCCAAAAGCTCCCAAACTAGTTGGTCTTAGGGTATTAGGTGTTGAGGCACCCCTCGGGCTTAATTGCTCGAATTAAGGAGACTACGAGACCAAACTTATCCACAATTGCTTTCTCTCTCTTTTTTTTTTTTTTTTAACACTTTCCCCTTCCTTTGTGTTGTTATCCTAAACAAATCAAAAGAACTCAAATATTACAACATTTCATTTCGCCACCCACAATCATGCATCAAGGTATGTGTGTGTGTGTGAAGAAAGGTTCATGAATACTTACTTAATGAGTACATAAGCACACAATTTATTAAATGATAAGGTTGTGAGAGTTCATAGATTTGAATAATTCAAAGTGAAATGAATAAGACCTCCTTGTTATAAAATTCAAAAATCAAAACTAAATAATATCAAGTTAGCTAAAATGAGTTCACAAAATCAAAATAAAATGACAAATTGGTTAGAATGGGTTTCAAGAGTTCAATTATCCAATTACTAACTCGTTTTTTTTTTTAATAAGAAAAAGGAAATTCAAGACATAGTTATGTCTACTATCCTTCCCCCCCAACCAAATGAAACATTGTCCTCAATGTTTAAATGTAGAGAGATAAAGTATAGGAGACATTACCTAAAGCTTCTGTTATTCAAGAGAAATGACCTGAAAGACTCATAAAATAAAATACTAAAAATAAAATAAGGACAAGAAAAAAATTACAAACGAAGATTTAGATCCAATTTGCACTTTTTGTTTTGCCCTCCTGACCAATTAATTTGAGGACTAGCTGGGTCAGGTTTGTACTCTACTGCTTGTAATTTGTCAAGTAACTCACCAGTAGAAGTGGCAAAAACAAGGATCTATCTCGCCGAATGAGGGATAAAATTTGTTCCACAGCTGCATCAACAAAACTTATTAAAGGATCAAAGAAATTGTTAACATTCAACAAGCCTTTGGGTTTTTGATGGAGGTTCAGTTGGGCCCAAGAGGCAATTTGAAAAATCTCTTCAAAAGTACCAAAGCACCTTGGTGAAGCAATAAAGGCATATGAATTGATGAGCATATTTGCCATGCGTTCATGCATAGAGGAGACTTGTAACTCATGCCCAACCGTTTTTCCAACGATGCTTTCTACAGCCAAGGCTCTAGGAATAACTCCTAAAACTTGACTACCTTCTACATGTGCAGCTCTTGACACACAACCCGTTAACCCAAGGCTACCTCCCCCATAAACCACATGAATCTTTCTTTCAGCCAGAAGTCTACCAAGATAATTTGTTGCTTCTACAAACTCCTCACTTTTACCCGGTCGAGATCCACAGAATACACATATCCTTTGGATTCGACGTTTTGAAGTTCCCTCCATGTCTATGCAACTCTCTAACTATGTGTAAAGAAGAGAACAAGAAATGTGGTATTTATGGAGTGCAAAAAGGTATGCTAATGATGACATCCAAATAGGTAGCTCGGCTGCTTGTTGAAAAATTTGACAATTATGCATAGAAATTAAAAAAGATGATGAAATAAGACACCATAAGTCAAACAAAAGATACAAATTAAAAAATGACAGCTATAAGGCATTAAAATTCAAAAATGATGGCACGCATGCATATATACAGGTAGTTGTGACTATGGCTTACATCTTCCTCTGGTTTTACGTCCAGAAACGGCTTAAACACCTTCTATGAGTTAGGGATATGCTTCCTATCCAGTTTTGTTATAAACTGGCAAACAGGATCGTTTTGAGTCAGATTCCCAAGACTATAGCGTTCCTGCTCATCTCGGAATTGTGTCCACAAATAAAAAATTTCATGCTGCACGAGTCCACAAGAATGCGTCTCAAGAGTCACTCAGATATCATCCAAGGGCTCTTTACTCAGTCCATTCTTGATGAACTGTAGTTTATCCTCTCGATTATTAGACAAATATCCCAAGGAGCGGCAACGCTGGTTACAAGTCCATCTTGCACATTTGGGACAAACTTGTAACCTTTTCGCTCTTCGCTTTTTAGCGTAAGAGCTTTTTCCCATACCCGGCATGTGAGAAACAAGATTATCTGAAAATTCACAAGAAAATCGAACCTTGGCTTCAATTAACCATCTTACTTCAATAGGCATACCCTTCCACATCAACATCCTTAGTCTTTCTGTGCGAGCTTTGTAAATTTTAAGCAAATCATTTTAAGGAAGAGATGGAAAATATTTGTGCAATTTTGAGAGAATGGTATCCATGTGAAGAAAATGAGAGAGAAGAAAAGAAAATGGATGCAAAGTGAGTGACAGTTTTTAAGGAACTGAAAAACCGACTTTTAAAGTCACGGAGTACCGTATCCGCCACTTGAATGAGAAAAATCAATCCTTAAAAAGGATCGACTAAAGCAATGGACTCTTCATGTTGGTCAAAATTTTCAAAGAATGGTTTTAACCGTTGTCCATTAACTTTAAACACATTACCATTCTTTGGGTTCTCAATTTCAATTGCTCCATGAGGGAAAACATTTTTAACAATGAAAAGCCCAGTCCAACGAGACCGAAGTTTACCAGGAAACAAGTGCAATCTTGAATCATACAAAAGAACTTTTTGTGAAGGTTCAAAAGATTTTCTAACAATGAATTTGTCATGAAAAACCTTCATTTTTTCTTTGTAGATTTTAGAATTTTCATAAGCCTCATTCCTGATTTCTTCAAGTTCACTCAGTTGGAGTTTACGTAACTTGCAAGCATCATTCAAGTTTGTATTAAATGTTTTAATGGCCCAATAAGCTTTATGCTCAATTTTCACAAGTAAGTGACAAGGTTTTTCATAAACTAATCTATAAGGAGACATTCCCAATGATGTTTTGAAAGCAGTTCGATAAGCCCAAAGTGCATCATTGAGTCTTAAAGACCAATCTTTACGATTTGGGTTAACCATTTTTTCTAAGATCTGTTTTATCTCCCTATTAGCAAATTCAACTTGTCCACTTGTTTGTGGGTGATAAGGTGTAAAAATTTTGTGGGTTATTCCATATTTTCATTAAAGTTTCAAATGGTTTGTTACAAAAATGTGTACCCCCATCACTAATAATGGCCCGATGAATTTCAAATCTACTCAAGATATTCTCTTTCAAGAATTTGACAACTGTTTTCTGATCATTGTTTCGACATGGAATTGCCTCGACCCATTTTGAGACATAGTCTACTGCAACAAGGATGTACACAAAACCAAATAACGGTGGAAAGGGCCCCATAAAATCAATACCCCGAAAATCAAAGATTTTAACAACAAGAATGGGATTCAAAGGCATCATGTTTCTTTTTGAGATGGATCCCAATTTTTGACAATTTTCACAAGTTTTGCAAAATGCATGTGCATCTTTAAATAAGGTGGGCCAATAAAATCCACATTGAAAGATTTTAGCAGCTGTTTTTCTAGATGAAAAATGTCCTCCACATGCTTCAGAATGACAAAAGTTAATGACACTACTTACCTCATTGTCGAGTATGCATCTTCTTATTATTTGGTCTGGACAATATTTGAATAGATATGGGTCATCCCAATAAAAATTTTTCACCTCGGTTAAAAATTTTCTTTTGTCTTGAGCATTCCAATGAGGTGGCATTTTTCCTGTTGCAAGAAAATTTACAATGTTAGCAAACCAAGGTACAGTAGCAACAGAAAATAAAAATTCATCAGGAAAAGAATCATTGATAGGTGAAGTTTTAATTAATGTCTCTGTCGTTAGTCTTGAAAGATGATCAGCAACGACATTTTTGGCTCCTTTCTTATCCTTTATTGTGATGTTGAATTCTTGGAGCAATAAGATCCACCGTATCAATCTAGGTTTTGCATCCTGTTTAGACATTAAATATCTCACAGCTGCATGGTCAGTGTAAACAACTGTTGGAGAACCAATTAAATAGGATCGAAATTTGTCCAATGCAAATACTACTGCAAGTAGTTCTTTTTCATTTGTTGTATAATTCATTTGTGCATCATTTAAAGTCCTACTTGCATAGTATATCACATAAGGCTTACCTTATTTTCTTTGTCCTAAGACAGCACCGACGACATAGTCACTTGCATCACACACCAATTCAAAAGGCAAGGATCAATCAGGAGATTGCATAATTAGAGCAGTTGTTAAAAGTTCAATTAACTTATCAAAGGCATTTTGACATTCTTGAGTCCATTCAAAAGAAGTGTCTTTTATTAAGAGGTTACAAAGAGGTTTAGATATAGCATTAAAATTTCTTATGAACCTCCTATAAAATCAAGCATGCCCTAAGAGTGAATGAACTTCTTTGACTGTTTTTGGTGGAGGCAAATGGAAAATTAATTCCACTTTTGCTTTGTCCACTTCAATTCCCTTAGAAGACACCAAATGACCTAAGACAATTCCTGAAGTGACCATATAATGACATTTTTCCCAATTCAAAATAAGATATTTTTCTACACACCTTTTTAGGACTTTTTCTAAGTTTTCAAGACAATTATCAAAAGAGTTTCCAAAGACAGTTAAATCATCCATAAAAACTTCTAAACAATGCTCAACCATGTCATTGAAAATGCTTAACATGCATCTTTGAAAAGTGGCTGGGGCATTGCAAAGTCCAAAAGGCATTCTCCTAAATGCAAAAGTGCCAAAAGGGCACGTGAATGTGGTCTTTTCTTGGTCTTCGAGTGCAATAGGAATTTGATAATAGCCTGAATATCCATCAAGAAAGTAGTAGTAGGAGTGCCCTGCTACTCTTTCTAGAATTTGGTTAAGGAATGGTAAGGGAAAGTGGTCTTTTCTAGTAATAGCATTTAATTTTCTATAATCAATGCACATCCTCCAGCTAGATGAGACTCGAGTTGGTAATGATTCCCCCTTTTCATTTTTAACTACTGTAATGCCATATTTCTTAGATACTACTTGTGTAGGGCTTACCCACTTGCTATCAGAAATAGGGTAGATAATTCCCACATCAAGTAGTTTAAGAACTTCAGCCCTAATAACCTCTTTCATATGTGGATTTAATCTTCTTTGAGGTTATTGGGATGTTTTGGCATTTTCCTCTAAATGTATTCTATGTGTGCAAATTAAAGGGTTAATGCCTTTTATGTCTTTTAAAGTCCACCCGATTGCATTTTTATGCCTTTTAAGTACTTCTATCAACTTACCTTGTTGCTCGCATGTGAGGGATGAAGAAATTACAACCGGATATGTCTGATTCTCCCCAAGATATGCATATTTCAGTCCTTTAGGTAAGGGCTTCAATTCTAACTTGGGAGCTTCCTCTTCCTTGCTTTCATTCATTTGCCCAAATTCTTCAAATCTTGATTTTGAACCTTTTTCCATCACCTGTGCACAATCCAATAAAGAACATATATCAGAAAGATCAGACTCTAGTTCCATACTTGATTCTAATGAATTCACTAGACAAGTTTCCAAAGGGTGGTCAGAAGAACTCCCTTTTTGGATGTGATCTTCCACAATAGATTCAATTACATTGGCCCCATCAATTTCATCTTCTTCTTCATTTGGCTGTTTGCACATATTAAAAACATTAAGTTCCAATGTCATGTTCCCAAATGATAGCTTCATGACTCCATTCCTGCAATTAATCAAAGCATTAGAGGTAGCTAGAAATGGAGGCCCTAAAATAACAGGAATTGAATTGCTTACTTCTACTGGTTGTGTGTCCAAGACGATAAAATCCACTGGGTAAATGAATTTATCGACTTGAACTAATACATCTTCTACTACTCCTCTTGATACTTTAATTGATCTATCAGCAAGCAAAAGAGTCACAGAAGTCGGTTTTAACTCACCTAGGTTGAGTATTTGAAAAACTGAGTATGGAAGCAAATTCACACTAGCACCAAGATCAAGTATAGCTTGTTCAATTTTATGGTCTCCAATAACACATGAAATTGTAGGACAACCTGGATCCTTATATTTCACTGTATTATTATTTTGAAGAATAGCACTTACCTGCTCAGCTAGAAAGGCCTTCTTTTTCACATTCAGTTTTCTTTTCACAGTGCACAAGTCTTTCAAAAATTTTGCATAAGAAGGTACCTGTTTGATCACATCAAGCAAGGGAATGTTGACCTTTACCTGTTTGAAAATTTCAAAGATTTCAGAATTGTGAGTTGGCTTCTTTTGTGTGGCTAATGCTTGAGGAAATGGAGGCACATATGAGGATTTGGTTTCTTCTTCGTTAGGTGTTGGTTTAGCCACCTCTTCCTGTCCTTTAGAGATCGATTCTTCTTCTTTCTCACAAGGGTCAGGAATGTGTTTTTCAACAATCTTACCATTGCGAAGGGTCATGACTGACTTGGCTTGGTCAAAATAATAGTTACTTGAACTCCCTACATTTGAGTTAGATTGATCTTTGGGGTTTTGCAATGTTTGAGAAGGAAATTTCCCTTTCTCTTGGATGCTAAATGTAGATGCAAATTTTGCAAGAGTGTCTGACAAATTTGCTAATGTTTGAGCAGTTTGACTATTGAAAGTCTCTTTCTTTGTAATGAATGAATGTAATGTCTCTTCAAAGTCATTCCTAGGAGGAGAATCATATGCATGATCATGAGAATTTTGAAAATTTTGTCGTGTTTGGAAGGGGACTTGTGAAGATTGTGCATGATTGTCATTTTTCCAACAAAAATTTGGATGATTTCTCGAACCAGGATTGTAGGTGTGTGAGTATGGATTGTGATTTGGCCTTTTGAAAGTGTTCAAGACATTGGCTTGCTCATAGAGACATTCCCTAAAGGCAGGCAAAGTTGGGCAATCATCAGTAAAATGGTCATTGTCATCACAAATGTTACAGACATTTTCTTGAATAGAATTCAATTGACCACTCTTTTTCATCTCCAAAGCCTCGACTTTTCTAGCTAGGGATGCATATTTAGCTTGAAGGTCATGGTCTTCCCTAAGGTTGTAAATACCTCTATTGGATGTCGAGGTTGGGGCCTTGCTTGGTACCTCATAGGTGCCAGCAGTGTCCCAATTTTATGCCTTTTCTGCCAAGGAATCTAGGTAGTCAAGTGCTTCCTCAGGGTTTTTTTCTTTAAATTCTCCATTACACATTAATTCTACTAGTTGCCTATCTTGAGGTGTTAACCCTTCATAGAAGTGTGCGACTATTCTCCAAGTTTCAAAACCATGGTGAGGACAGGTATTAAGTAGTTCCTTATACCTATCCCAACATTGGTAAAGGGTTTTCCCTTGTTTTTGAGATAAATTGAAAATTTGTCGTTTAAGAGAATTTGTTCTATGGGTAGGAAAAATTTTTTTAAAAAATTGTTGTTTCATCTCATCCCATGAACTGATGGAATTCGACCTCAAATTTTGTAGCCATGTTCTAGCTTTATCTTTTAAAGAAAAAGGAAAAAGCTTTAATCTAATGGTGTTTATGCTACAATTTGGGTTAGTGTAGGAGTTACATACCTCTTCAAAGATTTTCAAGTGCGAATATGGTTCTCCATGTCAAGCCCATGAAAGGTGGGTAGAAGTCGAACAAAACTTGGTTTGAAATTGAAATGGATTGAATCTGGAGGAGAAACTACACAAGATGGTGCACTAGTCCTTACCGGATTCATGTTATCTCTAAGGGTTCTTGGTTAGTTTTGATCATTTTGTTGAGAACGGTTGTCCCCTTCATTTGTGAACCTTTCCACTAGATTGTCGGCCATGTTTTCTAAGGAAGATGATGTTTTTCTAACAAGTCTATCACTAGATGTTTGTGACCAAATTTTCATGCAAGAAAGAGAAAAGAAAAGAGAAGAAAAGATGAACACACACAAAGTAAAAAATTAAGATCTAAAATGAGAGAAGAGAATACTTACAATTTTGCACGCCAATTTTTACCTTCCCTGGCAACGGCGCCAAAAACTTGACACATCCGAAAAAGGATTGCCTCCTAAGTATAGGAGTGTCGAAGTAATAAACCCGGTGAGATCGGGGTCGATCCACGAGGAAGGAGATTTTAGCGCTACAAATTATAAGCTAAGCAAATATGATATGAATGATTCAAAGATATGACAAGATAATATCAACAATGGATGAGAATAATTAAAATATACAAGTAAAAGGAATTAACTCAATAATAATGAAAGCTATGGTTAGGGGATCCACCCTTGATATTTCGAATAAGGATAAACAACCCATTTTAGTTATATGAATTATATTTGCTTTGTTACCAATATTTATACCACTACTTGTAAATGGGTTCAAGCATCCAATGTGCCAATCTCCATATGTCGACAACAAATCAAGGTTCCTAACTAGATTCGTGTCGGTAAGGAAAAATCATACGACATCTAGGAAGGATCCAAGCATTTGATGTGCCAAGGATCGTCTACAAAGGATCAAGGCCTCCACTTTACCAGTGGTGTCAAGATTGATTAAGAAAATAAATATAAATCATACAAAGTAAACAACACAAGATTATGATAATTAAGCACATATCAAAGGGTTAGAAAATCCTTACTCTCATATCAAGGGTTTCACCTTTTCACCTTAGCAAGAGAGAAATTAGAAAGACATTATAAGAGAAAGAACACAAATTGCAAGGAAAAGGAAATTCATTAATAACACACAAGAGAGAATAACAAGAGATACACAATACAAGATCCCAGCTAAGGCCAAGATGCCCCAATGGGTCACAAGGCACCTCTATTTATAGATACATTCAGGGGCAAACTTGTCAAATTACAAAGGAATAATTGTCAAATATTAGATGCACCAACTTTGACAATTGGGGTAATTAGGTGAACCGACTTTGACAATTGATTTTGACCTTGAATTATTGTGAATTTTAATCATATGTCTCATGAAAGTTGTAGATATTTCTCTCAACTTTCTAGAACATCTTGATTCATATGATTTGGATACGTATTCTGAGAGATATGGTCAAAATACTGAGGCATGGTCAGGCTTGGCCGAATCTGCAAATGGGTTCACTTCAAGCCCATTTTTGGTCCACTAAGAGCCCGAATTTGATGATGCTTCTGAAATACAATCTTGTAGATAATTTAATCAGCTTTCCAAAACATTAATATTTGCACCATTCTGATCTATAAATAGAGAGTTATGTCCATTTTACCGAACTTGTAACAGAATCAAAATTAAGAGGAAGTTAATTCCAAAGATACAAAGACTACAAATATGCTTAAGTTGAGGAATTTAATGACGCTATTAATGCAATATGATGAACTGAGCTCCTAATAAACATACATATTTAAGTGTTCATCATTGATTAAGTCTGTTTGAGTTAGTAGATACTTGAGATAACTTGCGGGTTAAGTGTTTATATAATTCAACGTCAGACGTAGTTGTTATGTATAACTTAACAGTGTGTTGTTAAGTTATCTGTGACAGAGAGTGGGCAGTGTCACAAGAGTTTAAGATCTTGGTGGGATTTTGTTTTACAAATATTTGGTCAGTGTGTGAGAGTGAGTCAGCACTGTAAAAGGTCCTAAAGATTGTACAAACAAGAACTTAGTGAATTGTAGCTCTATAGTTGTCCGTGGATGTAGGTTTTATAACCGAACCACGTAAAAATTCTCCTACGCCGATTTACTTTACAATTTACTGTTATATTTCTTATAACTGCATACTTACAGAACTCACAATAAGTGATATAATCTATTCTCTGTTAATTATATGTGCAAAGTTAATAATTAATATTTATAATTTGGTTATTGATATAGTTCAACATTGATCCCAAAAGTTCTACAAAAGAGTAGTGATATCCTTGCGAAAAGTACTTATTCTAAAATTATGTATCTCAAATGATATGGCATAGAATTAAAGCTTCAAACTCATCATTATATTATCATACCATCCACTTGGTAAGCAATAATTAAATACATATTATTTGAGATACAAAATTTGATATAGATTTTGAGAAGAGTATCATTGTTCAAACAAAAAATAAGGGTTAATTGGTTAATAAAGGCATCAAAATTTTACATAACAAATATAAACACAAAGGATTCTGTATTTTAGATTAGAAATATAAAGAATTTAGTAATCTAGATTGGAAATAACAAAATTTGCTGATAACATATATAATTCGTACAACGTTCCAAGCAACTGCTCAAAGCTTCTCATGATATGAATTTTATCAAGTAAAATCCAAAGGGTGGACAATCAGGTGCATTATTGTGCAAGTGATGAAATAACACGAAGACCAAATGACGGGGCCGCATTTTTATTTTTTTTGGCATGGTAAATTCATAAGAAATTGTAGAGCTACCCACTTATTTGACTTGATTTTCTCACAGTCAAAGTCTTAATCATCTGAGAAGTGATCAAATGGTTGAAAATTTTATCAGAACCCCCATTTTTCTCAAAATAAAAAAAAGAAAAATATCCTACAAGGATTTTATGTTAAAATCATGAGTTTGTGATTGCATAATCAATTACACCGGCTTAAGTTGCAAAAAGAACACAAATGCTGAGTCATCTAAAAGCAAGAATAGTATACAATTGTGAAAGACATGACAAGTAAAATTTAAAACGAGTTTTTATGCGGAGCGTTTACGAAAAGAAAATTTTGCTGCATCATGGAAAGGAGCTAGTTTTTCATTGTATGGTAATATGATGTTTTCATCAGAATTAGAACTTGTACATCAAACTGCTCTACAATGAAAATCGTACTATTGCGTCTTCTCTTTTTTTTTTTTTTTAAAAAATATATATATTCTTCTGTCCCTATTTTGATTCTGATTTAATCACTAGGAAAGACTCTGTTTTCACAATATTTCTCAGCTTCATATTAAGGGCAGTGACTTCATTTCTGGGCACTGCATATGCGAGTCATGGAGGAACATAGAAATTTGCTATCGTTTCAGAAAAATAAATAAATAAGGATTGTGTTTTGGGCAGATTTTACATGATATGAAATTCATATCAACAAGCAAACACAAATGTAAGAAAAGATGACACCACAATAGAAAACCTAAAATTTAGTTGCTCCATGCTCAAGTCTGGTCTTGGATGCTGGTCTATTTACTTGGTTGTCGTTTCTTGTATATGGCTCTCCCCGTTTAACAGAGGGCTTTGAGAGGTTCTTCCTCTCTTTTGTTTCCGATGATATCTTTAGGAACCTGGAAGATCGGCTGATTAGTCGAAGACAGAAGCCTCCACATCCTATCTGTTACTACAACTTTGTTCTATCTTAATTTCAATAACCCTCTGCAAAATACCAAGCAAGAAAATATATTAACTTGAGTCACGATTCTGCTTCCAATTCAACACTATCACAATCCAAGAAATTTTTATTTTGGGCCACAATGAGAATGTGATTATATGTCCTATGATGACTTTCCAACCACTAAAAAAAAAAAATTAGTCACCCCTTTTTCTTGGTCAAGGAGAACCTTCATGAAATGCTTGTCTCCGATTAACAAGACCGACGCCGTAAGGCATAAAAGGCACTGCAAAGAATGAACCCAAAGTTGTATATTTTCTTGTTAAAGTACATTTTCGAGCTTGCATTGATTCACACATGAGGAATTCTCGATCAGCCTTGCTAAAACCAACTACTTTGAACCTGTTTAGCTCACCCAAAAATTAAAAAAAAAAAAAAAATCCTTGAATGACTTTTTTGTATGGTATCAGCAGAAGACAAAGCATATGCTAAGGCCATATTAAAATTTTTGAAAGCATAGCAGCTACAAAAATTGTTTAGTGCGCAAAACTCAATCTATTGATGATATAACCATCATGCAAATTAAAATTCAGGCAGCATATATATAGTATTCATCAGATAGATTTTGAAGTTGATGCCACTATAGCAACAGTATGGTAAATAATATCAATTCATCAGATTAATTAAAGTTAAAATGCAGTCTAACCTTGCAGTACCGATATATTTCATTCTAGATGAGTGCTACTTGAATAATTGAAGTGGAGAGCAGTTGTAAGCATCACTTACCTACTTGTATATCTTTTGAAGTGATCATTTGAAGGTGAGCTGTTAAGACCTTTCTCTTGTTTTTTTGTCCAGATACCAAATATGAAGAGTACAAAACTTTTGCTTGGATCTTCTTCATGATGTAACAAACACCAGCCCAGTCGACAAGAAATTTACATGCATTCGAAATTTCATCTACGGAAGTGTTTAGCATTATGGAAACACATTTTAACCAGGTTCAGAATGCAGCTGCTCAGGACGACCCTCTATCACGAGTGCAGCAGAGATTTGGTAACACAAAACAAAGTTTATCATAGATTTGTGATAAGTTGAGAATCGATTATCTGGTACATCCACCAGTGATATATAAACCTGCAAATAATGAAATATGATATCAGATAGGAGATTTACAAGTATGTAACCAACATGCTTAACTGTATGGAATCAATTACTCAAAATCCCCATGATATATGTTAATGTGGGCACTGTCATTTACCATTAATTTTAGAATACATGTAGGAATTACAGCTTGCTTCCTCTCCAACTTTGGTTCTCCGTTGGAACGTTAACTCAACATATTGTCTACGACCAGGAGTAATCTTCGCGCAGAAAAATAAAAAAATGTCTGTCATGATATTTCACGATCAAGATTTACAACTCTCATAATGACCAATTAAATAAGATACTCAAAGCCACTTGCCAAGCTCGATGCCATACATCATTTGACGTTCATTCCCCAGAGTATAGAAGGCAATTTCATCTATCAGCTGTAATGCCGTGTCAAATTTTAGAGGCATCGATAATTTGACAAGGACTCTTTCATTGGCAAAAATCCACATGAAGATAAGTTGTAAAAGGGTCAATCTAAGTACACTAGTAGTACACAGTCAATCGTTGACTTCTCTGCTGGTAATAAATACTACAATAATATATAATTTTATTATGATACGTTTTGAGTTTGAAAATGCTTCAGCCATGCTATGGAACAACAAACTTACGTGACTAACAGCATTGTTGTAGAATGCAAGACTAACATTCAAGTGTTCCGGTGGAGGCCCCAAAAATTGAGATCCTCATAAACATGAACTATAAGCGCAGACATTAATGAATTTACTTGCTTCCGGAATTGAATACATTATGTTTTCTTCACAGCAACATTTTGAGCTGACAAAAGTCAGGTAATATGAAAGACTTATTGCAAAAGACAGACCAACGAAAATAACTTGAAATAAATTAAAGTGCTTGCAACTTAACAACACAAATCCCATTCTCAACGCTCTTTTCTGCAATATGGGCTGCATTAGTAGCTCATTGAGCCCTCCCAACAGTATCGAAACTGAAGAACTTGTCTAACCTGAACGAGGATAATGTTAATAACTACTATAATTTCTAATATTTAAATATTAGCTTCATAGCACATAGGATATAGAAGTGAAAAACGCAGTATAAAAGTTGTACATTATATGAATTATCAATGGTCTTAAGGAATTCTAGCCACTGCTACTTTGAGGCGGTGCCTTCTGATGTATATCCTGCATAAAAGAGAATCCAAAAGAATAATTCGATAAAATAAACTACAATAATTTCTATAATAAATTACTTCATCAATTGTCCACCTGACAGAAAGGAAGATGGACAATTAGGATCTCCATCAAATTACATACAGTACCTTAAAAATCCTAGAAGCCCCTTCCAATTATGTAATCCTGAGATACACAAAAATCAGAAACTTTAATCCATGTAAGATTGTAGACACTGAGTTTTTTGAAGCTCGATGATGAAATGGAGATGAATGTTGTGCAAATAAAATGACTTGCCCCTAACGGCCAAGAAGAGAAGGGTGAGAAGAAGTTGGTGAAGAGCCTTGAAAACTGATATATGATTTTGAAAAATCATAGAAATTAATCTAGGAGAAATCCGATGATGAATCATATACCGTTACGAAGCTACGGATGTATAGTTTTCGTATAAATTTACAGATTGCAAATTGGAGTTGAATTCAAGAAGTTATGCACGGTCGAAGGAACAAAGGTCTAAAGGGACTACATTGAAGGATGATGAAAAAGGAAAGGGCCGAAGGGATATTGATCGGCCGGCCATCAAACAGCCGCACGGTAGTTGGTTGATGGTAGCCGGTAGGCCCTTTGTGGCTTATTTTTAGACATTAGCCTTAAAAACTTTCTTTTTCATCTTCACCCCTCTCCTATATAACCCTCCTCCTCTTATTTTGCAATACACACCTATTGTCGAATACAATCATCTTTCTCCCTCTTGAAGACACGCTCAAGAATTCGATAAGACTTTTCCAGTATAAATATTTTTTCAAGCGTTTTATCGCTATGAACCCGAAAAGGGTACGTCTTAAGAGCTGAATTCTCTCTTCCCTCCCATTTTCACTTTTATTGTTCTTGCTTAGAAGAAGCATATTTAGGGTTTAATTTTATGCTTATGAGCATTTTTAGGGTTAATACAAATTGTGCTAACCCAATTTGTTTTGCAAAATGAATAAGCGTATCAAGGTAAGTCTGCAATCCCTACTTTAATAGGAACATGCTTAGGAATTTATTTTCTTTACGAATGCTTAGAATCATGACTAGGAGAACATGTTTAGAATCATACTTAAGAGCACATGATTAGAATCATGCTAGAAAAACTTACTTGCTTTTATGAATGCTAAGAAATAGCATAGAATAGGTAAGAATTACCATTTTGCCCTTAAATGCTATGATTGATGATTGTTTGAATTAGGCTAGAATATCCCATGAATGCCATGTTTTAGGCTAGAAATGCCATGATAATTGATATGAATTATGCTAGAACAGCAATAGGTAGAATTGCCATGATAGAATTTATCAAAATCTTGGTTAGCATGCCATGATATTAGATTATGGCTTTGTTTGGGTTATAATTTATTTATTTATGAATGTATGAATGATTGTATGATGCCATAAAAGGCGCTCAATAAGCATTGAATAAACTCGCATATGATGGTGAGGAATTCACTATTTATTGAGTCTCGAATTGAATATCTTGATATGCATGAATATGCTTGATATTGAATTTTTTAAATTGTATGAATAATTGAAGTGTTAAAGTAGAATTTACTTCACTGTTGAATAATGACTTTTGTAATCCTCTCCCCTTCCCCCATGTATGACGGAATTGTAATATATTCTCCTCCCTTTTTCTTTGCATGTATATACAAATTGTCATTGATTGAATAATCATATCACATGCCTAAAGTAGATGAAATGAAAAGTGTGTCCATAAAATGAACAATCTAAGTGGACTAAATAACAACACGAGTTATTTTTATTTGTATTTTCCAAGTGGAGGCCGGATTCACATTCAGGGGGGTCGAAAGACTCGTAACTAACTTGCCAAACCCATCTCTGAAGGGATGAGGGTAGTTTAGGTCCTAAAGGGAGGGATCGAATTGCCCTCGTTCATTCCCAATTGAATAATTGGGTAGTGACTCCTTTCTTCATACGTGCCCATGGCTCGTTTATGTTCCCTTAAGCCTCAAAAGAGGTTTTGATACAATGTCATGTTCGCAACACTCTGGCAGAGTAAAAGCCTCATTCACAAAAAGTTTGCTCTTGAGGCAGAGGAAACTCAGAAGATCATGCCAACAAACGATTATATGAATGAGAGTTAGCAGACAAGACATACCTCATTAATGCCCCTGTACTGAATCCTATCAACTATCTTTGAGGCATTCGACCATTTTGGCTTAAACAAGTATCGTTTCATTGCCATTTCCACCAATGTGAGACATGCTTTCCTAGGAACAAATATATTTATTCACAATAACAAACGCATATTTTAAACATGTTGATCAAGTATAGTAACTGCAGAAAAGGTTAAAGATTGGCTGGAGAGAAAACAAGTTTAATTGCTCTACATCTGTATTTTGAAGGAAGATAACCAAAGCAAAGCTCAAACAAGAAATAATGAAGCACAAAGTCTCCCATCCTATCCAGCTTATTATTGTTAGAGATTACTATAGATTCTTAAAAGCACACTCCTTTATTTCTTGAACTTTAATTTCCATGAAAAAAAAAAAAAAAAAAAACACTCTACTTATATAGTACTCCTAGGAATATTAATCCCAACTCTACTTGAACTCAATTCCAATTCTCAAACAAAACTTTTACTAAATAAATTATACAACTATAATCCTACTTTAACAATAATTCTAACTTCAGCTTTCTTTAAACTTTTAACACACCCCCTCCCCACCCTACACCAACAGTACCCAACACCCCCTCCCCCCCTAAGACTAAGCTTAACCATAACGATGACTTTAAACTTCTTCTTGAGCCTTTGCTTCTTGGGCTCTTGATGAACCTTTCTTGTCTTCACGAACATCTTTATATTTTACTTAGATAACTTTGTAATTACATTATTTTTACTTATCAACCAAGTAAACACAAGATCTTTAATAAGATTGTTTAGCAACTTTCCAACCAAGCTCACCTTCATGCTCTCCCATATATGTATCCTCATATGGTTTCCTTGCATAACATATCAATTATGACCATAAATATTTATCTACTTCTTTTTCTTCACATATGTCTCTAAGAAAATACCCAAACTTCACTTTATCTTCATGCAAAAGTTTGACTCCATAAGCCTTCATTAACAAAACCTTTATTTTGTACTTTATATCACCTTTTTTAGTAATGTGATTCCATGCTTTAGGTTTTCATTTACCAACATCTTTCAATCTCTTCACTTTTGCTTCACAATCCTTCTCGTTCTCTTTTAATTTCTTTATTTTCTTTTCCAATCCAAGCTCTATTCTTTGCCTATCATGATTAGCCTCCAATGTTTCTATAATCTCGTGTGAAAACAATGAAGCTTCCAAAAACTTTGTTTCCCCATCTTTTACTTCTTTTCTATACTTGACAAAACATTCTTGGTCACTTTTGAAAACTTTCTCCTCATCTAACTTCATAATCATTAAAGCAAATCCATCTTTAGTCTTCGTTATTTCAACTAGTTGTTTCAAAATCTCATCTTTCAATTTGTTTGCTTCAACCAATTCCATTGACAACATCTCATTTGATTTCATAACCTCTTCCTTTTCCCATAACTCTTCATCTCTTTATCTAGCAAATTCATTTTGGCACTTGATTGATTCATGCACCAAATCCTTCAATTGATTAATTTCCTCAACCATTTAGATTCCTGAGCTTGCTTTTTGCATTTTAACTCACTAAGAAGTTCGTGAAACACCTCAATAGAAACATACCTGTCAGAAGATTTCTTCACAACAATGTCATCTTTATTCAAACGTTTCTCTTTAGGTGGTACTTCTCCACCTCTTTCCTTCTCTTCACAAAAATTCTCTTGCTTTTCTACTTCCTCCATGAGAGGATTAATCTCTTGAGAGTCTAACTTGACACATCCATCTTCTTGATCGTCATCGTCGTCTTCGCGTACCATTAGTAACATTCCATGTTCCTCAGTTTTTTCTTCCACATAAATTGTTTTTTCTTTAACTTTTTTGGGTGCTCTACATTCAAACGCATAATGCCCATGTTTTTGGCAATTGAAGCATTGAATGTGAGCTTTGTACTCACCCGCATAATGTTCATACTTTTGACAAGTGTAACATTGAACTTAGGACCTCTCATTTCTTGAATTTGAGTTCCCCCTTGTATGACCTCTTGTAGAATTTTCTCCTCGATCATTATTATTGTTGGTAGTAAAATTGTTATTCCCACCTTGTCCACCACCTTGATTTACACCTCGTCCTTATCTTCGTTCTCGATTTTGACCTCAACCTCGGTCATGTTGACTTCTTTCATGATTTTCTTCCTCCTCCTTATTCATATTTTCAACGTCTAGGGGCAGAATGATATTTTATGTACCAGGGCTCCAATTGATATTTTCCAAAGTAGGGGGTGAACGAGTCTCAGGGGGTTGATTGATATGTTTCACCCAAGTCACGAACGGGCAGTTTTCGGCATCCAAACAAGATGACTCTTTTTGGGGTTTATAGATCGACTAATTCTAAATTGATCTAGATGGGTGGTGTCAATTCACTTGCTGAATTCCGACAACTTTCATAGTAAAAATGATTTTCACAACTTGTTGTCCCATTTTCAATGTGTTTTGGCTGAAATTTGACGTCGACCAAGAAGGGAAACATCTAGATCACTGTCCAATCTATTTGATGATGATAGAGCTGAGATCTCACTTGTCGATTGATAATTTTTCATCGACATTCCAGCAGCTTTTCGACGATACTTGGCTGCTGATGGCCAACCTTGGCTGTTGATGGTGTGGGCTTTCTTCTTCCTCCACCCTCTTGTGACTCTGATACAACTTTATTAAAGATTACTACAGATTCTTGAAAACACGCTCTTTTATTTCTTGAACTTTAAATTCCACACACACACAAAAAAAATATATGGAAAATACTATACTTCTATAGTACTTATGATAATCCTAATCCTCCTAGGAATATTAATCCCAATTCTACTTGAACTCAATTTTAATTCCTCAACAAAACTTTTCCTAAACAAATTAAACAACTATAATCCTACTTGAACAATAATTCTAACTTAAGCTTTGTTTAAACGTCCAACAATTGCGATCTATTATGCCAATAAAACTAATATGGTTGACCGAGAAAGCCTTTCCTAATTCTTCATTTATTTTCTAAAAAGTAAGAAAGATCAATAGCAATTACAAATAGCAAATTAAAAAAATAAACAAAAAAAAAAAAAACAAAAGCAAAAGCAAAAGCAAAATAGCATTGTAAAGAATGACTTATTTTCCCACTGTTATGAGCTTTAAAAGTATTCTCTTCTGGTATATAATAGGCATTCAAAGAGCGAAAAAAAGCTATATCATATAAAATATTATGCATCCTACATTTTATATTATCAACGTCATAATTTTTGGCTTTCCTAAACTCTTCAAAGAAAGATCAAGCAGCACAAATGCCAAAACACTCCTTAGATTTTGCCTCCATTTCTATATTTTGGTCTAATCCAAAATAACCATGAGTCATCCATAAATAAATTAATTGATTTCTATCTAATTCCCAATCTTTTGGAAAGACAGCATAATATAACAAAAATAATTTTGCCTCATAAGTTAAATAATAAAAACTCAACAACAAAGGGGCAAATGTACCTTCTTAAAACTCTTTTAGCTTCCACATCTCATTGTCTAAAATAGCAAATTTTCTATACTTTGAAAAAAGCGTAAGAGACCCCAATTGTCTTTATGGCAAGATGAAAGCCTTGACATTTTTCAACAATTTTCCAGTCAATTTCGTCAATTTGTTACTCTCATCACCAGATAGCACTCTGTTATCAAACATCAAACTAGTATCATCTTTAGACAACTTGTTAATGGTGATAATGTCATCTAGTTTCACTTTATGTGCAGTTGCAACTGTTTCATCACGTGTTTTAATTAAAATCTTATTTTCACGACAACTATTCTTTAGACAACTATAGAACGATTTGAAGTTGTTATCATAATCTTCTGTCCACACATCATCCAAGATAAGAAAGAATTTCTTTCCTGCAATAGATCTGCTAATACGTAGCACAAGAGATTGCAGATCTCCTAAGTTAGGGGTGGAACCATCTAACTGTTCGATGATTGCTTTGGCAGTCCTAATATTATCAAAAGGATTGGATAGAGAAATCCATATAATTGTTCTATTAAATCTGCTTATGACCTCTTCCTGTCTGCATACAAATTGTGCGAGAGTAGTCTCTCCCATTCCTCCAACTCCTACAACTGCGAGAATATCGGGATCTTGTTCACTACTCTCACATTATAACCTGCTTAAAAACTATTCTTCTCATGCTCTCGACCACATATCTCAGACTCATCAATGTCGAAAGTGGAAGTTAGTTTTTGCTCTTGTTTTTCAAGAATAGTCACATTCACATTAAGATTACACCCATATTTCTCTATTGCATTAAGAGCAATAAGCTTTTCGTTTAAGTTTCTTATGTGGCTCGCAATGTCATGACGAAAGACAACTTGTTTGATACAGAAGCAAGAGATGAGGGGATTGAAGCAGCATACCCTCGTCTTAGAAACAAGGGCTTTGGCAATACCACCCTCGATTTGGGATCTCATGAGCCTTTCAGTATCCCATGTATCCAACACATCTTCCATGTCGTAGAATCTTTCTTTGAGCAGATCCAACCGAGCTCTCTAAGCAAAGCTGTTCTTCATCTATGTTTGCTCTGCATCAACGAGCATAGCTTCAATGATTCGAAGACAGTTGGAAAGCTTTTCTACCTCGTCTTCAACACCCAACACTTGCTTGACGTGTTGACTTATCTAGCCTATAGTGATGGAAGTGAGCTGCTCAGTGGCAGCAGAAACCATTGGCTCTAAGGCAAAAGAAGAAGATTTCAGCCATTCTCAAATTGAGATGGTAGATATTGGAGAAATTGAAAGTTTAGATATGTTGGCATCTTATATACACATTAGAAAACCGAAAGAATAATATTTAATTTCACATAATTAATTGTCTACTTGACCCATCCAATGTTGGCAATGTTTACTGTCAACGAGAAAGTCAAAGTCTACGTACATAATTAAGGAAATAAAAAATTGTTTCTCGGATAATACTCATCATATTCATGGTATGATCTCTTGGACAATTAAAAATAACTAAGGGGGAGAAAGAGAGAGAGAGAGAGAGAGAGAGAGAATCAGACATATATCATCACTTGCAAAATCTTTTTAGCTAGAATGGGACAAGTTGCCTTTTCCTTAGTTTGCTATTTCAAACAGCCTTTAATATATAGTAAAACTGGACAAAGTAACCAAAAATAAAAGCTGAATTCAAAAAGTTGATGGTGTCATTTGGAATATCGATTTCTATTGTTGGTTCCACTTCCGCCCAGCTCAGCTTTTTATAAAAAATAATGATACTCATCCTAAATTATATTCCAAATGATATGTATTCAATTAATGATTGTCAAGTGAATGTGTCGATGGTATAATGACTTGCCCCATACTCATGATTCATTGAAAAAAATGACACTTCATTTACTATATCATTTGTGATGAGATTTGGCATAAAAATTTGAAAAGTATGTCATTTCTCTTATATAAATTAATAACAAGGAAAGCCTAATTATTTATGAGGTTAATTTATAAGTTCTCACTAGCTACTGGATTCGTGTGTGAATTAATGAAATTCTCTTTCGGTTGTACTTCAATCGGAAACAACATGGCCAACCCTAAAGTTTGGCTTTTTATATAACGCTCCCTATATTTGAAAATATGGCTAAACATTTCACCTATTTAATGACATTATCTTAAAAATAAGGCGATAAACATATCTTAATTTTTCTACCGTTATCACATATTAAAAAAGAAAAAAATTCTTTTTCCTCTTTTTCTCAATACAATTTAATTTAAATGTTTATTTCTTCAAAATTAAATAGTTAATCTAACATTAAGAAAGTCAATCGTTCTCAGTCTTTAATTTTTCTCTTTTCTCAATGCAAATTAATTTAGATAAATTTAAATGATTATGTAAGTTTAGAAGCCACGGATGTAGCTACGTTAGACACACACGTGAGCAGTTAAATAAAGCATAACCAACAGAAAAAGTAAAAAATGCACAACAACTTTTACGTGGTTCAGCTATAAACCAGGTTACATCCATGAGCAGCTAAGCTGCAATTTACTAAGTCATTCAGATTTACAAACTATTTAGACTTATAATAGTAGAGAACCCCTCTCTTACTCACTCACCTTTCTTTGTAACCTATGTTGCTTCTAGGAACTCTAACTCTAGTTAATCAACTTTCTGAACCTTGATGCACTTCACTACCCTCTATTAAGATCCTTCTTAACTGACCATAATTTCCTTGGGTGAATTACACTACAGGAAAAATGACTTTTTGCGACGAAATATTTCGTCGCAAAAAGTCAAAATTTCGTCGCTATAAGTTTTTGCGAGGAAAAAAAATTCGTCGCGTTCCAGTCGCAAAATGTGAGTCGCAATAGGTTTTTCTGCGACGAATCTTGAATTTCTCGCAAAAAGACTTTTTGCGAGGAAATTTTGGTCGCAAAAAGTGGTATTTTGCGACAAAATATTTGTCGCAAATAGGATTACGTCATGTTAACTTTTTGCGACAATATAAAATTCCTCGCAAAAAAACATATTTTGCGACAAATTTGAATTTTGTCGCAAAAAATTTTATACCAAAATCATATTTAAAACAAATTATTTTCATTGTAAATATCTTTTGCGACGATTTTTTGTCACTAAATCCGATCTTTAGCGACAAAAAATTCGTCGCGAAAGACCTAATTTTTTAACATAATTGATTTTTTTAAGAATTCATAAAATTTATTTTAATTTGTTATAAATTCGAAAATAAAATAGCAAAATTATGTCATTATGCAACAGAATTCTTTGTAAGAATAATTTTATTAAATAATAACAAATTACAAAAATTTAATACAACTTGGAACTTTGGTTGTACATGGAAAAATAAAAAAAATAAAAAAACAAGATAATACAACAAATACAAAACTTCATCCTCCACTAAATTTTTTGTTTCTTGATTTTATATCAATCTTCAAGTCTTCAAATGTACCACACCTTCAATTATACCTATTAAAAACAAAAAAGAAGTAAAATATTAATTAGTAATAATATAGGATATGAGAGATAAGTGTATACAAAAAAAAATGTTAAAGAAATAAAGAACTTAAGATTTTTAATTGCATTCCCTCTTCCAAAATACCTATTAAACAAAAAAGCATAATATTAATTGACAATTAAAAAATAAAAATTATATGAATCTTGAAAGTAAATATATTACAACATAAAAGAAAAAATGAGTAAAAATATTTACCTTGATAATAGTGTTAGGGAAAGAAGAGAAGTAGATAAAAATGAAAATGAAGAGGAAAGTAGAATAGATGAAAGAAAATGAAGTAAACCAAAGAATTAGGTGGTGTATATATAATAAAGGCATTGATTTTTTGCGATGAAATTTGGACATTTTGCGACGAAAAATTTGTCGTAAAAGAATTTAAAAAATATGAAATAAATAGGAGCGGGTAAAAGTCCGCCTAAAATTTTCTTTTTGCGACAAAATTTTGGTCTTTAGCGACAATGTTTTTGTCGCTAAAGGTGTAAAAATTTGAAATTTAATAGGCGGGAAAAAGTCCGCCTAAAATTTAGTTTTTGCGACGAATTTGGATTTAAATTTTCCTCGCAAAAGACCCCATTTTGCGAGGAATTTTAAAGTGGTCGCTAAAAGTCTAAAATGCTAATCTTTAGCGACAAAATTCTAATCTTTTGCGACAAAAATTTTGTCGCAAAAAGTCTTAAAAAAATATTAAAATTAAAATCTAAATCTAAAATTAAAAATATTTAAATAAACAATACTTAGACTTGGATAATTATAAGTTTATTTATTAATTAAATTTTCATTCATAATTAAACTTATATAATATTGGATTGGTATTAAATAATTTGATGACAAATTAATAAATAATATAACAACCATATACAATAGAAATATAAAACATTATATGGTATTTAATTATTTTTTATTGAGTATTAAAATGTTAATAAAATAGGTACAACAACTCAAGAATTATTTAACAAATGTAAACAATAGTTAGACATTTATACATATGTCATAGTTGTTATATGAAGAATTACAAAAATAAATTTCTTTAATGATCAATAAATAATTAATTATTGATATTATAATCATATATGTAACAAAAAGATTCTATTCATTTTAGCTATAATTTATTTTAATTATCTATTTCTTTTAAAAACACTAAAAATATGTTTTACAAATTTAAAAAATTAATTTGTGATGGAGATAATTTAATTATTAACATATAAACGTATGTCATAATTGTCATATGTATTAAAGTCTTAAGAAAATACACACAATTCAACTATCATTAATAAATGCATAATACTTAAACATCTATACATATGACATAATTGTCATGTGCGAGTTATTGAAAATAAGTTTTTAATACTTTAATAAATAAATGATCAAATATTCATATTATAATTATTATGTAACAAATGCATTTACTTTTAGTGAATATTTTTTTATTATTTATTCATTTTACAAATGCTAACAATTAATATTTAAAATATCTTGACAAATGCAAACCATAAGTTTGTAATAGTTGTAATTTAATAATTAGATATCTATATATGTCATATTTGTTGTTATAAGAAATTGAAAATAAGCTTTTCTAATTTGATTAGTAAATGATTACTTATTCATATTATAATTATATAAAAATGTAACAAAATTGCATTTATTTTCAAGTATAGAATGCCTTTAAATTAATTATCCATTTTTTTATAAAAATAACAATTATTAAAAATATTTTTTACAATTATAAAAAATATTTTTTTCATATAAGTAATTTAATTATTAGACATATATACATATACATATGCTACAAGTATCATATGTATTACGAATTGAAAATCAGTTTTTGCCATTTACTAGGAAATGATTAATTATTCATATAGTAATCAATATGTAACAAATGTATTTATTTTTTGTTATAGAGTTCATTTTAATTATTTATCTCCCTTAAAATAAACCCTAACAATTGTTTAAAATATCTCAACAATTTACTCAAAGCTATACGATAAAAATTAAAAGTCTAAGAAAAATATACTATCTAAATTAATACACTTTATAACAAAAAAATAAAAAACATAATTATAGGCAACATTACATGATTATTAATTATTTATTTATTTATGTTTATTTGACATATAATTAACATTGAAAAATAAATTAGATTTTTAGAAGTTGGATTTTTTTTCCAATCTCGTTTTCATCAATTAAAAATTAGTCATAGTAATAAGTTTATCATAATTGTAATTTAGCAGTTAGACATATATAAATCATACATAAATTAGATTATATATAAATAATTAGCAATAAATTTTATGCTTGATTATTGGATTATTAACGATTCATATCACACACACACACGCACGCACACACACACACACTCACGCGCGCACACACACACACACACACATACACACACATATATAGAGTTTATTTTAATTATTTATCTCTTTTACAAATACTAATCTTAATAGTTTTTCACATTTAAAAGCATGAATGGAATCACAAATGGTCTTTTTTTTTAATAAAAATTTATATGAATATCCAAATGGCCCTACTATATTTAAAAATTATCAATTTATATAAAATCAAATTAGATTTTTAATACTTTCTTTATTCTTTTTTTTAGTCATTTTTTAAACAAAGACTTATATATTAGACGAATCATAAACAAAGAGAAGAAAACAAAAGAAGATAGTTATTAAGTTTTAATTTTAAAAAAATAACTTTTTGCGAGGAATTTTTTGTCGCAAAAGGTCTATTTTTTTGTCGCAAAAGGTATATTTTTTTCGAGAAAATTTTCCTCGCAAAAAGAAATATTTTGCGAGAAAATTTTCCCCGCAAAAAGTGACATTTTGCGAGGAATCCCGTTTTTGTCGCAAAAGGTCCAGTATTGCCACGTGTGCATAGTAAATTAAAATGGCTTTTCGCGAGGAATGTTTTGTCGCAAAAAAATAGACCTTTTGCGACAACAAATTCCTCGCTAAAAGTGACATTTTGCGAGGAATCACGTTTTTGTCGCAAAAGGTCCAGTATTGCCACGTGTGCATAGTAAATTAAAATGGCTTCTCGCGAGGAATGTTTTGTCGCAAAAAAATAGACCTTTTGCGACAAAAAATTCCTCGCAAAAAGTGACATTTTGCAAGGAATCACGTTTTTCTCGCAAAAGGTCCAATATTGCCACGTGTGTATAGTAAATTAAAATGGCTTTTCGCGAGGAATTTTTTGTCGCAAAAAAACATATTTTTTGCGAGAAAATTTTCCTTGGAAAAAGTCACATTTTGCGAGGAATCACGTTTTTGTCGCAAAAGGTCCAGTATTGCCACGTGTGCATAGTAAATTAAAATGGCTTTTCGCGAGGAATGCTTTGTCGCAAAATAATGGACCTTTTGCGACAAAAAATTCCTCGCAAAAAGTCACATTTTGCGAGGAATCACGTTTTTGTCGCAAAAGGTCCAGTATTGCCACGTGTGCATAGTAAATTAAAATGGCTTTTCGCGGGGAATGTTTTGTCGCAAAAAATAGATTTTTTGCCGCAAAAAATCAATTTTTTGCGAGAAAATTTTTCTCGCAAAAGGTCACATTTTGCGAGGAATTATTTTTTCGTCGCAAAATGTCTAGTATTGCCATATATGCATGGTAAATTAGAATGGCTTTTAGCGGGGAATTTTTTGTCGCAAAAGGTCTTTTTTTCGCGAGAAATATAATTTTGTCGCAAAAAATGTTCATGTTGCTATAAAATTTTTGTCACAAAATCCCATCTTCGTGTAATACGTTTTGCGATGAAAAGTTTGTCGCAATAGGTTTTATATCGTCGCAAAAAATGCTTCCCTAATTAGTCACTAGAGTTTTTCGCGACGAAATGAATATTCATCGCTAAAGGTTTTATTTTGCGACGAAAAATTCCTCGCAAAATATCTTTTCTTTTGAAATGCTAACTTTTGTGACGAAATTATAATTTTGTCGCAAAAGGCCGCTTTTTGCGACGAATTTTATTTCGTCGCAAAAAACTGTTTTTCTTGTAGTGTTACTCAAGCCCACTTGAGTATTCAACAAACATTCTTGAAGACAAGAAATAAACGTAAGCCAACTAAATAATGAAACACTCTCTAACAACTCTAAAAAATAGCTTGCCAAAAGTCACACAATTGGACAAAATAAAGCTGCCTTTTATAAAGCACATCCAGCTCTTCCTTATTGCATAAGGATTCCTTAATTCGCTTCCTAAAATTGCATAAAATGAAATCTAGGAAACAATTGTACTTTAGGAGAATCAATACATGAATAGGATAATCAACCATTCCTAAAATTATGTTAAATAAATAACTTTCCTAATTTCAAAACTAGTTCTGGAAAAAAAATGTTAGTAACAATTTTTCCAATTGAAGACAATTAAGCAGGAAATAATTAAAATAGTAAACTAATTATGTTTTCTTCTTTTTCTCCAAAATATTCAACTCAGCATGCCACATAAGCTGACACATGTCATGACACGTGGCATGGTCCTAATAGATTAAAAGATTAAAACTATTAATAAATTAATCAAAACAAATTATTCAACATCAATTAATATATTTTCATATATGAAAAAAGCCTTCATTTTTTAAATGCAAGCATTGAAACATTAGTCTTTCGAAAATTGAATGAACAAAAAGCAGGCTTCAAATTTATATCATTATATGATACAAACAAATCTTAACTAATTAACGAATAGAAACATTAGAAGAAAATAGTTGCCTGCTAATTTTTTTATCTTTTTTTATTAAAAAATATTTTAGTATGGAACTTACAAGTAATATTACATTTACAAACTCAATATGCAAATTAACTGACTTGTGCATACTAGTTATTAGTTATTGCATGGAAATCACATCTTTTATTACGCACTAAATTAAAGGCAGACCAATTATTTTGATTTTTCATTTATCATTTTCTCATAAACAATACTTGGCTAATAATTCACACCCAAGAATTAACGTTAACCAATAAATTAATTTTTTTGGAAAAAAAAAATATATAGTTAAGGTAATAATCAATCATGGTGGATCCAAAATATAAAACTTACAGAGCCAAAATGATAAATTAGAAGTTACAAGGGCCATGGGGAAAAATATTTTTAGGGTTAAAATTGATATCATTTACTACTATATATATTTTTTTTGACAAATTATTATTTTTAGGAATCAATGTGTGAATTTTTGATATGCGTTGCTTGTTCCCAATAATTACTTAAATTAAGGTACACTAAACAAGAGTGGACAATTATAATATTTCACCTATTTCATCTTGCTGTTTATAAATTAAGCTAGAGGAAAGCCAAATAAAATTATGGTTTAAAACATGTCGTTAGTTAAAGATAAGTTATCATTAAACTTAATTAGCACAAATTAAGCACATATGAGGTAGCTTTAATAATATATCAAGCTTTGAAAAGAAACAATGACATTTAAAGACATTTTGTATTTAAACATCTAAAAGATAACAATATTATGTTATATATGACATTCTAAATGTAGTAAACATTTTAAAAAATTTGGAAATATTTTTAAATAATTTTATTCTAATAAATAAAATATTTAAAAAATAAATTTTTATGTTTAGATATTTATAATTTTAAAAAATAAATTTACTAAAAATTAAATAGTTTATTTAATGATTTAATTAGACTCTTAGAATTAACAAAAAAAAAAAAGAGAATTCATTAATTTGATAACATTTATGTCAACATGAGTTTTTACCATATTAAATATCAATATATATTAGTTTTGATAATAAGGATAAATATGTCACGTTAAATTAATTGATCCAGTTAATATTTCTAAAAAATGAGAAGCAAACTTGCTATTAAGTTATTAAAATTAGGTGCTATTAAGTGTTAAGTGAATAAATCAAAGGCTCCTAAGTTTGTATATGTAGACTTAACTTTAAAGCTTTTTAATACATAGAATGCGTTTAATGAAAAGAGTTGAAAAATCTCTTCATTAATTGCTAAAGTTGATTAATCTTTATAAAAATGGAGAAAATTTCCAACGAAAAGAATGCTTTGGATAGAGGATATGTGCACTTTTTTCAAAGATTTCATTAATTTATTTGACGTGGTGGACTCAAAGAGTAATTTAAAAAATAAATCTGATGAAAATTTATATATAGAACATCACATTAATATTTTAAAAGTTAAATCAGCCAAAATAAAATGATAAAAGTTAAAAGAATTCATCACCGACTCTCCTCCTATCATGAAAACAAAATTTGAAAACTCCGACCGCATAGAGACATTAGCGAAAGCAAAATATGACCTTGTCCTTTTGCCACATCAAACTTTTATTTGGCTATCAAAACTTTACTATTCTAAAGTGTAGTCTGGTATTAGCAATTCAATACACAAATTTATGTGGAGAATTATTTCAACGCTTACCTAGAAGCCTAAATGAAAAATTAAGTTGAATGGGAATTTTGACTGTCCTTTGGCAAATTATATTCATATGTACAAACTCATCTTTTATTTCTTATTGTCATTAATTATAATATTGTTCTCTATCAAATCTCACTTTTAATCTTTACATGTATCGTGTATCAAATCTCACTTTTTCCACATCGTGGGACCATGAATATGGACCAGAGTGACAATATTAGTGCTTCACTGTCTTCCAAATTGACTTATAAACACTACAAGAAAAAAGTGTTTTCGTGTCACAAATTTTGTGTCGGTTTCTAAGAGAATGACACATATATAAACCTGGAAATCGGTCAAACACATATATGTCACACCTAGCAAAAAAATGGACTAACTGCTGTGACGTTACTTGAATATGTGACACATATAATTAATTAAAAAAATATAAAAGAAATTATAAAATATAAAAGGAAACCTAATCTATAATCCTTTCCTCTTGCTTTTTCGACCTTTCCCGCGACAACCCTAAAAATCCCAACTCTTCCCGCTTGCAATTTTCTGCGACATTCTTCTTGCAATTCTTGCAATTTCTGTCGATTTCCCACTCGGTTCTGTCCTCCCGCTCAATTTCCCTCTAGAGTCTGTCTTCCCTCTCGATTTCCTTCTCGAGTCTGTCTTCCCTCACGATTTCCCTCTCGATTTCCCACTCAAATCTTGTCTTGTTCTTCTGTAATTCCCCCTACTGTCTTGTTTTGAAGCTGTATATATACGACCGAAGCTGCACGAGAAAGCTGCAATCGCTTTCTGTCCACCACAATCTGCACGAGAAAACTGCAGCCGTTAGTGTTCTGTCCACCAAGGTCCGCACAGCTTCCCCCTCCTTGAAGATCTCTCGGTGCTCTCTCTTTTCGGTAAGATTTCTCTATCTATCTCCTTCGATTTTGATTGTGAATATGATTTTGGATTTGGAATTTGTGGATCATTTTTCGAACAGAGATTGTGTTGTCAATCGATCGTTTCTAACCTTTAAGGGTTTTCGATTTTTCCGACTCTGATAAAATCTAGAATTTTGTTTGATAAGTTAAATTGGAAGAAAATGAATGAGATTTTGGTATATTAAAATTTCATCTTTTACTTTTTTTTTAAATTGATTATGCTAGCTTGCAATTTTATGATCAGATTTAATTTTTGAATGATTGAGAATTAGTTGAGTAAAAACCAAACATTTACGAACAAACTTTAAAATGGATTTTGGAGACAGAGAATTAATAAAATATTTGTAATAGAAGGTTCAAGAGATTTGATTTGTTAATTAATTAGTTTAAAGTAGCAAAAACAATTTGATTTGGGTTCTTGTCAAGAAATTTACCATTTTGCTGTTGGTGGGTGGCCGCGAGGCAGATTAAGTGATGAATGAGTGATTTGGCAGCAATCAGAAGCTGGCCTCTGTTTGGTTTTTCAGTTAATAAGCTAGGAATTGAGATGTACTACCTAGTGGAAAGTCCACTTTGTATAAGACGCAAGATTCCAGCTCCAGCAGCCTTGTTTAACTTGGCTTGTGTGCTGTTCTATCTTGGGAACAATTTGTTTAACAATCCACTTTCTAAAGAAAAAAAAAACCAAAAGTTCCTTTTCATTCTCTTTTTCCTCCTTGACTTTCTCTTGCAAAAGAGTGAAGCAACAAGAGTTGAAAGTATAATACATTCAATTATGGTATTTTCTTAGTTCCAACATTTCCTGTTTTCTGCACATAAAAGATATGACTTTATTTGTTATCTTGTAAGCACATCAATTTTGTGTTAAGGCAGTGGCATGAGGTTTTGGACATGGAAACTCTTTTTTTTTTTGGACTAATTTTGTTTTTTGGGAATGTTGTACTTTAGGGAGGAGATAAAAAGTGGAATCGTTAACTTGCATCTATTCATCTATTAATGTTCAACGTGGGTGTGACCACCACATAATTTGTAGTGTATTTTCTGTTTAATTTGCTCGTGTTCAAAATCAGAAGCGATCATGCTTTGGCAGCAACAAAGCTCAAGTGAAACTATGTGATCTTCTTTTCTGGTTGGAAGCAAACAGGTTTCGGTAATAAGAAAGAATCAACGGTTTTAATACTAATAGACTGCTGGCCTTGAGAATGAATGCTAGTTTTTATGGTATCCTGCTGCGTAGGTACTAGGGCTCTGCATTTGAGTTTCTTAACTTTATGGTGAGGTTGCATTCGGATCCAAGAAACTATTCTCATGATCACTCTGGAAAACTGATGAATGACTGAGAATTACTTGTATAAGAAGAGGAAAGAAGGCACTGAAAAAAACCATTGACGAATTGTCATGTAGCAGCATGGCAAATGGTTTTTGATTGTTGTGGGTGAATCATTATGTGAATGGATGATGGGGAATTTATTTTACACGTTTTGGAATTGGAAATGCTTACAAAGAATCCCTGTTTTTGTTTCAACGTCATGATATAAATTCATATAAATATTATATGTGATCGAAAATTTAAGGTTATCATCGATATGTAAATGTCCAACAAGATTAACATATAAATTGATTGATCTTTAAAATTAGCTGGGAGCTTATATTTGGGGAAAATTCAATTTCTATTACTGCTTTTTTCTCGTGCTTGACAAGAACTATATATCTCTGGTCAGTAATCTTGAATTGTTACTGGATTATAGTTGGCTTCAGTTTCTTTAATCTTAATTCTGAAAAATGTATGCCTCCTTTTCTAAAAAATTTGGACCACTGATAGAAATTTTTGGTTGCTTGTGTAGGGCATGAAGCCTCTTAAGTAGAACTTCTCTTTCGTTCTACTTTCATTCTGGGCAAATAATTTCTTCATTTTCACACTATAAGCTGGTAATGCTATGATGATATACGATTTCTTCTAATAGAATCTGGCTTTTCCATGAAACCTAAAACACCCCATACCACACCTTGACTTTTAGCTACCTACCATTTGAATGAAGATGATCATAGCTGATTTCAAACTCTTAAGTTTATGAAAAAAATTTCTTAACTTGAGGAAAATTAGAAAGGTGTAGTATCAATAGAGGAAAATTGCGTAGTTATTTTTTAGTCCTATCAATAAGTAAAAGCACACAGTAATCTGCACTTTTACCAGTTTTTTGTTGGTGACGGTGGGTGTGTTTCATTATACTTTTTATATCATTGAATCTTTAGATATTTGTTGATGATTTGGAATGATTGTGTCCTCGTTACTTTGAATATATTTGATTTGCATTTGCTATGTTTAGTTCATAGTGTCCATAATTTATTGAATAATAACTGACATAATAATAGGAATAACATGCTTAAGTATAAGAAAAACTAATAACTACAAAGATAAAATATATTAATATTTCACAATAACAATAACATGGTCAGATTTTAGGACTAATAAAGGAAACTTATAAAACAGCATATCAACTTGCCTAATTGAAGTACTAAAAGTTTCCCTCCAATACTCTTCAATGCCAAGAAAGACGCCTGAAATTGAAGAAAAAGCTTAAGCATCTATATATGCACTATAACTACTTTGAATGTAGCACTTCTATATAAATGTGCTACTTAGGACTTTCAAATTTCTCAACTGATAATCACATCAAAGTACAAGAGAATATGATAGATAGACTTTGCCTGTCGTCATAAAAAAATGAAGACAGCAGCAGCAAAATCCCAAACATAGCAACAGGAAGCACATTTCTTATCACAATCATTTGTTATGCTTCTCATAATAAAGCCTGAAAAGCTCAGATTTGATTCCTCATTCTTAGTCGGGTTTGCATTGTCTAATGCCCAAAATCAGTTTTCTGTTCTCAGAGACATCTAAAGAAAAAAAAAAGAAAAAAAACCAACCTCATTCCTAAGATGTATTCCTTAAAACTTTTATCAGAGAACTTTTATGCAATAGCCCATTTTGAGGGAATATGTAAATAATCTCAGAAAAATTTGCACTTTTAGTTCAGGAAAACCTATGCCACTACATGTCATTCCAAATTTCTTATCATGAGTTACCATAAGCTCATGATTTGCAATTTGAATGCATATCTTAAAGCATACATGCAATCATTGTTTAGAGTACCTTACAATTAATCTATATATCAAAATTGTGACAAAATAAGAAATGCATAGAGCCTGCTAGCTAATAGAAAGGTTAGATGTTCCCTCTCACTTCTTTTTTATTTTTTAATTTCTTTTCTTTTTCTGAATACCCAAAAATTTCTTGGCCATTCCCTTGTTTATTTAATTTCTAAACGAGGTTCGAACCATACAAGCTAGGTAGCCAAGAAGGTTACAGGAGATTTGAATCCTTAACTTTAACTTTCATTCTACAGGTAATTACAGCTTGCAATTGGTTGACATTGGCATCAATTTGAGGTACATTGAATTTTTTGAAGAAACGCCTACTTATTAAGATGATTAATTGTTTTCTATACAGCACTTGATAGAAATAATTTAACTTCAAACCGATTATAGGTAATACTTTTGCAGAAATAATATCTTTTAATAATTGAATAGCTGAGGAAGAATTTGTGGTCAATGATTTCATGGATTATATGTATATATGTATGTAAAACTATTTCTTTGGATGTTATATACGTAGGTATATATATTTTTCTTTCTTACAGGTTAAAAGCAGCGTTTAAATCCCTCATTTGTTTGTTTTGATATTTCAAATCAATTGGCATATTTCGAAGATTCGAGCTCATCGAAGTTTAGGGTTTGCTTACTTACACCCAGGTGATTACCATCCATGTTCTTGCTTTATGTTCAATGCAAACCATTTTAAAACTCTTAATAAATTGCACCTGTCTTTGATGTTTATATCTGATTTTATGTTTGAATTTTGTATGAATGGTTGATTTTACGTTATATATTATGATTGCTTTCTTAGTTTATTCCTGACTTTATATCATGCACAATGAAATGGCAACAGTGTGTACACGAGTATGTCGTTTCACAATAATGGTGACCCATTTTCATATACATGGACTATCAACATGCATGCTTCATTGTGATGCTTGTCTACTATTTGTCGCTTGCTTGTTTCATAATAATTAATATCACATTTTTACATATTTTAAGGCTAAATCCTCTTATTAGATATTAACTTTTAGTACCTTTTATAGAAATTAGACCACATACATATTGCACGTTTCCAAAAAATGTGGAAAAACATTCAGGTTATTCTTCCAAAGTATATCGGCTAGAAACCTCGACATATATTCCAGTGGTGAACCTAAATAGGCACTATACTGGTCTGTACTGAGGTGTAAACAATGCCGCGTACTTTGAAGATAATAAATAACCTATTCTAATATTTTAAAGCTAAATCCTCCGATTAAATATTAACTTGAACGTTGTATAAGATTACTAAAGTGAATCTTATATGAACAGGTTTTTTATTTATTTCACTTGATGGATAAATCTTGGATTTGGAAAGATAGATTGTCTAAGGAGTATTCGGATGGGGTGGATAAATTCTTACAGTTTGCAACTACACATTGTAACAACTCAAACCTTATGAAATGCCCTTGCAAATCCTGTCAATGTTTTGCCTTTCACACCCAAGAGGAAATTAGAGCCCATTTATTTAGGAAAGGGTTTGACACTAAGTACGACACTTGGATTTGGCATGGGGAGCCAACTTCGGTTAATCCACCCAAAATCGTAAACTCATCATTTGCTGAATGTTCTGAAGACAATCATCCATATGCTACATTTGATATGGTCAATGATGCATTCAAATATAATGAGGATGACCTTAAATGTTTTGATAAGTTACTTGAAGATGCTGAGAAGCCCTTATATCCAGGATGCATGTCACATCTGAAAAAGGATTGTCTCCCAAGTATAGGAGTGTCGAAGTTATAAACCCGATGAGATCGGGGTCGATCCACGAGGAAGGGGATTTAAGCGCTACAAATTATAAGTAAACAAATATGATATGGATGATTCAAAGGGATGGCAAGATAATATCAACAAATATGACTAAAGAACAAGTTCTTAGACAATAAATGAGAATAATACAAGAGAAATTCACACAATAATAATGAGAGCTAAGGTTAGGGGATCCGCCCTTGATATTTAAAATAAGGATAAACAACCCGTTTTAGTTATATGAATTATATTTGCTTCGTTACCAATATTTATACCACTTCTTGTAAATGGGTTCAAGCATCCAATGTGCCAATCTCCATATGTCTACAACAAATCAAGGTTCCTAACTAGATTCATGTCGGTAAGGAAGAACCATACGACATCTAGAAAGGATCCAAGCATTTAATGTGCCAAGGATTGTCTACAATGGATCAAGACCTCCACTTTACGAGTGGTGTCAAGATTGATTAAGAAAATAAATATAAATCATATAAATAACATAAGATATGATTATTAAGCACATATTAAGGGTTAGAAAATCCTTACTCTCATATCAAGGGTTTCATCCTTTCACCTTAGCAAGAGAGAATTTAGAAAGACATTATAAGAGAAAAAACACAAATTGCAAGAAAAAAGAAATTCATTAATAAAACACAAGAGAGAATAACAAGAGATGCACAATATAAGATCCTAGCTAAGGCCAAGATGCCCTAATGGGTCACAAGGCACCTCTATTTATAGATACATTTAGGGGCAAACTTGTCAAATTACAAATGAATAGTTGTCAAATATTAGATGCACCAACTTTGACAATTGGGGTAATTAGGTGAACCGACTTTGACCACCGATTTTGACCATGAATTATTGTGAATTTTAATCACATGTCTTCATGAAATCGTAGATATTTCTCTCAGTTTTCTAGAACATCTTGATTCATACGATTTGAATACGTATTCTGAGAGATATGATCAAAATATTGAGGCATGGTCAGGCTGGGCCGAATCTATAGATGGGTTTACTTCAAGCCCATTTTTGGTCCACTAAGAGCCCGAATTTGATGATTTGTGTGAAATACAATCTTGTAGATAATGGAATCAGCTTTCCAAAACATTAAGATTTGCACCATTCTAATATACAAATAGAGAGTTATGCCCATTTTACCGAACCTGTAACAAAACCGAAATTAAGAGAAATTAATTCTAAAGATGCAAATGCTACAAATATGCTTAAGTTGAGGAATTTAATGACACTATTAATGCAATATGATGAACTAAACTCTTATTAAACATGCATATTTAAGTGTTCATCACACCCCCCAACCAGCTTATTGCTAGTCCCTAGCAATTAAAGCGTTATTATTTAGAAGTGATTTATAGAATTTTACATCCAAGGTAGTCATTATTGCACTCTCTTTGATTTTATCCAAATAAACAAACTCTCAACCGATTTTATTTTTTTAATGACTCATGTACTCTTCAGTCAAGATTCAATAAACCTTCTTTTTGTGCTTAATCGACACACGACTATGGGGCTTATTAGAAAGAAGTCATATCGGTTCTAATATTTTTTAAAGCTAACAACCTTAGGTAGGGGGCATTTATTCATTTTATATATATATATATATATATATATTTTTTTTCTTCTTTTTTTTTTAAGGAATGCATCTTTAACCCATGTAGCGAGTCTTAGGCTAATGACTCCCAGACCAGTTGGCCTTAGGGCATTAGGTGTTAAGACACCCCTGCGAGCTTAACGACTCGGGTTACCGATGCTTTATTTTTGCTTAGAAACTTGTGGATAGCGCAATATTCAATCCCATTAAGCTTTCTCCTTAATCCATGTAGCGAGCTTTGAGCCAATAGCTCCCAAACCAGTTGGTCTTAGGGTATTAGGTGTTGAGGCACCCCTCGGGCTTAATTGCTCGAATTAAGGAGGCTACGAGACCAAACTTATCCACAATTGCTTTCTCTTTCTTTCTTTTTTCACTTTTTTTTCACTTTTTTTTTAACACTTTCCCCTTCCTTTGTGTTGTTATCCTAAACAAAAGAAAAGAACTCAAATATTACAACATTTCATTTCGCCACCCACAATCATGCATCAAGGTATGTGTGTGTGTGTGAAGAAAGGTTCATGAATACTTGCTTAATGAGTACATAAGCACACAATTTATTAAATGATAAGGTTATGAGAGTTCATAGATTTGAATAATTCAAACTGAAATGAATAAGACTTCCTTGTTATAAAATTCGAAAATCAAAACCAAGTAATATCAAGTTAGCTAAAATGAGTTCACAAAATCAAAATAAAATGACAAATTGGTTAGAATGGGTTTCAAGAGTTCAAATTGGTCCTCCTTACTTTGCCATTCCTGACTTAGAATGCGTCTTAAGAGGATTTGAACTCCTTACACCGCACTCTGAATCTAATTACTAACTCGTTTTTTTTTTTAATAAGAAAAAGGAAATTCAAGACACACTTATGTCAACTATCCTTCCCACCCAACCAAATGAAACATTGTCCTCAATGTTTAAATGTAGAGAGATAAAGTATAGGAGACATTACCTAAAGCTTCTGTTATTCAAGAGAGATGACCTGAAAGACTCATAAAATACAATGCTAAAAATAAAATAAGGACAAGAAAAAAATTACAAACGGAGATTCAGATCCAATTTGCACTTTTTGTTTTGCCCTCCTGACCAATTAATTTGAGTACTAGCTGGGTCAGGTTCGTACTCTGCTGCTTGTAATTTGTCAAGTAACTCACCAACAGAAGTGGCAGAAAGAAGGATCTGTCTTGCCCAATGAGGGATAAAATTTTGTTCCACAGCTGCATCAACAAAACTTATCGAATGATCAAAGAAATTTTTGACATTCAACAAACCTAGGGGTTTTTTATGGAGATTCAGTTGAGCCCAAGAGGCGATTTGAAAAATTTCTTCAAAAGTACCAAAGCCACCTGGTAAAGCAATAAAGGCATCTGAATTGATGAGCATATGTGCCATGCGTTCATACATAGAGGAGACTTGTAACTCATGCCCAACCGTTTTTCCAACGATGCTTTCTGCAGCTAAAGCTCTACGAATAACTCCTAAAACTTGGCTACCTCCTACTCGTGTAGCTGTTGACACACAACCCATTAACCCGAGGCTACCTCCCCCATAAACCACATGAATCTTTCTTTCAGCCAGTAGTCTACCAAGATAATTTGCTGCCTCGACAAATTCTTCACTTTTACCCGGTCGAGATCCACAGAATACACATATCTTTTGGATTCGACGTTTTGAAGTTCCCTCCATGTCTATGCAACACTATAACTATGTGTGAAGAAGAGAACAAGTGATGTGGTATTTATGGAGTGCAAAAAGGTATGCTAATGATGACATCCAAATAGGTAGCTCGACTGCTTGTTGAAAAACTTGACAATTATGCATAGAAATTCAAAAAAGACGATGAAATAAGACACCATAAGTCAAACAAAAGATACAAATTAAAAAATGACACCTATGAGGCATTAAAATTCAAAAATGATGACATGCATGCATATGTATAGGTAGTTGTGACTGTAGCTCACATCTTCCTCTGGTTTTATGTCCAGAAACGGCTTAAACACCTTCTATGAGTTGGGGATATGCTTCCCATCTAGTTTTCTTATAAACTGGCAAACAGAGTCGTTTTGAGTCAGATTTCCAAGACTATAGCGTTCCTACTCATCTCAGAATTGTCTCCACAAATTAAAAATTTCACGCTGCACGAGTCCATAAGAATGCGTCTCAAGAGTCACTCGGATATCATCCAAGGACTCCTTACTCAGTCCATCCTTGATGAACTATAGTTTATCCTCTCGATTATTAGACAAATATCCCAAGGAGCGACAACGCTGGTTACAAGTCCATCTTGCACATTTGGGACAAACTTGTAACCTTTTCGCTCTTCGCTTTTTGGCGTAAGAGCTTTTTCCCATACCTAGCATGTGAGAAACAAGATTATCTGAAAAATCATAAGAAAATCGAACCTTGGCTTCAATTAACCATCTTACTTCGACAGGCATACCCTTACGCATCAACATCCTAAGTATTTCTGCGCGAGCTTTGTAAATTTTAAGCAAATCATTTGGAGGAAGAGAGGGAAAATGTTTGTGCAGATTTGAAAGAATGGTGTCCATGTGAAATGCAAGAAAAGAAAAGAAAATGAATGCAAGATGAGCAACAGTTTTCAAGGAACTGAAAAACCGACTTTAAAAGCCATGGAGTACTGTATCCGCCACTTGACCGGGAAAAATCAATCCTTAAAAAGGATCGATTAAAGCAATGGACTCTTCATTTTGGTCAAAATTTTCAAAGAATGGTTTTAATCGTTGACCATTAACTTTAAACACATTACCATTCTTTGGGTTCTCAATTTCAACTGCTCCATGAGGGAAAACATTTTTAACAATGAAAGGCCCAGTCCAACGTGACCGAAGTTTACCAGGAAATAAGTGCAATCTTGAATCATACAAAAGAACTTTTTGTGAAGGTTCAAAAGATTTTCTAACAATAAATTTGTCATGAAAAACCTTGATTTTTTCTTTGTAGATTTTAGATTTTTTTTTTTTATTATTTTTTTTTTGTAACCGAGGTGTCCGGGCCAGCTTACGCGCACCACAACTAATCCTCGGGGGAGACTAGCGTGACCACAACCCACTGTCACGATCTCCCGCTTACCTCATGGGGAGAGGCCATTGTGGAGATTCGAACCCAGGACCTCACAGTTGGCCTTACCAACTCTTTCCTGGGCCGCCCTTGCCACTTGAACCAGCCCATTGTGGGTAGATTTTAGAATTTTCATAAGCCTCATTCCTGATTTCTTCAAGTTCCCTCAGTTGGAGTTTACGTAACTTGCAAGCATCATTCAAGTTTGTATTAAATGTTTTAATGGCCCAATAAGCTTTATGCTCAATTTCCACAGGCAGGTGACAAGGTTTTCCATAAACTAATTTATAAGGAGACATTCCTAATGATGTTTTGAAAGCAGTTCGGTAAGCCCAAAGTGCATCATTAAGTCTTAAGGACCAATCTTTACGATTTGGGCTAACCGTTTTTTCTAAAATCTGTTTTATCTTCCTATTAGCTAATTCAACTTGTCCACTTGTTTGTGGGTGATAAGGTGTAGAAATTTTATGGGTTATTCCATATTTCTTCATTAAAGTTTCAAATAGTTTGTTACAAAAATGTGTACCCCCATCACTAATAATGGCTCGAGGAATTCCAAATCTACACAATATATTCTCTTTCAAGAATTTGATAACTGTTTTGTGATCATTGTTTCGACATGGAATTGCCTCGACCCATTTTGAAACATAGTCTACTGCAACAAGGATATACACAAAACCAAATGACGGTGGAAAGGGTCCCATAAAATCAATACCCCAACAATCAAAGATTTCAACAACAAGAATGGGATTCAAAGGCATCATGTTTCTTTTTGAAATGGATCCCAATTTTTGACAATTTTCACACGTTTTGCAAAATGCATGTGCATCTTTAAATAAGGTGGGCCAATAAAATCCACATTGCAAGATTTAGCAGCTGTTTTTCTAGATGAAAAATGTCCTCCACATGCTTCAGAATGACAAAAGTTAATGACACTACTTACCTCATTGTCTGGTATGCATCTTCTTATTATTTGATCCGGACAATATTTGAAAAGATACGGATCATCCCAGTAAAAATTTTTCACCTTGGTTAAAAATTTTCTTTTGTCTTGAGCATTCCAATGAGGTAGCATTTTCCCTGTCGCAAGAAAATTTACAATGTTAGCAAACCAAGGTACAGTAGCAACGAAAATAAAAATTCATCAGGAAAAGAATCATTGATAGGTGAAGTTTCAATTAATATCTCTGTCGTTAGTCTTGAAAGATGATCAGCAACGACATTTTCGACTCCTTTCTTATCTTTTATTGTGATGTTGAATTCTTGAAGCAATAAGATCCACCGTATCAATCTAGGTTTTGCATCCTATTTAGATATTAAATATCTCACAGCTGCATGGTCAGTGTAAACAATTGTTGGAGAACCAATTAAATAGGATCGAAATTTGTCCAATGCAAACACTACTGCAAGTAGTTCTTTTTCAGTTGTTGTGTAATTCATTTGTGCATCATTTAAAGTCTTACTTGCATAGTATATCACATAAGGCTTACCTTCTTTTCTTTGTCCTAAGACAGAACCAACGGCATAGTCGCTTGCATCACACATCAATTCAAAAGGCAAGGACCAATCCGGCGATTGCATAATTGGAGCAGTCGTTAAAAGTCCAATTAATTTATCAAAAGCATTTTGACATTCTTGAGGCCATTCAAAGGAAGTATCTTTTATTAAGAGGTTACAAAGAGGTTTAGATATAGCATTGAAATTTCTTATGAATCTCCTATAAAATCCAGCATGCCCTAAGAATGAACGAACCTCTTTGACTGTTTTTGGTGGAGGCAAATGGGAAATTAATTCCACTTTTGCTTTGTCCACTTCAATTCCCTTATAAGACACCACATGGCCTAAGACAATTCCCAAAGTGACCATATAATGACATTTTTCCCAATTCAAAATAAGACCTTTTTCCACACACCTTTTTAGGACTTTTTCTAAATTTTCAAGACAATTATCAAAAGAGTTTCCAAAGACAGTTAAATCATCCACGAAAACTTCTAAACAATGCTCAACCATGTCACTGAAAATGCTTAGCATGCATCTTTGAAAAGTGGCTGGGGCATTACAAAGTCCAAAAGGCATTCTCCTAAATGCAAAAGTGCCGAAGGGGCACGTGAATGTGGTCTTTTCTTGGTCTTCAAGTGCAATGGGAATTTGGTAATAGCCTGAGTATCCATCAAGAAAGCAGTAGTAGGGGTGTCCTGCTACTCTTTCAAGAATTTGGTCAAGAAATGGTAAGGGAAAATGGTCTTTTCTAGTGACAGCATTTAATTTTCTATAATCAATGCACATCCTCCAACTAGATGAGACTCGAGTTGGCAATGATTCCCCCTTTTCATTTTTAACTACTGTAATGCCAGATTTCTTAGGTACTACTTGTGTAGGACTTACCCACTTACTATCAGAAATAGGGTAGATAATTCCCACATCAAGTAGTTTGAGAACTTCAGCCCTAATGACCTCTTTCATGTGTGGATTTAATCTCCTTTGAGGTTGTTGGGATGTTTTGACATTTTCCTCTAAATGTATTCTATGTGTGTAGATTAAAGGGTTAATGCCTTTTATATCTTTTAAAGTCCATCTGATTGCATTTTTATGCCTTTTAAGCACTGTAATGCCTTTTATATCAACTTACCTTGTTGCTCGCATGTGATGGATGAAGAAATTACCACCGGATATGTCTGTTTCTCCCCAAGATATGCATATTTCAGTCCTTCAAGTAAGGGCTTTATTTCTAACTTGGAGCTTCCTCTTCCTTGCTTTCATTCATTTTTCCCAATTCTTCAAATCTTGATTTTGAGCCTTTTTCTATCACCTGTGCACAATCCAATAAAGAACATATATCAGAAAGATCGGACTCTAGTTCCATACTTGATTCTAATGAATTCACTAGACAAGTTTCCAAATGGTCAGAAGAACTCCCTTTTTGGATGTGATCTTCCATAATAGATTCAATTACATTGGCCTCATCAATTTCATCTTCTTCTTCATTTGGTTGTTTGCACATATTAAAAACATTAAGTTCCAATGTCATGTTCCCAAATGATAGCTTCATGACTCCATCCCTGCAATTAATCAAAGCATTAGAGGTAGCTAGAAATGGACGCCCTAAAATAACAGGAATTGAATTGCTTACTTCTACTCGTTGTGTGTCCAAGACGATAAAATTCACTTGGTAAATGAATTTATCGACTTGAACTAATACATCTTCTACTACTCCTCTTGGTACTTTAATCGATCTATCAGCAAGCAAAAGAGTCACAGAAGTTGGTTTTAACTCACCTAGATTGAGTTTTTGAAAAACCGAGTATGGAAGCAAATTCACACTAGCACCAAGATCAAGTAAAGCTTGTTCAATTTTATGGTCTCCAATAACACATGAAATTGTAGGACAACCTGGATCCTTATATTTCACTGTATTATTATTTTGAAGAATAGCACTTACTTGCTCAGCTAGAAAGGCCTTCTTTTTCACATTCAGTTTTCTTTTCACAGTGCACAAGTCTTTCAAAAATTTTGCATAAGAAGGTACCTGTTTGATCACATCACGCAAGGGAATGTTGACCTTTTATTTGAAAATTTCAAAGATTTCAGAATTGTGAGTTGGCTTTTTTTGTGTGGCTAATGCTTGAGGAAATGGGGGCACAGATGAGGATTTGGTTTCCTCTTCGCTAGGTGTTGGTTTGGCCACCTCTTCCTGTCTTTTAGAGATCGATTCTTCTTCTTTCTCACAAGGGTCAGGAATGTGTTTTTCAACAATCTTACCATTGCGAAGGATCATGACTGACTTAGCTTGGTCAAAATAATGGTTACTTAAACTCCCTGCATTTGAGTTAGATTGATCTTTGGGGTTTTGCAATGTTTGAGAAGGAAATTTTCCTTTTTCTTGGATGCTAAATGTAGATGCAAATTTTACAAGAGTTTCTGACAAATTTGCTAATGTTTGAGCAGTTTGACTATTGAAAGTCTCTTGCTTTGTAATGAATGAATGCAATGTTTCTTCAAAGTCATTCCTAGGAGGAGGAGCATATGCATGATCATGAGAATTTTGAAAATTTTGTCGTGTTTGAAAAGGGACTTGTGAAGATTGTGCATGATTATCATTTTTCCAACTAAGATTTGGATGATTTCTCCAACCAGGATTGTAGGTTTGTGAATATAGATTGTGATTTGGCCTTTTGAAAGTGTTCAAGGCATTGGCTTCTTCATGGAGACATTCCCTAAAGGCAGGCAAAGTTGGGCAATCATCAGTAGAATGGTCATTGTCATCACAAATGTTACAGACATTTTCTTGAATAGAATTCAATTGACCACTTTTTTTCCTTTCTAAAGCCTCGACTTTTCTAGCTAGGGATGCATACTTGGCTTGAAGGTCATGGTCTTCCCTAAGTTTGTAAATGGCTCTATTGGATGTCGAGGTTGGGGCCTTGCTTGGTACCTCATAGGTGCCAGCAGTATCCCAATTTTGTGCCTTTCCTGCCAAGGAATCTATGTAGTCAAATGCTTCCTGAGGGTCTTTTTCTTTAAATTCTCTATTACACATTAATTCTACTAGTTGCCTATCTTGAGGTGTTAACCGTTCATAGAAGTGTGCAACTATTCTCCAAGTTTCAAAACCATGGTGAGGACAGGTATTAAGTAATTCTTTATACCTATCCCAACATTGGTAAAGGGTTTCCCCTTATTTTTGAGAGAAATCAAAAATTTTTCTTTTGAGAGAATTATTTCTATGGGTAGGAAAAAATTTTTTCAAAAATTATTGTTTCATCTCATCCCAAGTATAGGAGTGTCGAAGTTATAAACCCGATGAGACCGGGGTCGATCCACGAGGAAGGGGATTTAAGCGCTACAAATTATAAGTAAACAAATATGATATGGATGATTCAAAGGGATGGCAAGATAATTTCAACAAATATGACTAAAGAACAAGTTCTTAGACAATAAATGAGAATAATACAAGAGAAATTCACACAACAATAATGAGAGATAAGATTAGGGGATCCGCCCTTGATATTTCAAATAAGGATAAACAAACCGTTTTAGTTATATGAATTATATTTGTTTCGTTATCAATATTTATACCACTTCTTGTAAATGAGTTCAAGCATCCAATGTGCCAATCTCCATTTGTCGACAACAAATCAAGGTTCCGAACTAGATTCATGTCGGTAAGGAAGAACCATACGACATCTAGAAAGGATCCAAGCATTTGATGTGCCAAGGATTGTCTACAATGGATCAAGACCTCCACTTTACGAGTGGTGTCAATATTGATTAAGAAAATAAATATAAATCATATAAACAACATAATATAATGATTATTAAGCACATATTAAGGGTTAGAGAATCCTTACTCTCATATCAAGGGTTTCACCCTTTCACCTTAGCAAAAGAGAATTTAGAAAGACATTATAAGAGAAAAAATACAAATTGCAAGAAAAAAGAAATTCATTAATAAAACACAAGAAAGAATAACAAGAGATGCACAATACAAGATCCTAGCTAAGGCCAATATGCCCTAATCGGTCACAAGGCACCTCTATTTATAGATACATTCAGGGGCAAACTTGTCAAATTACAAAGGAATAGTTATCAAATATTAGATGCACCAACTTTGACAATTGGGGTAATTAGGTGAAATGATTTTGACCACCGATTTTGACCTTGAATTATTATGAATTTTAATCACATGTCTTCATGAAAGTTGTAGATATTTCGCTCAGCTTTCTAGCACATCTTGATTCATACAATTTGAATACGTATTCTGAGAGATATGGTCAAAATACTGAGGCATGGTCAGGCTGGGCCGAATCTGTAGATGGGTTTACTTCAAGCCCGTTTTTTGTCCACAACAAAAAATTAAGATTTGATGATTTGTGTAAATACAATCTTGTAGATAATTGAATCAGCTTTCCAAAACATTAAGATTTGCACCATTTTGATATACAAATAGAGAGTTATGCCTATTTTACCAAACCTGTAATAAAACCGAAATTAAGAGAAATTAATTCTAAAGATGCAAATGCTACAAATATGCTTAAGTTGAGGAATTTAATGATACTATTAATGCAATATGATGAATTAAACTCTTATTAAACATACATATTTAAGTGTTCATCAATGCACATCACACACAGAGAAACTACCGGTTGAGCTGTAACCTATTGACATAGGCTATCAGATCAAGTAGATTACTTAACAACTGGAATTAAATTATTCTTTGGCTACAGATCTTAGAAATTATTGTGATTAATCAAATGGTTTTTTGTTATTTTACTTATCAAATTAAGCGTTTAGGCCTAGTGGTTATTTATTAACTTTAATGAACTTATTCTTTGACTAATATGATGAACATAATAGATGGTCTTGATGAATGATATGAGATTGAGATGTTTGTTCATCAATAATGTGATTGACTAGCAAACTCTTACGGTTCTTTTCTTTTCCGTTTTTCCAGAAATTATAAACTTTGTATTAACATAATAATAACTTTTTGAGCTTTTTGGAGGATTGGATAAATATGGATCCAATACCTTATTGTAGTTTCTATCTATTTTGTATGCATATAAACTCTAATCTATTGGAATTTTGATTTTATCTTTGCAGCTATACCAGCACATAGTTTTAAGTGGAGGGAGTACCATGTATCCTGGCCTACCTAGTCAGTACTATGTTGAACTTTTTAATCTTGAATATTCTTTCTTATCAAAGTAGTTTGGCTACACTCATTTAGATTTTATGTTCCTATTTCTATTTTATTTGACATCATATAATTACTGAATTTAATTTTTAGACTCCTGTTTTAGAACTTGGATAAATATGGCTGAAATTTCAACTTATGCATTAGCTTAGAACATTAAAATTAATAGGTCTATGGCCGGTTTAGATTTGCCCTCTTAGCAGTAGGCAGGAGATGATTGCTAAGAGAGATTGTTTAATTCTAGTTGTGTGAAATACTAGTCCAGCTGCTTTTAGTGTGCTTTCTGCTGGTTGTATTATGTTACTTGCACTTGCTATAGTTGTTGTAAAATTGGATATCAAGAGCTTCATCCTTAATCATTACCGAACTAAAACTGCTCTGTTTCTTGAGGGCACATCTTTTAGCATGATTGTGCATTTCATGTGTAGTTATTGATGAACTTTATTTATTTTTTGCTTCAGCCTAGAGAAAGAAATCCTGGATCGGTATCTTGAAGTGGTCCTGAAGGGAAATAAAGATGGATTAAAGGTGAGATCTAAGTTCTGCATGTATATAAGTTAGACACATAAACAAATACCAAATCAATAGTTTTCTGTTAATGTAATTATAATGATAAAGTTTATTTCATATAAATAACTTTGAGTATTATGTGAATCACTTAACTAAATAGACGGAATCTAAATGAAAAATAAGTTAAGAACCTAAATTTAATTTCCATCTGATTGTACAGAAAATTATGTTCAGTTGCCTGATGAAAAACTACAACCATAGTCGAGGTTTAAATGCATTGCAGTTATGATTAGCTGTCAAGTATCATAGTGTTTGTGAGGAAGACTTTTAGCTTTTTGGTACTTTAGGTTGTGTTTGTTTGTGTATTTCGATACTTGATTCTCATTAAGCTATTTTCTTGGATAATGTAGAAAACTGGGAAAACATTCGAGTTATTGAAATAGTAGGCAAGAATCAATGTTAATATATATAGGTTTAATGTTATTGTAGACACTGAAAAAATTAGAAAACAATTGCTTCAAGATGGTGATCTTCGGAGGAGAGTAACAATTATACTTTTAAATAAAATTCAATCCAATACTGTTCATAGAGTTCAGTAGGCTGCTTTTAGAGTGGTTAGTCAATGCTATGACCTTTCCCATCATTGAGAGTTACAAATCCTTTTCTACCTTCCATGTACGAATTTTACCCTTGCTTATGCAGGTTGGCAAGGAAAATACAGAACTTGCACTTTCTCTGGTTGGTTATGATGATGAATTGAATGTATGCTTCCTTATACTTGTTTATCTGTTTAAACCCAATCACCTCATGCTTCATGATATCTACTGCTGAAGATATGGTTCTATTTTTTGGGTTATTTTGGTCTTTTTTGTAGCAAGACCTGCAAAGCTTTTTGTTTCCTGCCTTAAAATTTAACAATTGAGGTCCAGAACTGTAAAGCTTACTGTGGAAATTATTGTTGTTTCATTATGTGGTGATAAATGGATGAGTTGAACCATGAGTTGAATCAAAAAGTTCCATGGGCCTGAGGGCTTCGCGTGGGCTACTTTTATGCACCCTAAAACATAAATGAAATTCAAGGATTATCAGACAGATTATGCGGGAAAACTATAGCTGCAAGAGTGCAGCTACTTGGTTGCTATATTTTGTATGAAGTTGCTGGCTTTGCACAGATTTTTGTTGACTTGCATAAACTGTATGAAGACATGCATAAACTGCACTACTCTGTTAATGCAATATTTTTGTTGACTTGAACATGTGGCCCTATCTCTCCTATATAAAATAGTTTTATTGGTATGGGAAGATATATGTTAAAATGTTGATTAATTATGTAGAGCCAGGGCCAAATACCGAAAAGACAGTGGCTATAATTCTCAAAGGAGCTACTAGAGTTGGGTTTGTAGTTATTTGCCTGATGTTTGCCAGGAATTTGATGAAGAAACGGGATGGTATGCAACATTATGTAGAATTGATGAAGAAACAGGATGCTTTTGTCTGCAAAAGCATTGATGCAGCAAAGGAGATATGGCCATTTTGACAATGGGTTAGTTCTTGGTCTTTTATTGTTAAGTACGGACCTGTTTTGTTTGATAGAGTGTGAGGAAGATCCTCAAGTTAGTGCTATTTTTCTCTTTTTGTTCTGGTTAATGAGTTGCATTGATAAATGCATTGTCACATATGACATTTTATATACTTTGACTACAAATCCTAGTTGCTTTGTTGAGTTTTATGTATTATTGCTTATTTGGTTTCTTGTATGCATATTTATGAGTTTTATGTACTTTTTAAAATAAAAAAATATACAATACGTGTCAAGATCATATCAGCACAGCCTGACACGTATTGTATATTTTTACAAGATACGAGTCGGCCAAAAACTGACACATAAAGGTTACACGCAAAAATGGAATATGTGTCACTTAGTTTATGAGGTATATGTCGGTCAGAGACCGACACGTATTACATATTTTCTAATATAGGTGTCGGCCAAAAACCGACACATAATGATACACGAAAATATAGAATATGTGTCACTTAGTGTATAAAGTATATGTCGATCAGAGAATGACACGTATTAAATATTTTAAAAGTAAGTGTCGGCCAAAAACTGACACATAAAATTATACAAAAATATGGAATATGTGTCACTTAGTATGAATTATATGTCGGTCGTCGAATGACACATATGTTTCAAGAGACAATATGTGTCGGTCGAGAATGACACGTTTGTGTCGTTCGCTGACCGACACAAGATATGTGTCACTTATTGACAAACATATATTTAGTTAATTCGAAACTTTATGTCGTTTTTTGACCGACACAACATATGTGTCGCTTAATGACTGACACATATTTGATAAAATTCGTTACTATGTGACACATATTTGTTGATACATGTCTGTTTTTGAACGACACGTATTCTTATGTCAGTTTGACCAAGTGACACATATAGAATACGCGTCAGGACCATATATGTCGCACGAAAACCGACATGTATTTTGATATGTGTCAGTTTTCGGCCGACATAAAAAACCTTTTTTGTTGTAGTGGGCCTAACCATGGAACTTTGATTTACTAATTAATGATGGATGTTGCTTTGAAATTAATGGAATCACCTATTCCCCTAAGTGATGTAACTCTTGTATAGAAATAGAAGAAGACAATCAAATAAGAAAAGATTCGATACGTCCAATTCCCCGATAATACATATAAAATAACCTTCTAACAAGGTCCAAAATATCTAAAATGTGTCCTTCTTGGTCTTGGACTATCATTCTGATCAACAAACCCTAGTGCCATTTGTCACTATTTCGGCAGTAATATATATTGATAAGAGTCCAGGCTTGGTCCGGGCTAATTTTCTCTTCATTTTTAAATATTTTTCTCTCTATTTGACTTTTTTTAATAAAGAATTTTGCTTTGTAATTTTAATATAATTACATATTATATATATATCCTTACAATTCTAAGTCACACACACACTCACATATATATATGTTAAAAAAATTTGAAATTTTTATGTCTTACAAAGTAATGGATTTAAGATGTGTAAATTTTTCCATTTACCTCTCAGTACTTTATGGATAACTCCTTCAAAATCTTGACATTGCAAACCAATTTCGAGGGTTCTTGTAAAACATTCTCTTAAGATTATGGGTATATTCTACTAATTTGCATTCAGTGGATATATATATATATATATATATATATATAAACCTAACTCTTTCCCATTGTAAAAGTTCAATGCGGCGCGACACATTTCAGATTGTTTATATCACTTAAGCTACTTTCCACTCACACCATGGGACCGTTCAGAACTTAGTGCTTCTCTGCTGTCCATATTATAATTATAAACATGGCCACAGTACCCAGATACCTTGCTAAATGATTAATATGATATATTAATAAATGAGACCTTTTTCTTAAGCGATGAAATTTTCTTCCTCTCTTTACTTTTTCTTTATCACTTTATTCTCTAATTGACAAACTTTGTGAACATAAGTCCTTAATGGCCATAAACCTTGCTAATTGATTAATGTTATATTAATAAATGGGTCCCTTTCTTAAGCGATAAAATTTTCTTCCTCTCTTTGCTTTTCTTTATCACTTTATTCTCTAATTGACAAACTTTGTGAAAATGGGTACTTAATAGCCTACTTGAAGCGAAATCCCAGGGAAAAAAATTAGTTCAAGATGAACATAATTTCTACTCACCTTTTTTTTTTCCTCTTACCCTAAACCTTTTAATTAATTAATTCAAGACTGTATCACCATCTTTAACAAAAACTTCCCTATCTAAAAATATTTAATATTACAAGGTATTTGATTATTAGATTTGGAGCGTTTTTTAACTTGTAAAATTAATACCAAATTTATTATAAAATAATGTTATATTTACAAAGTCTTGTATACAAAGTTTATATGCAAAGTTGATGTGACATCATGTGAATGGAAGATGAATATAAGAAAGTTAATAAAATAAATGTTGATGAATAATATGACATTAAATAAATGATATCGTATAAACTTCGTACGCAAATTTTATAAGTATCGCATTACTCTTTAACATATTAATTAGGAATATGCTTAGAAATTAATAATCAATTGGCCTATACATTATACAGTGTGTTGAATCACGGGAATTCCCATTATAGGTTCCATCCCGTGGAAAACTATACATACAAAAACTTAAGCCTCAATGAGAAAGCTCGATGGCACTCGAGTAGCCTTTAATTCAATTTTTTTTTTTTTTGACTTCTTAGTCTTAATTCCTTACTTTTACCACAAATTCATAAATCAAATCTTTTCCATCTTTTCTACAGTGTAAAGTAGTTATTGTTATTATTATTTTAATTTATCGTTGTTTAGACCCACTTTCCTCCATGAAATATCTTTATCTCCCTACAACATGAGACAATACGACAAGGTGCAAATGATATTAGGCTATAGCAGTCATGATTTTACCAAAGTGATAAACTTTTCCCTTCCTCTCTTTTCACAATTGATTTCTTCATTACTTTTGTTCTTTAATTGATTAGCTTCTTGCTGACAGGTCGATATACAATTGCCCCAAGCATTGAAGCGAGGCGAAATTTCCGGGCAAAACAGTTCAGAGTGAAATAAATAAAGCACCTAGAATTCTATTACCAGCTGGTATACCTATATATTTATCTTCACTTTAAGATTAAACAAATTTTGAATTAACAAATTTCTCAGTTAAATCATACAACTCACTATAAATTCTCTAGTAACATATATAAGTTAAAAATGTTTAGGTGAACTGCTTCGAACTTTAATTATGAATTAAACAAGTTTAAGTGCCTCAAGTGTAACATCCCAAATCTTGTAACCTTAATGTGCCTATAATATATGCATTTATTAATGTGTGTATGTGCCTAAGTAATATATTAATGAGTAATTAACGTTGGAGGATGAAATTGGGAAAAATTTGTTATTGGAGGGGTAAAATTGGAATCACGCACATGTGTTACTTATATAAAGGGTTAAGGCTTGATACGTGTAGAGGATTCATTTGCTTCCAATTCCATCACCCCTAGTTCTCTTTTCTCTCTCAAATTCACAACAAATGAAGAAGGAAAAAGGAGGATTCTAGGAAGGAGGAAGGTGCTGTAGACATTGAATTTTTTAGGCTTGACGAAGGAATGAAGATGGATGTCGAGCACACAAAATGACCAAAATGTCCTTGGAAGCCAAGAATGGAAAGGTGAGACAGAGTTAGTGAAAGGTCTTGAAAACTGACATATGACTTCAAAAAATCAAAGAAAATAGTCCAAAAGAAATCTGATGATAAGTCATATACCATTGCAAAGCTACAGATGTCTAGTTCTCATAGAAATTTACAGATCACAAATCGGAGTTGAACTCAAAAAGTTATGAGAGATTGAATAGATAAAGGTTAGAAGGGACTCCATTGCAAAATTTTAAAATAGGAAGGGCCGACAGGTAAACAGCCTGCTCGCACTGTTCAAGAGCCGGTCGGTACAGTTCATCTGGATACTGTTCATGATACTATCCATCCGAATCTGACATTGGTTTTTTATCACATTTTCACTCCAAGGAAAGCCTATATAAGCACACCCTGGGTACATTTCTCAAAGCATCCAAAAATCCTCTCTTTCTCCCACTAGGACACACTTGTAAGAACTCCAAGGAGTTCTTTCTAGTATAATATTTTTCGGGCGTTTTATATTGCTCTAAACCTGGAAATGATATTTCTTGAGAGTAGTTTTCTCTTCACCCTCATATTTTCTTCTTTATTTTTCTTGCTTAGAATTAATCATGTTTAGGTTTATTTATGCTTAGAATAAGCATGTTTAGGATTTATTTTGATGCTTAGAAGCATGTTTAAGGTTTTATAAATTGTTTGACCCTTATTTATTTTGCAAGATGGATAAGCGTGTCAAGGTAAGTCCATTATCTCTCCTTTATTAGAATCATGCTTAGGGGTTTAATTTCGTTGTGAATTCTTAGAACCATGTTTAGGAGTACATGCTTAGAATTATAATTAAGAGCACATGATTAGAATCATGCTATGAAAACTTATTTGCTTTGATATATGCTAGGAAATAGCATAGAATAGGTGAGAATTACCATTTTGCCTTTGAATGACTTGTTTGAACTAGAATAGCTATGATTGATCTCAATTGTTTGAATTAGGCTAGAAATGCCATAATTGGGCTAGAATATGCCATAAGAATCATGTTTATGCTAGAATATGTCATGAGAATCATGTTTAGGCCAGAATATGCCATGAATACCATGTTTAGGCTACAAATGCAATGATAATGGATATGAATTATGATAGGTAGAATGTCATAATCGAAGTTATCAAATCTAGGCTAGAATGCCATGAGATTAGATTATGGCTTTGTTTGATTTATAATTTCTTTATTTATGAATGTATGAATATACCACGATTAGAAGTATAATTGAATGATTGTATAATGCCATGAAAGAGGTTTGATAAGCACTGAATAGACTCACATGTGATAGTGAGGAATTCACTATTTATTGAGTGAGGCATGAATATACTTTCTGTTATTGAATGTTTCAATCGTATAAATGAATGAATGTTATACTGGAAGTGTTAAAGTAGAATTTACTTTATTGTTGATTAACAAATATTGTAATCCTCTTCCCATTCCCCCATGTTTGAAAGGAATTGTAACTCTATTCTCCTCCCTCTTTCTTTGTATGAATATACAATTGTTTTTTATTTTATTGAATATCACCTCGCATGACTAAAGAAGATAAAATAAATAATGTGTGCATAAAACGAACAATCTAGACGGACTAAGTACCAACACGAATTCCTATTTGGTATTTTCCAAGTAGAGGCTAGTTTTATATCCGGGCAGGTCGAAAGACTTGTACCTAACTTCTTGAACCCATATCTGAAGGGAAGAGGATAGTTTAGGTCCCAAAGCGAGGGATCAGATTGCTCCCATTCATTCCCAATTCAATAATTGGGTGGCGACTCCTTTCTCCAGACGTGCCCATGATTCGTTTGTGTTTTCTTAAGTCTCGAAAGAGGCTTTGACATAGTGTCGTGGTCGCAAACGCTCTGGAGGGATGAAAGCCCAGCTAACAATGGCGGCTCCACTTAGGATAAGAGAACTTGATTATGATGGGAATACCAAATCCTAATATCTCGTGTTGATAAAATGAGTCCTTGCATCACTGCACTTTTGCACACAATGAGCACGAACTGCCTAAACTAGCTGTGTGGCATTAGCATGAGAATTCTTTGGCTCCATTCGACCCCTAGAGGACTTATGTTGATGTCACCAACTTTGAACACGTATCATTAAATTGGTATAAAAAGAGACCCGCCCGAGGGACCATCTCTCGCTTAAAAAAGCCTGGACCATTGGACTCTTGAGACTCAAGCCCATGCATATGACTCCAGAAATTTCCAATAGGATGAATATCCAAAACCCCATGTTGAATGGCATTTCTATAGATATCAATTTCCCATTATTAGAATAATATCAACTCACATGTCAAGTCACCCAGAAGAATAAAACGGGAACGTGTGCCATAAGTTAAGGTTATCATAACGTTATGAAAATCATGTTATGATAATCATAAAGAATCCAACATCAACATGAATGTTAGAATTAGGAGAGAGAATTTGGCATTCCCACAACCCATGATGATGTCTTGGGAATGAAGCCAAAAATCCTAGAAAAAGAGACTCAACCTCACGTGTGTGGGTGTAATAAGGTTGGAAGGCTGAAAGCGTGTCTATGCACTTGTATGAGCATGCATCATATCATGCATACATGTATGCATGCATGACATTAACACTTTTGTTTTGCAACCATCATAGCTTGGGTTAGATGAGGTGGTCGTTTGACAAGGCAAGAAGAACCAATCGACAAAATGGCTACACCCAACAACAACAATGCTGAAGTAGCCCAATTGAGAATTAACATGACTACACTCCAACAACAAGTGGCCTAACTTGTTGAAGCTTTACAGAATGGGCCCAACCGTATGAACCAATCTCCACTTGAGGGTAATGGTGGTGAAAATAGTGAGACAAGCCAAGACAGAGACAGGGGGAAAAGCCCAATCAATCAAGAAGAACCCAAATCGGTCAAGTAGTTGACCAAAAAGATGGATAAGGTCCAATCCATCTTAAAGAAAAAAGGGTTAAAAGGGGTCGAAGACCTAGACGACATTTTGCTCATTGGGGACAACGATTTTCCTCCCAAATTTTACGTACCAAACTTGCCCAAGTTTAATGACAAGGTCAATCCAAAGATACATCTAAGATAGTATGCAGTTGTCATGGCCACCACTCCTTTGTCAGAGGAGCACATATTGAAGTATTTTATGTTATTCCTAGAAGATGATGCGGTAGTATGGCACCATGACCTCCCCAAAAGAGTCTGAGAAGATTGGGAAGAGCTATTCGGACAGTTCATAAAACAATATCGCCATAACACCTAACTAGGGGTAACTTTGAGAGATTTGGAGATGACATGTCAAAAGCCCAATGAGACTTTCTTAGAATATCTAGTCCGTTGGAGGGCCAAAGCTGCCACCACGAGGCCCATGGAGAAGGATCAAGTCCTTATGGTGATCAATGGAGCTCATGCCTTCATCAGTGATAGGCTTATAGGCTTTCCAATCAAGACATTCGAAGATTTGTGTGATTTAGGCATTCAAATAGAAGATTTGGAGGTCAGGCAGAGAAGAAGCAACAATAGAAATCAATAACAATATGACCATCCAGTGGGTCGAAAAATGATGATGCATAAGTGCATGCTTGATAAAAGACTTGATTGACAATGAGAGAATTCCTAATTTAGAGAGAGAATAATGATGTTTTGAAATGCTTTGTCTTCAGAATAATACGAGAGTTATGTATTCTTTTGATGATCATTGATAAAATTATGATACTAAATGGAAATAGATTTTTGGTAATACATGAGATTGTATTGTTTACATGCTTGACTCTTTTTGCTAGATGAGTTTCATTCTTGATTGTTTAATCATTTGAGCACAATAGCCATGAATATGGGACTTTATATCACTTAGAGAAACTTTATGTGAATAAAGGTTGGTGTTAAGATCTTACAAGACTCTAGAACCTGTTTGATCACCACTTGAGGTGAAATTCTAGGCTTCACAACAAAAAGGAAGTGATTTAGGCCTTCTTTGGATCGACTGAGCCTTTCAAGCACACCTATACTTACTTCATTATCACTATTATACCCTATTGAGCCTAATCAAGCATTTTCTTTGTCAAACCACAAAATTTATCCTAACCTAAAAAATTTTTCCTACATAGTACCCTTCACTCATAACATATGAACATTCTAGAAAAGAGCATTGAGAGCCATGCTTATAGGGGAATGAAAGGAAGTTGACAAGTTTTTATGCAATTTTGAGCTCCAAAAAAATAAGGAACAAAAAAGAAAAAAAAAAGAGAGAAAAGAAAAAAGAAGAAGAAGAAGAAGAAGAAAAAGAAAGGAAAATAAAAGAAGAGTGCTAATCCCATTACTCATAAAGTTTAGGGGTGTAGTCACTCGAAATCAAAAGGCAAAACAAACATAGTAGGTGAAAACTCAAAGTTTGGGGGTACAAATGGAAGAAGTTGATGCTCTCAATTAAAAACTAGAATTGTTATATGATTATGGGTAAGATAACCTTATAGTCTCCTTTATCATACCTTGACCCTAACCTATCATTACCAGCTTGATAAAGCTCTAATGATCCTTGATGTTGTGATGAGCCTACATTAGTAGAGAGTGGTGTGAAAAGCGGGCTTATGATGGTCCTTCTATCTTTAGAGATTGATCACTAGTTTGCATAAAGCTATTTGAGTCTTAGCAAGAGAAGTATGATTGGTTGCACACACACACACATACACACAAACAAAAAAAGAATCTCGAATGAAATAATTCTGGCATTAAAGTTGAAATTGTGAAGAATCACAATGTCAATGTATTACCTTTGAGCTACTGAACTTGAGGAATCTTTGAAGAATTTGAATGTTAATCAAATTACTACACGACTCACATTCAACATTTCAACTTGTTATTGGAGGATATTGGGTGTATTGAAAACATGTCAAAAAGAAGAAAATCCACCAATAGTTCCCGTCAACGGTATCAAAGAAAGCAACTTTGTTGCCAATAGTGAAGAAGCAACATATATGGAAGAAGTTAGCCATTTCGTCTAGGATGGATGTTTACAAAGAAGAAGGAATAATGCCTTTAAGGCTAGATGAAGAAATTCTTCAAGACAATACCAGACTCTTCATACAGAGGGTAAACAAATTAACCACTCGCCTTAAGGAGTGAAAAGAAGCAAGGGAGCAAAGAATTGCACTAACCATCTTGAAAATCAAGGAAGATAGAATTATCTCAATCATCTTGGAGGAAGTGCAAGAAAATGATGCTATAATGGACAGCCTCTCTTGCAGCCAAATGTGAAGAAAAAATGAAAAATAAATAAAAGCCTGTTAAGTCGAAAACTTTGAAAAGGCGACTTAGGCAAAAATTAAGGCAAGGCCGCTAAGCTGAAAACCTAAAAGTATAGCTTACGCAAAAGTTGGGGCATGAAAGAAAAGAAGAAAAAGCCCACTGAGTTGAAAACCCAGAAAGGGAGGCTCGGGCAAAAGTTAGGGCAAGCTCGCTTAGTCGAAAAACCGAAAAGGGCGACTTAGGCAAAAATTAGAGGATAGAAAAATGAATGAAATGAAAAATGGTTGAACCCACTAAGTAGAAAACCCAAAAAAGTAGCTTAGGCAAAATTTAGGGTTAGAAGAAAAACCTGAAGAAGCAAAAGATTGCCACCAAACCTCTGACAAGGATTAATCTTTACCCGATCCAGTCTGATCCACATTTCAGCTAGAATTAAGAGAACTACTTTGAAACCTAGGCCCATCTGAGAAATGATGATCACAAGATAAAGGTCACCAAGACCATCCCAAAAGACCAATAGAAACATTGTAAGAAGGAAGAACTGAATTAGGTGCAGCTAATCAGATGTGCTTCTAGACATCATCTCAAACAAAGACATGATAGAAGACAATGTCACTCTACCACTTCTAGTGTAAATGCTCATGGTAGAAATTAAAAAGTCGAAAAGCTGGCAAGACATCGATGGCGTTAGAATTGAATGAATGAGAAACAAATATGGCACAGAATTCCATATACAATGGGTAAAGCTCTTATCTATTGAAGTGAAAGACATGATCATAGGACACCCAAAAGGTTGTGCCATCCTTGAGAAATGGGATGTCGAGCTTTACATGTTGAAAGAATTTTTTATTGCAGAGACCACTGGATTTGAGCTGCTTCCAGTTGTCATCCTTTAGAAGCCTCAATAGAGGCTGGAGAGTCTTGGAGGAAACCACCAACATGTTGAAATACGAGAAAAGGCATTGGAAGGTGTAAAGTGAAGTAAAAGGGAAAAAGAATAGCTAACAATGACAGTCCTCACTTATCATCACCATTATCATCAGCATCAAGAAGCAGTAACCTGAGCCTTAATACATTTCATCCCTCACTCCAAACGAGCATTTTCTTGATGACCTGTCTAATCAAAGCAAGAAGCACATAGTCAAAAAAGATAATAAAGATAGACAACATGCATACATGAAACATAAAATGTTTTCTTATAGGAAGCACAATTTAGAATGGTATACAATCCAAAAGTAATTGAGTAGAATTACAATGTAGTTTGAAATATTGGGAGTAACCACAAAAGAAATGGGCTCAACACCTCAAGGAGACGTAGTAGTAGCAACACGGTGTGCAAGTCATTCGCGATGAGATCCAACAGAAACAATATTATGTGCAAGTCAGTCTCGATGAAACCTAATAGAAGCAGCACAATGTGCAACTCAATCTCGACAAGACCGAATAGAAACAACACGATGTGCAAGTCAGTCTTGATGAGATCCAGTGGAAGCAACACGATGTGCAAGTCATTCTTGATGAGACCCAATCAAAGCAGTATGATATGCAAGTCAGTCTCGATAAGACTCAATAGAAGCAGCACGATGTGCAAGTCAGTCTCGATGAGATCTAATAGAAGCAGCACAATGTGCAAGTCAGTCTTAATGAGACCCAATAGAAGTAGCATAATGTGTAAGTCAGAAGCAGCACGATTTGCAAGTCGATCTCGATAAGACCCAATGAAAGTAGCACGATGTGCAAGTCAGTCTTGATGAGACCCAATAGAAGCAACATGATGTACAAGTCAGTATGGATGAGACGCAATCGAAGTAGCATAGTGTGCAAGTCAGTCTTGATGAGACTCAACAGAAATAGCATGATGTGCGAGTCAATCTTGATGAGACTTGACAGAAGTAGCATGATACGCATGTAAGTTTTCATGAAACCCAACAGAAGCAGCATGATGTGTGAGTTGGTGTTGATAAGATCCAACAGAAGCAGCATGATGTACAAGTCAATCTTGATGATGCCTATTTCAAGTAGCACGATGTGCAAGCCTTTTGGATCGGGCCCCTCAATTCAACATGATGTTCAATGATGAACACTTAAATATGTATGTTTAATAAGAGTTTAATTCATCATATTGCATTCATAATGTCATTAAATTCCTCCATTTAAGCATATTTGTAATCTTTGCGTCTTTTGAATTAACTTTATCTTAATTTTTGTTTTTGTTACAGGTCTGGTAAAATGGGCATAACTTTCTATTTATAAATCAAAATGGTGAAAATCTTGATTTATTGGAAATCTGATTAAATTATCTACAAGATCATATTTTAAAAGAATCATCAAATTCGGGCTCTTAGTGGACCAAAAATGGGCTTGAAGTGAACCCATCTGTAGTTTTGGCCAAGCCTGACCATGCCTCGGTATTTTGACCATATCTCTTGATATACGTATCCAAATTGTATGAATCAAGATGTTATAGAAAGCTGAGAGAAATATCTACAATGTTCATGAAGACAGGTGATCTAAATTCTAAATAATTCAATGCCAAAATCGGTGATCAAAGTTGGTGCACAACTTTTATGAAGACATGTGATCAAAATTCTAAATAATTCGATGTCGAAATCGGTGGTCAAAGTTGGTGCACATGATGATCCCAATTGTCAACAAAATATTTTAAAATTGTCCCTTTGTAATTTTATAAGTTTGCCCCTAAATGTATCTATAAATAGAGGTGTCTTGTGACCCATTAGGCCATCTTGGCCTTGGCTGAGATCGCTTGTTATTGTGTTTTTCTCTCTTGTGTTTTTATGTTATTAATAAATCTTCTTTTTGCAATTTGTTTTCTTTCTTTTATAATGTCTTGCTAAATTTTCTCTTGCTAAGATGAAAGGGTGAAACTCTTGATACGAGAATAAGGATTTTCTAACCTTTTGATATATATGCTTAATAATCATAATCTTTTGTTATTTATTTTATATGATTTATATTTATTTTCTTAATCAATCTTGACACCACTCATAAAGTGGAGGTCTTGATCCATTGTAGACAATCCTTTGCACATCAAATGCTTAGATCCTTTCTAGATGTCGTATGGTTCTTCCTTACTGACACGAATCTATTTAGGAACCTTGATTTGTTGTAAACATATGGTGATTGACACATTGGATGCTTGATCCCATTTACAAGAAGTGGTATAAATATTGGTAATGAAACAAATATAATTCATATAACTAAAATAGACTTAAATGACATACCTTCTGATTAGAACCTCCTTGATGTGTGGATTCCAATTGAGTTATAATTGGGTTATTTATCCTTATTTTATATATCAAGGGCAGATCCCTTAACTTTAGCTTTCATTATTATTGTATTAATTTATCTTACTTGTGTATTTTAATTATTCTTGTTTATTACTTATGAAATTGCTCTTTCATTTGCTATGGTAGGTTTTACCTCCTACTTTCATAGATGGTTTTACTGCCTTATGTTTTTGTTTTACTTAGAGTTTTGCGCAGCATACTCATGTGGCACTTAGACAACTTGAACCCAAAAGTTGCTAAGTAAGCTTGATTGATTGCCTTCTCACTCAATGAGAAGATAGGATCATTGAGCTAAAGAGCTTTGTAGGCCAGAAGTGAAGTGATGGAAGACTAGAGGCAAGTATTGCTAAGCAAGAGAGCTTTGTATTACACAAGAATGCTTGCTTACAACTTTGCTTGGATTTGTTCGATTGCCTTGGATGCCTTATAAATGAGCCTTGGAGGGGTATTTATAGTGAACCACCTCCCAAATTGATGGCTAGGATTTAATGCATCCAATGGCCTATATTTGCTATCTAGAATCATCTACCAAAATATCTAGATATTTACATGTGAGAGTTGCACAACTTTGACTTGCTAGAGTTTCTAGAAAATGGGCTTGGGTTTGCATGGTTTCTAGAAACTAGGTCAAGCCTTATGCACATTTGGGCCACTCTAGCAAGCAAATTGGGCGGGCTGTAACATCCTCCCCCACCTAATTCTGTGACGTCCTCGATGCGCTTTCGTCCTTGTAGCGTTGGATGTGCTCGCCAAATTTTCACAAGGCATCGTCGTATTCCCAGCTAGCCTTACTATCCGAAAGATTTTTCCACCTTACCAAGTATTCCGTGTATGGTGGAACTCCCCTCCTTCGTATTACTCGATCTGTAAGGATGTATTCCACATCCTTGTCGAATGCGGTGACGACAGCTGTGGGTGCTCTCTTGGACTCGCTTCGACTTGGATCTTCCTTGTCCTTATGATAGGGCTTGAGGAAGCTCACATGGAAGACTGGATGAATCTTGAGGTTAGGGGACAATCAGACTTTGTAGGAGACTTCACCAAACTGCTTGACAGTAGGGAAAGGGCCTTCATATTTTCGTACCAACCCCTTGTGCACTTTGCGAAGTGACTTAAATTGTTGGGGTAGTAGCTTGATAAGTACCAAGTCCCCCTCTTGAAATGAGAGGTGTCGTCTCTTCGTATCCGCCCACTTCTTCATCAGTTTGGCGGCCTTGTCTAAGCATGCTTGCATGATGTCATCTTGTTCATGCCACTCTTTTGTGAGCTTATAGGCCGTTGAACTTTTCCCTCCATGGGTTAAGGCTATGGCGTGTGGAGTCATGGGTTGTTAGCCCGTCACAATCTCGAACGAACTCTTACCTGTTGCCTCACTCCTTTAGAGGTTATAAGAAAATTGGGCAATGTCTTGCAGCTTTGCCCAATAGTGTTGATGAGTGCTCACGTAATGCCTCAAGTATAGCTCAAGCAAGGCATTGATATGCTCAGTTTATCCATCAGTTTGAGGGTGGAAGCTTGTCGAGAAGCTCAAGTCCGTCCCTAATAACTTTAAGAGCTCTCTTCAAAAGCTATTGTTGAAGCGAGGGTCACGATCACTCATGATGTTTTGTGGAACTCCCCATATCTTTACTATGTGTTTGAGGAACGCTCGAGCAGCTTCGTTCGCGGTGCAATCCATGGAGATGGCTATGAAGGTGGCATATTTGCTGAACCAATCAACTACCACCACGATGCTTTTGTATCCCTCAGATTTTGGCAAAGCCACGACGAAATCCATTAAGACGCTTTGCCATGGCCTTTTCGTAATTGGTAGGGGTTCTAGCAAACCCATAGAGCGTTGGTGTTCAACCTTGTCTTGTTGGCATACAAGACAAGTCCTTACATAGCCCTCCACGTCTTCCTGCATTTGAGGCCAATAATAGGAATCTTGCACGAATGCAGGGGTTCGTGCCATACCTAGGTGACCAGCCCACTTAGAGTCATGGCACTCCTTGATGATCTCCTTCTGCAAGTTCCCATATCTTGGCACGAAGAGGTGGTTCCCGGTTGTGAGGAGTAGGCTTTCATGAAGCCAAAAGCGTTGTGTCTTCCCCTCACTTGCCAATTTCAAGAGGTTCTTGGCTATAGGATCGTGCTCTAGGCCTTGTTTGATGCGGTCGACGAGCACACTTTTGGGTGACTTATGCTCAAAGTGGCGAGTTCCACTTTGCGACTTAGGGCATCGGCCACAACGTTTGCCTTACCCGCTTTGTACTCGAGCTTATAGTCGAACTCAGACAAGAAGTCTTACCATCATGCTTGTTTGGGGCTTAGCTTCTTTTATGTTTGGAAATAACTAGTGGCCACATTGTCAGTCTTGATGACAAAGTGTGAGACAAGCAAGAAGTGTCGCCAAACCCGTAGGCAATGAATGATGGCGGTCATTTCCTTCTCTTGAACCATGTATCGTCGCTCCGTGTCATTGAGCTTTCGATGCTCAAACGCAATGGGGTGCCCTTCTTGCATGAGAACTCCCCCTATGGCAACGTCTGAAGCGTTCGTGTGCGTTTCAAAGGGTTTTGTGTGGTCGGGTAGCACCAACACCAGTTCCTCACATATTGCCTTCTTCAACTCCTCAAAGGCACGTTGGCACTCTTCGGATCAGTGCCATATGCTATTCTTCTTGAGAAGATCTATGAGTGGGGCAACTTTGGCTAAGTAGCCTTTGATAAATCGCCGACAGTAGTTAACCAGCCTAAGGAAAGATCGTAGCTCCGGTACCTTGGTTGGAGGCCCCCATTCTTGGACTATGATGTAAGGAGTTCAAATCCTTTTAAGACACATTCTAAGTCATGAATGGCAGAGTAAAGAGGGCCAGTTTGAACTCTTGAAACTCACTTTAATCAATTTGTCATTTTGTTTTGATTTTGCATTTTTGAAGACTCATTTGATATTATTTACTTTTGATTTTTGAATTTTATAACGAGGCTGTCTTATTCATTTCACTTTGAATTATTCAAATCTATAAACTCTCACAAACTTACCATTTAATAAATTGTTCGCTCATGTACTCATTAGGCAAGTATTCATGAACCTTTCTTCACACATACACATATTTTGATGCATGATTGTGGGTTGCAAAATGAAATGTTGTAATATTTGAGTTCTTTTGTTTTATTTAGGATAACAACAAAAGAAAGGGGAAAGTAAAAAAAAAAAGTGAAAGCAAAAAAAAAAAAGCAAAAAGAAAGGCAATCGTTAATAAGTTTGGTCTCGTAGCCTCCTTAATTCGAGTAATGAAGCCCGAGGGGTGCCTCAACATCTAATACCCTAAGACCAACTGGTTTGGGAGCTGTTGGCCCAAACCTCGTTACATGGATTAAGAAGAAAGCATCGGCAACTCGAGTCGTTAAACTCGTATGGGTGTCTTAACACCTAATGCCCTAAGGCCAACTAGTCTAGGAGTCATTAGCCTAAGGCTCACTACATGGGTTAAAGATGCATTCTTTCAAAAGAAAAAGAAATATATATATATGTATGTATGTGTATATATATATATATATATATATATGTATGTGTATATATATATATATATATATATAATGATGAATGAATGCCCCCCTGCATAAGGTTGTTAGCCTTAACAAATATTAGAATCGATATGACTTTTTTTTAATAAGCCCCATAGTCATGTGTCGACTGAGCACAAAAAGAAGGTTTGTTAATATCTTGACTGAAGGGTACATGAGTCATTTAAAAATGAAAAAGAAAAAAATCGGTTGAAAGTTTGTTTATTTGTATAAAATCGAAGAGAGTGCAATAATGACTACCTTGGATGTAAAATTCTATAAATCACTTCTAAATAATAACACTTTAATTGCTAGGGACTAGCAATTAGCTGATTAGGGGGTGTGATGAACACTTAAATATGTATGTTTAATAAGAGCTTAATTCATAATATTGCATTAATAATGTCATTAAATTCCTCAACTTAAGCATATTTGTAATCTTTGCATCTTTTGAATTAACATCATCTTAATTTTGGTTTTTGTTATAGGTTTGGTAAAATGAGTATAACTATCTATTTATAGATCAGAATGGTGCAAAACTTGATTTATTGGAAAGCTAATTAAATTATCTACAAGATCATGTTTCAGAAGCATTATCAAATTCGGGCTCTTAGTGGACCAAAAATGGGCTTGAAGTGAACCCATCTGCAGTTTTAGCCCAGCCTGACCACACCTCTGCATTTTGACCATATCTCCTGATATATGTATCCAAATCGTATGAATCAAGATGTTCTACAAAGCTGAGACAAATATCTATGACGTTCATGAAGACAGGTGATCAAAATTCTAAATAATTTGGTGCCAAAATCGGTGGTCAAAGTCGGTGCACATGATGATCCCAATTATCTAGAAAATATTTTACAATTGTCCATTTGTAATTTGACAAGTTTGCCCCTGTATGTATCTATAAATAGAGATACCTTGTGACCTATTAGGCCATCTTGGCCTTGGCTGAGACCACTCGTTATTGTGTTTTTCTCTCTTATGTTTTTATGTTATTAATAAATCTTCTTTTTGCAATTTGTTTTCTTTCTTTCATAATGTCTTACTAAATTCTCTTTTACAAAGGTGAAAGGGTGAAACCCTTGATATGAGAATGAGGATTTTCTAACCCTTTGATATGTGCTTAATAATCATAAACTTTCGTTATTTATTTTATATGATTTATATTTATTTTCTTAATCAATCTTGACACCACTCGTAAAGTGGAGGTCTTGATCCATTGTAGACAATTCTTGGCACATTAAATGCTTGGATCCTTTCTAGATGTCGTATGGTTCTTTCTTACTGACACCAATCTAGTTAGGAACCTTGATTTGTTGCAGACATATGGTGATTGGCACATTGGATGCTTGAACCCATTTACAAGAAGTGGTATAAATATTGGCAAAGAAACAAATATAATTTATATAACTAAAATGGGCTTAAATGAGATACCTTCCGATTGGAACCTCCTTGATGTGTGAATTTCAATTGAGTTATAATTGGGTTCCTTATCCTTATTTGATATATCAAGGGTGAATCCCCTAACCTTAGCTTTCATTATTATTGTATTAATTTATCTTGCTTGTGTATTTTAATTATTCTCGTTTATTGCTTATGAAATTGCTCTTTCATTTGCTATGGTAGGTTTTACCTCCTATTTCCATGGATGGTTTTATCGCCTTATGTTTTTGTTTTACATTTGAATGGTCGGTAGTACCGCCTACCATCTTAACTTTTATTTGTTGATATTATCTTGTTATTCATTTAAATCATTCATATCATGTTTACTTACCTTTACTTTGTAGCGCTAAATCCCCTTCCTTGTGGATCAACCCCGGTCTCACCAGGTTTATTACTTCGACACTCCTATACCTGGGAGATAATCCTATTTTCGGATGTGTCAAGTTTTTAGCGTCGTTGCTAGGGAAGGGAAAATTTGGCATACAAAATTGTAAGTATTTCCTTTTCTCATTTTTTTTATTTTCATTTTTCTTACATGTGTTCATCTTTTCTTTCTCTTTGTATTAGTTTGTAGAATTGTTACGAGCCACTCATCTTCTTTGGAAAACAAGCTCAAACCTAACCAAGAACATTAATGGATTGCATAAATCTTATAAGAACTTGTGCACAATCATGCATAGCCTTCCCTCATGATGCAATGTATTTCGACCATGAATCAGATTTCACTCAATTCGTACCCTACTTTCGTGGCCTATATGTTGAAAACCCATATTTACACTTGAGAGAATTTGAAGAGTTTTGTAACACATATAGTGACCTAAATTGTAGCATAAACATCTTTAGATTAAAGCTTTTTCATTTTTCTTTAAAAGATAAAGCTAAAACATGGCTACAAAATCTTAGGTCAGGATCCATTAGCTCATGGGATGAAATGCAACAACAATTCTTAAAAATTTCTTTCCTCCCTATAGCATAAATTCTCTCAAAAGGCAAATCACTACTTGCACCTAGAAACAAGGAGAGGCCTTTTATCAATGTTGGAATAGGTATTAAGCATTGCTTAATGCTTGTCCTCACCATGGTTTGAAAACATAGAGACTAGTTTTAATTTTCTATGAAGGTCTTACACATCAAGCTAGGCAAATGGTAGAATTAATGTGTAATGGACAATTTGAAAATAAAGACCCTGATGAAGCCATTGATTACCTAGACTTACTAGTGAAAAATGCCCAAAATTGGAACAATGTTGGCACCTATGAGGTTCCAAGAACATCTACTAGAGGCATTTATAACTTTAGGGAGAATCATGATCTCCATGCTAAATTTACGTCCCTAGCTAGAAAAGTCGAGGATTTGGAAATGTGGTCTATGCAAGGAATTGTCTATCACACTTGTAATACTAGTGATCATCCTACGAATGATTGCTCAATTATGCCTACCTTTAGGAAAAGTCTATATGAGCAAATCAATGTTGTAAACACTTTCCAAAGGTCAAATCCTAATCCTTACTCACAAAATTTTGGATGGAAAAATCAATTGAATTTTGATTGGAGGAATAATAATAATGCACAATCTTACCAACCTCCCTTTCAATCATATCAAAATTTTCAAAAATATGATGATCATGCATCTTACGAGGATCTTGAATAAACATTGGATTCATTTATTGCAAAGCAAAAGGCTTTTAATAGTCAAACTGCTCAGACTATGGCGAACTTGAACGATACTCTTGAAAAACTTGCATTTGCACTTAATACTCATGAGAAATGTGAGTTTCCATCTCAACTAGAGCCAAACCCCATCAATCCACATGTGAGTAATCCAAGTGGCCAATATCTAGACGAAGATTCGGTCAGTACTCTTCACGATGGTAAGGTTGATAAAGAACATATTCTTAACCCTTATGAGAAAGATGATGAATCAATCTCAAAGGGTAAGGAAGAGGTTAATAAACCTACACCTAACAAGGAAAAGATCGAATTCTCACTTATGCCCTCATGTCATCATGCAAAGGAACTTAACCAAAATTTTGACATTAATGAATTTTTTAAGCATGATGAAAGTGAGCAATCTAATAAGATTATAACTAATGTGGAAGACTATATCCAAAATTAGAATTTTTCAAGTCCTTCAGTAATCAGGTTAACCAATTCATTTGAACCAAGTGTGCAACTAGAGCCCATTGCTTCTAAAGAATTCTCATTACTTGATTTTGTACAAGTGAAGGAGATTAAGAGTTGGGAGCCATGTTTTGAAAAGCAGCAGGAAGAAACATCCGCACTCCAGGACAAACAAACTCAACCAGTGGTAATCTCTTCCATTCTTACAAATAAAAGAAAAAGAGAGGTACCACCTCAATGGCATATTTTTTATTGTGGTAAATTACTTTCGAAGAGATTCCTTTTTTTGCCTTTCTTTATCACGATCGATCAAATTTTATCCATTTGTGCCATATTTTCATTTTTATTATAGATTTTTGTTGTCAGTTCTAGTTTGTTTCTATTTTATTTTATGTGCTATTATTGTGTGTTTTTATTTCCCGGTCAAGTGGCGGATACACACTACAAGAATTTTTTGCATATTTGTCGCTTTGTATTTTATTTATTTGGCGGTTTTTTAAAAAAGTGAGAACTATAACACCGGTATAAAAGTCAGACCCGAATTTTTATCTTACTCGTCACTTTTTGACTTTTTCTGGTAACATATTTATCACATTTTTTATAATAGTGACAAATATGTTATTTTGTGTCTTTTTCCATATTATCTTTTTGGCTCCACTTTCTTTATTTTTCTCTCTTCTTATCATTTTGCCCTAGCCTTCACACTTTCACTTTCCCACTCTAACGAATTCACTTTTTGTCTTCTTATTATTTTCCTGACTTATGTCTTTGTTCCCAAATATCCATTCCTTCGCCTCACTTTAATCACTTTAACCATCTTAGAACTTCCATATCAATCAAAAAACCCAGTGCCTTATTAAATCCGATTTTCAATCTTTCACTTTAGTTCATCGAAAGCCATCGGTTGAAGATCCTCTTAAATCTGAAGCGAATCACTCACTTTTAGGCACCACAAAGCCGTTGGTTGAAGACCCTCTCAGATTTCAACTTTGTTCATGGTAATTTCTCTAATCTTAAAACTCTTTCTCTTTTTTCTTATTTTGTACTAGTTTTGATCAAATATTAGATGCGTATGAGTAAGGGGGAGACTTTTTATTTGTATACAGGAAAAGAGCTGCATCAAAAGCTCTACGTTTGGGACAACTGATTTTTTTTATAAAGCATTTCATTGAGAGACGAAAACTTTTTTTTTGGTATTTTGTTAATGTTTAACATATGAAACTCAGGGTAGTAGCTTAAGCTATTTCTGTATATATATATTGGTTCTTAGAAAGCTATTTTTGTTGCTTAAGAAATACCTACACTCTGTTTGTGAAAAGTCTGCAATAGATATGGGTTTTTGTTAAAATGCATGTCTCTTGTGAAAACAATAAAAAAGGATTGACAGATTAGTTGTTAATTGGTTTTTGATGTTTTATGCTTCTAGATATTTGAATTTGCTGGATGCTATTTTTTTCTAATGACAAGTAGGTTGCCTTCCATCCATTACGTACTTGTGTTTCGGTTAATATTTTATATGTGTTAGTTTTTTGTTTTTATCCTATTTATTGCTTTTAAAGTTTATCTTTGTTGCATTGGTGATGGTTAGGGTGGATATTATAAGCTTGTGTGAAAAATTTGGTGGTTAATGATTCAAGTGGCAAGGGGGATTGTAATTGCACTAAATAGATAACTTTTTATGGTGATTTTACTGATTGAATGTTATTTAGGTTATGAATAATAGAGTTGTAATTAATTTTGGGCTTAAATGAATATTTTATCCTTCCCCATTTCGAATATATTATATAAACTTTACTTGCCTCTTTTGGTTTAGTAATTTCTCTATTTTCATTATTTCTTTCTAGTGCTATAGACACTTGGAAATAGTTGAAAGCAAGTTTGTTTGTGCATCATTTTGTACTTTTTTGGGTGTGCTTACACTAGCTCTTGATGAAAATGATTTAAAAATGCAGAGGAATTTTGATATCCAGTCACCTATGGATGACAATAGAGAGATATGATACAACTATATGGTTTTTAGATAGGTTTCATTCCATTGATTAGTTTTAGTTTAGATATTAAAGTGATATGCTTTTGAGATTGACTTGAGTGGCCATTGGTCCACATCTAATTAAAGGTTTATGCATTACATTTACTTAATTTGTTTGCTCAATTTGAGCAAATCGTCATTGACTTGTGTTTGGAAAGGTTCATGCTTTGCATTTACTTAATTTGTTTGGTTAATTTGAACAAATCGTACAATTAAAGGTTCCCACATGCTTTCTTTAAACTAGCTTACCTTGGAGCATCATTGCTGGGAACATTGTAGTATTCTTATTATTTCACTAATGTTATTGGATTCATAACTAAATGAGTGTCAAGGTGTTTGGGTTATTTTCATAGCAATGTGATTTGTTTGATGAATTTGATTAAGTGATCTCTTGATATTTTCTTGCAGTTTAGTTGATTTTCAATAAACTTTATATTTTCATGTATACAATTTGTTAACTCATATCTCTGTATTCATTTGCTTATTGTCAACTTCCTAATGTAGCTCTTCCAGTAGACAAAACACTTCTATTGATGTAAATGGCATTTTGTTAAGGTATGTATCTATTGGCTTCCCATTTCTTATGTTAAGGTATGCCTCTTTGTTTTATTTTCTTTTTTCTTTTTGTGATGTGAGTTAGATTATGTCATTTCATGATGTGTATAAATAAGATTAATTAAGGTTAGTCTGTTATGCTTCATTCAGCCAACACAGGCTACACATACTGTGACCTTTTTTTACTTATTTATTTATTTTATAGGAGACAAGAACTAATATTAATAGATTAAAAGGAGTGGACGAAGTGTCCACATATGTAACTCTTTCTTGTTTAATCGTACGTTTGCTTTTATACATACCAGTCCTACATCCTTAGCTATGGTCACTAGAGTACATGATATATAGGTCTTTGAATTAAGGTAGTGTTTGAGTTACTAACGATATTACTTATACCAATGTGGATTGAGACTATTTTCTGATGCTTTTTGGCATTTTACAGATGCAAATTTGGACTTTGAAATTTTTCATCTTCAGCTGCACTTCATTTTTGTCTTATATGTAGATTCTCCCTGCAATAGCATGTGTCTCTGAAAACTTTTACAGTTGTGGTTGAAGGGGATTTTTTTTTTTTACATTTTATCTCAATTTTCTTTAACACTAAATTAAAATTTTAACTGTAAATCGTAACTCAAAATTAGAGCACCAATCAACACTTTCTATCTAACTAGAATTATCAATTTTGAAAATAAAATGAAGTCAACAAGAATTTCTCACCCTCAGCTAGTATTTTTAGCTCCTATATGACTTTCTTCTACCGAGTTAGAATTTTTGTCTTTGATTACAAAAGCAAGCATTAAAAAAATAATAGATAAAATAAAATAGAGGCCACAACTAACAATATCTAGTTGGCTATAATGACTAATTTTGAGTTAAAATTTATAGATCAACAGTATTTATAGCCTTTAGTTTGAATTTTTATTTTGTTATAACTTCTACTACTTAGTAAGAACTCTTGGCCTTTATTTACAAAATATTATCCATTGGCAAAAAATTAAAGCCCTTACCATTGCTTTTTAGCAAGCTAAAATGTCTTGTTTTAAACTAAATTTTGTAATTATCTTAAATTCCTTAGAATTTCTAGTGACTAGATATAATTTCTACTGTTCTACTAGCGTTTTTGGTCTTTAGTTACAATTTGAGCCCCTAGCAAAAAATTAGAGCACTACAAAACACTTTTTAGCTGGTTAGAATTGTCAAACTTGAGCTAGGATACGAAGTTAGAGATAATTTCTTGCCTTCAGCTAAAATTTTAGTTCCAACTTCCAAGCTATGATTTTTACTAATAAGTTAAAATTTTTTGTCCTTCAATTAAAAAAATAAGCCTTAAAAAATTAGAGCCCACAAATTTAGCTATTCTCCACTTAAATTCGAAGCATAGTATAAAATTCTAGCCAAGTTTTCTTTTTGTTCAATATTTATGTGTCAAACACATACTAATCAACCAGTTACGTAAATTTTTTAGGGAACTTTGAAAAGCACAACTTTCTCAAAGACTAATATGGGTACTTGTTTGCCTTATTTTTTTCACCCAAAAGCCATTTATGCATGTGAATAAATTGGCTAGTGTTGCTAGATCTGTTCTAAAGTTATTATACCTTTTGTACATAATATGAATTAATTATATCCAGGTTTTGAACACAAGTTCACTGCCAAAGAAACTTTTATTTTTGTTTTCTTAGTGATGTAAGGTGCTTTCTGATTTAAACATAGTTTTATTGTTGCTTTTTGCAAACTACCCCTTTTTTTTATGGGTTTACTGGTGTTTTATGGTTTGCAACTTCTTTTAGAAATTGTAGGTGCATTTTTATCTACAAGCTGATAATGTAATTTATCTTTCAACTATTAAGGATCAATTTTAATGATTTGTAAGAATGTTGCATGCTTCAATTTTGGTATTATAAGTACTTCAAACTGTTATTTAACCTATTGTAGTAGTGTTTTACAACAATCTAGATGAGTTTTTCCTATAATCTATTTGAATTGCTTTTTCTTCTTCTATTTGCTTGATAAACACACATCCTTATTATATAAGCACACATATATCCACAACCTTAGTATATAAACACACATCTAAGGATTGTTTCAAAATCTGTTTTGATTTAATGAGATTTTATATATTAGCATGTTATTGCATTATTTTATTGTGTTCATGGGTTGATGAGACAGATAAAAAGAAAGAGAAATAATGGAAAATAGCTTGAAGTATTGGCTTTGAAATAGATCTTATTGTTATCTTAAATGCTTGGTATTGTGCAGTATGCTTACTTGTTTGTTATATAGATTTTTGCTATATGATAAAGCGTGATTGATTCGAGGATCGATGCTTGTTCTATGAGAAATTTGTTTAATGTGACAAATGATACAAATTATGAATTTCTTAAAGTTTTTAAAATACCTGTTATATATACTCGGTAGTTAGCATATTATTTTTTTTTAAATACTTGGCGGCTAAAAACTGCCAAGTATATATTTTTTTTATTTTTAAAACTATTTATACTTGGCGACCAAAAATCACCAAGTATAGTTAGGTGCATATTTGGCAAGTTGACTGACCGCCAAATTGACAATATTTGACCATGTCATTGGTGGCGCCTTCAAGACCACCAAATATATACTTATGTGGCGCTAAAAACCGTTAAATATGAGCATTTTTTTTGTAGTGACAGTACTCCGTGACTTTTAAAGTCGGTCTATCAGTTCCCTAAAAACTGTTGCTCACCTTACATTCATTTTCTTTTCTTCTCTCTCATTTTCTTCACATGGATACCATTCTCTCAAATCTACACACACGTTTTCCCTCTCTTCCTCAAAATGTCTTGCTAAATTCTCTTTTGCTAAGGTGAAACCTTTGATATGAGAATAAGGATTTTCTAACCCTTTGATATGTGCTTAATAATCATAATCTTTTATTATTTATTTTATATGATTTATATTTTTTTTAAATCAATCTTGACACCACTCGTAAAGTGAAGGTCTTGCTCCGTTGTAGATAATCCAAAGCACATCAAATGCTTGGATCCTTTTTAGAGATGTCATATGGTTTTTCTTTACTGAGACGAATCTAGTTAGGAACCTTGATTTGTTGTAGATATATGGTGATTGGCACATTGGATGCTTGAACCCATTTACAAGAAGTAGTATAAATATTGGTAATGAAACAAATATAATTCATATAACTAAAATGGGTTTAAATGACATACCTTCTGATTGGAACCTTCTTGATGTGTGGATTCCAATTAAGTTATAATTGGGTTCCTTATCCTTATTTGATATATCAATGGTGGATCCCCTAACCTTAGTTTTCATTATTATTGTATTAATTTATCTTACTTGTGTATTTTAATTATTCTCGTTTATTGCTTATGAAATTGCTCTTTCATTTGCTATGGTAGGTTTTACCTCCTATTTCTATAGATGGTTTTACCGCCTTGTGTTTTTGTTTTACATTTGAATGGTCGGTAGTACCGCCTACCATCTTAACTTTTATTTGTTGATATTATCTTGTTATTCATTTAAATCATTCATATCATATTTACTTACCTTTACTTTGCAGCGCTAAATCCCCTTCCTCGTGGATCATCGGGTTTATTATTTCGACACTTCTATACTTGAGAGATAATCCTATTTTTGCATGTGTCATGCAATTTGCATGGGTTAGGTAGTTCGGTCTCGATGAGACTTCTCTTAAACAGCATGATGTGCGAAGGCATCTACCTTGAAGAAGGAATCTCCCTCGAAGAAGAAGGCATCTCCTTTGAAGAAGAAATTTGAATTATACTCTAAAGAAAGGATTTTGAAGAAGAAATTTGACGATGAAAGGTCATCTTGAAGAAAGGATTTGAAAAATAGAAGAAGATTTACTGTCAGATAGTTGGAAAGGTAAAAGAGTAAATAGGTCAGAAAAAGAAAGGGAGAAGAAAGAAAAAAGGAAAGAAAAAGAAAGAAAAGAGAGAAAGAGGAAAAGAGAGAAAGAAAAAAGGGAGATAAAAGGGAGAAAGATAGAGAAAGATAGAAGAGAGAAAAGAGAGGAAGAGAGAAAAGAGAAGAGAGAAAATAAAAGAAAGACTTTGCATCGGCCTAAGCCATTTAAATAATTTTCAAACAAAACTGGTGACAAGCACTCAGCCATGACAATAGTTTAATGACTCACAAGGAAAGAAGAGTAACATCAGTCTATAGAATCTTCGACCGAAATCACATACTAGAAAGCAATTTGTTGAAGAACACACTGAATAAGGTAAAAATTTAAATTGATTTGACATCACTAAGAAGTGTTTGAATTTTGCAGGAACTTGCAAAGACAAGTCGAGGAATCCCAAATAAGTCTAAGAGTCAATAATATGATAAGGAACTCCTCAATGAAGAGAATGGTGAATGTAAGAGTAGTCAAGAACAAAGAATGTTAGAACATGACAAATCAAGAGATTTTCCCTAGTGGATTAAAAGGGATCAAGAATGGAAGAAAAAGTACTTGGGCATGAAACCTATTGAATACGAAATCTAGAGTAGATTAAGGAATCTTGAAGAATACTTAGAAGACGGACATGAAACCCATTGAACACGAAATCTGAAGAAGATCGAAGAAGAATGAGGAATAGTTAGAAGGAGGGCATGACAGCCAATGAATGCAAAGACTGAAGAAGATCAAAGAAGAATAAAGAATAGTTAGAAAAAGGGCATGAAACCCAATGAATGCAAAGATTGAGGAAGATCGAAGAAGAATAAAGAATAGTTCGAGGAAGGGCATGAAACCCAACGAATGCAAAGACTGAATAAGATCAAAGAAGAATGAAGAATAGTTAGAAGAAAGGCATGAAACCTAGCGAATGCAAAGTCCGAAGAAATCGAAAAATGTATGAACGATACTTAGCTGAAAGCACGAAGAATGAGAAGGTCTAAAGACTGCAAAGCAGTGCATGATAGAAATTTTCCCAGTAGGCATGCATTAGAAGGAAACCCTAAGAAGTAGGTGCACTTAAGAGTGTATTAAGCCCTTAGAATAGGCACAAGCCCTAAGAAGAGGTGCACTGAAGAGTGTCAAAAACCCTAAGAAGTAGTTGCACTTAAGAGTGTTTTAAACCCTGAGAATAGACACAAGCCCTAAAAAGAGGCGCACTAAAAAGTGTTGAAAACTCTAAGAATTAGGTGCACTGAAGAGTGTTATAAAGCCTAAAAAATTGGTACACTGAAGAGTGTTAGAAATCCTAAGAAGTAGGTGCACTAAATAGTATTAGAAACCCTAAGAAGTAGGTGTACTAAAGAGTGTTAGAAACCCTAAGAAGTAGGTGTTGACCCAGGTATGGCAACCCGAGAGGGGGGGGGGGGGGGGGGGGGGTGAATTGGGTTTTTATTTATCAAAACGGATTTGTAAAACTTTTCTTGAAAGATCAAAATTAGTTTACTCTTTCTTTGAGAATGAAGGTAAAGAAGATAAAATTAGAAGTTATCAAATATGCAATCAAGAGAATAATAATAATGAACAATCACAAGTGCAAGTAAATGTAAAGAGTGTAGGGATAGAGAGAGTGCAAACTCAATTTATGTGGTTCGGCAAACCTTGCCTACGTCCACGGGCTCCTAGCTCCACAAGCTAGGCTTTCCACTAAGTTGTAGAAATCTTTACAACTTGCTTGATGAACAACTTCACCAAGACTTTTTCCTTCAACTCTTGATAACACCACACCAAGAGTTCTTCTTGATGAACAACCTCACCAAGGCAACTTCCTTCAACTCTTGATAACACCACACCAAGAGTTCTTCTTGATGAACAACCTCACCAAGGCAACTTCCTTCAACCCTTGATAACACCACACCAAGAGTTCTTCTTGATGAACAACCTCACCAAGGCAACTTCCTTCAACTCTTGATAACACACAACAAGAGTTCTCTCAAGGATAACTATTATCCTTTACAAGAATATCTCACTCTCACCACAATACAAGAACAAAGATAATTTTTACAACAAAAGTATAACTCTCTTCAAAGAGTAGATAAATAATATAAAAGCTCTCTAGACTTGATATTTCTCTTGTTTTTTGCTCAATAGATACTTCTCTTTCCCTTCTTTTCTTGTTGAATGCATGGGAGAAAGGCTCCTTTTATAGGTAAATGGGATGAACTTAATCAAGTGAAGACACCAACTCCAAATTTTCTGCCCACCATAAAAATCAAAATTTTTTCTGCCATTTTTGTCAATGTTTCGTTTGAAATTTGAAAATTTTAAAAAAATAAAAGATCTTCATATTTGAATAAGCTTTCCAACGCATCAAGAATCAAGTCATTTGGACATCTGTAGCTCAAGATAGGGCCAAAACACCATTTAGCGCTCATGTGACTTGATTTTTCTTTCTTGTGTCAGTCCACCGACTTGTATGTGTATTATGTCGGCCTTCCATTTGAAATTTGAATTTCTTCAAAAAATATGAAATGTGATTCATTGAATCATCTTTCCAATTACATAAAAATCAAGTCATTTGGATATCTCTAACTCAAGATATGGATAAAAAATCATTTAGTGCTCATATGAGTTGATTTTTCTTCTCTGTGTTAGTCCACCAAATTGCAAGTCAATTATGTCAGCCTTCCATTTGAAATTTGAATTTCTTCAAAATATATAAAATGTTCCCCATTAAGCCTCTTTCCAATGCCTTAAGAATCAAGTCATTTTGATATTTTTGGCTCAAGATATGTCCAAAAGAGTATTCGATACTCATGTCAGCTACTTCCATTTGTCTTTCAATTTTCATGATGATTTGGACAACCTTGCACTTAAAATTTGAATTTCTTTAAAACATATGAAATGTTATAAATTGAGTAAGCTTTCCAAAGGCTCAAGAATCACATTATTTGGACATTGTTAGAGAAATATATGACCAATTGATTGAACATTGCTTATGTGTCACATTCCTTGAATCAAACCTTGTTCTTAAACTTTGGTGCCTTTAACATGTAGTCTTCTCCTTAGCTTCAACACTTCATTTTAATAACCTCTTCTTGATTTTACAATTATTTCAATGATCTTATTCTTGCACATAAATAAACATATTAGTAAATCTCAATGAATTAATGTGTATTGTTATCATCAAAATTATCATGTAGTCTTAGGGCTAACAGTAGGTGCACTGAAGAGTGTTTTATCGTAGCATCGTAAGGATGCATTCTAGTTCTTAGATGGGTGCATTAGCCCTTGAATGAGTACATCCGCTCTTAGATAGGCACATTAGCCCTTGAACGGACACATCCGCCCTTAGATAGGCACATTAGCACTCAAATGGGTGCATCTTTTTATGAGAATAGAAGAAGAGAGAGAGATGATGGGGAGGTCTGATAAAATAAGAACGAAGGCAAAGAGGCCGAAAGGAAAGAAAGAAAGACAAAGCAAAAGTACTTTGTCGACTTTTATGTCTCACAAACCTCTCCAAAGTAGGGGGTATGCTGTAGACACTAAATTTTTTAGGCTCGATGAAGGAACAAAGATGGATGTTGAGCAAAACGAATGACCAAAATGCCCTTGCAGGCCAAGAAAGGAAAGGTGAGACGGAGTTGGTGAAAGGCCTCGAAAACTTACGTATGACTACAAAAAATCACAGAAAACAATCCAAAAGGAATCTGATGGTGAATCATATACCATTGCGAAGCTACAGATGTCTAGCTTTCGTAGAAATTTATAAATCATAAATAATAGTTGAACTCAAAAAGTTATGAACGATTGAATAGATAAACGTCACAAGGGACTGGATTGTAAAATTATAAAATAGGAAGGGCCGATGGGTAAACAGCCAGTTGTAGGTCAAACAGCCGGTGGCACTGTTCAACCGGGTACTGTTCATCCTCTCTCTCTCCTTCTAGGACACGCTTATGGGAATTCTAAAGAGTTCTTTCTAGTATAATATTTTTCGGGTATTTTATATTGCGCTAAACTCGGAAATGATACGTCCTAAGAGTAGTTTTCTCTTCTCCCTCATGTTTTCTTTTTTATTTTTCTTGCTTAGAATTAAGCATGTTTAGGTTTATTTATGCTTAGAATAAGCATGTTTAGGATTTATTTTGATGCTTAGAAGCATTTTTAGGGTTTTATGAATTGTCTAACCCTTATTTGTTTTGTAAGATGGATAAGCGTGTCAAGGTAAGTCTACTATCTCTCCTTTATAAGAATCATGCTTAGGGGTTTAATTTCTTTGCGATGCTTAGAACCATGTTTAGGAGTACATGCATAGAATCGTGATTAAGAGCACGTGATTAGAATCATGCTATGAAAACTTATTTGCTTTGATATGTGCTAGGAAATAGCATGGAATAGGTAAGAATTATCGTTTTGCCCTTGAATGTCTTGTTTGAGCTAGAATAGCTATGATTGATTTCAATTGTTTGAATTAGGCTAGAAATGCCATAATTGGGCTAGAATATGCCATGAATGCCATGTTTAGGCTAGAAATGCCATGATAATGGAGACGAATTATGATAGGTAGAATGTCACGATAGAAGTTATCAAATCTAGGCTAGAATGCCATGATGTTAGATTGTGGCTTTGTTTGATTTATAATTTGTTTATTTATGAATGTGTAAATATACCATGATTAGAAGTATAATTGAATGATTGTATAATGCCATGAAAAAGGCTTGATAAGCATTGAATAGACTCACATGTGATGGTGAGGAATTCACTATTTATTAAGTCTTGAATTGAATGTCTTGATATGCATGAATATGCTTTCTATTATTGAATGTTTCATTCGTATAAATGAATGAATGTTATATTGGAAGTGTTAACGTAGAATTTACTTTATTGTTGAATAACAATTATTATAATCCTCTTCCCATTCCCTGATGTTGAAAGGAATTATAACTCTATTCTCCTCCCTCCTTCTTTGTTTGAATATACAATTGTTTTTTTTATATTGAATAATCATCTCGCATGACTAAATAAGATAAAATGAATAATGTGTGCATAAAACAAACAATCTAAACGGACTAAGTAACAACACGAGCTATTCCTATTTAGTATTTCCTGAGTAGAGGTCAGATTTATATCCAAGTGGGTCGAAAGTCTCATACCTAACTTCCCCAACCCATCTCTGAAGGGATGCGGGTAGTTTAGGTCCCGAAGCAAGGGATCGGATTGCCCCTATTCATTTGTAATTGAATAATTGGCTAGCAACTCCTTTCTCCATATGTGCCCTTGGTTCGTTTGTGTTCCCTTAAGTCTCAAAAGAGGCTTTGACACAGTGTCGTGGTCGCAAACGCTCTGGCGGAATGAAAGCCCCGTTCACAGGTGGAAATAAAGATCAAGGAGTAAAGTAACCAGGTAAGTAGCTAAACCCCTTTTGGGACACAACGGATGTTTTTAATTACATTGAGATGTGTTTGATTATTGTGTTTTCACTACAAGAAAAATACTCATATTTGACGGTCTTAAAAACACCACCAATGGCACCGCCAAATATGGTCAATTTACCATATTTGGCGGTCTGTCAATATGCCAAATATGCACCTGACTATACTTGGTGGTCAAAAACCACCAAGTATAAATAGTTTTAAAAATAAAAATTATATATACTTGGTAGTTTTTAACAGCCAAGTATAAACAGTTTAAAAAATAAAATAATATATATACTTGGCAGTTTTTAGCTGTCAAGTATATATTTAATTACACGTAGAGTGGAAGAAATAGTGAAACAATTAAAGGACCAAAAATTGATGTCCTCATGCTATATCCAAACACCTTAGTAACTATAGCAGCAACAACTATCTTAACAACGATAACCAAAATAACAGATGCTCGCAAAATGTCCACATGATTCCAGAGGAAATGTACATGTATAAGCATTCCAATGCTTGAAAGAAAAAGAGCTGCAGCAAGATGAAAAGTTATGAACCTTGATAAATTGCTACATCATGTAGAGTACGTTCTCATAATTAGACTGCGTTGTTTCATCTCTGATGCCTACTTGCCCAAGAATCTCAATACACATGCTTCTACTCATTATATAAAGTTGTCAGACAGATGAATTATAGGGTGTTTGTCATCTAGCCATGCTGTAGTCTTCTGCATGCTCATAAAGATTATAGCTCCCTGGCATTCCCATCTTTCCAGACAGATGATCATCTCCTGCACAAGTTATTTTAGAGGTAAATTATGGACCACTACCACATACAATTTACAACTACATTACTAATATACACAACTCCTTATGCAGACGGATATTTCTTGTTTTTGGCTATGATCAACTTGGATAAATTGATGGAAATTATATGCATAAAGCATCAACCAAGCCACAGATTAATGGCTACATGCATATAGACTAGCATTTAGAGAAATTCTACTAAACCTAAAAATAGGAAATTTTTGAAGCTCTACCTGATCTCTACAATAAACTACTAATTCATCCAAACTACTCTGCTTAATGGAGAGAACCCTTCTTCATGCTAAACACAATAGATCATATATGCCTGAATAAAGTGATTAAAGAGTGAACTCTAATTAGCCTAACCAGGTATTTAAGATGGCTATTTATCTCAAAATTTCAAAGTAAATATAAAGTTAGAGCTAAACAGAGAAAAATGGCCTTGCAAGGCACCTCTACACGAAAGATTATGAAACAAATGTCCTCCATTTCAATAGAATTTAGCTATTTGTTTTTGATGGTCTCAGATTGCTTTGTATCTAATGAAAAAGAGGTAAAAGTATTTTGAGTGTGTTGTATGATAAGGGTTTTGAAGTTGCCATTTTTCTAAATTATGACTTAGCAGCCAAAAGAAATTTCAATTCTCAAAAACTAAGCAATTCACTTACTGGAGTTAGACAACAAACCCAAAAAATGTAGCTCAAAGGTTATCTCAGGGCTCGGAAAGCACAGATCTTCAGCCCTTGGAGCTGCTACAATCTGTTGGGTGTTAAAATTCTCTAGTTTTATCTTCTGTTCATGCAGTGAATCAACCTCAGTCTCGACTTCTGATTCAGCATTGGGCACAAAAGAAACCACTTGTTTCCTTTTGGAGCGAGCATGCCTATTTTAGAACCAATTGTAGACATTTGTTTTCGAGATTTGACCATGCTAGCTGAGTTCAGAGGTTATCTCTTTGATGTTCTACTTGCTTGGAGTTCTATTCCCTTGATCAAAGATGCTCTCAAGAATCTGAAGTTGCATAGGAGTTGGAGTCCACCTCTGCCTAACTGTTATCTTGTGGCCTGTAGATGTCATTAATGGGTCATAATAAAGATTCCCCAACCGGGTTCCTACAATAACAAACACTACAACTTCATCAAAAAGCCAATTTTACGTACGCATATTCACACACAGACATACCCCACAAAGTGCTCTGAACTGAACATCCAAGAAACAAAACACAGCACAACACAACACAAATCAACACACTAGATCAAGAAGAATCTTTTATCTTCCAATAACATAATGAAAATGAAATTGTTTCCACCAGTTAACACCAAACCCACATCACAACACCACTAAGTCACAAGTTTTACAACATTTTCCAAGAGACAGATCAAGAGAAAACTACAGTCAATGAAAAGGAAAATAGCCTCATGACATAAAAGAAAGCAGAGCAGGCCCAAAAAAAAAAGATGAGATATTTATAAATATAAACAAAACAAACCTGCAAGATCTTGCTGGGCAGAAAGGGATTTATGCATCTCAACAAGCTGTTCACAAATTTTAGCATAAATAGCAATCTGTTTCCTAAGAGTTTCAAGCTGCTCATCAGTCATAACCTTGACATACATTGCTCCATTAATAGTACTACTCCCAGCTGTAGCATTCTCAGCTCTCTGGCTGTGATTCTCCAACGATTCTTGATTATCCCATTCCATTTTTCACTTCACAAAACATTTATCACAACAGTAAACAACTCTACTACTATTGGAATTCTCTCTGTGAAAAGAGAAGTCACAAGTTAAGTCTCTTCGAGTATGAAAACTAAAATAAAATAAAATTAAAAAAATTAAAACTGAGATGCTGCAGTATTGTTCTAGCTTTGTTTTGCTTAATACCCTCTGTAATATAAATTACACTGTTAAGAAAGAAAATCATAGATAACCAAAACTAGAATGCCAGAAAAATCGCACTTTAGAGGAAGTACATAATGTTAAAAGATTCTCACCTGGCATGGCATCAAGAACATCATGCATGACAGCAGCTCGAAGCTCCAAGTCAAAGTGACTTTCAACACGTTGCTTGGTGACAGTCTTGGGAGCATTCTCTTTTCATGCTATTGTTGCTGATGCTAACTTCTTCCTCATCTAGATTACAAAAAAGAACAAATGAATAAGCATATGATACAACTCAGCCAGTTTTAAGAGAATTCCCACATTTACATTGCTTTTAATTGTTCTGCTTAAAAGGGTATGATACAACTCAGCCAGTTTTAAGATCAAGTTGAACCAAAAAATAGGAATCAACTCAAATAAGGTACCACATCCTTACCTTCGTTATTTTTCCAATGGATGCATCCAGAAAGCAGGCAGAGTCAAAAGCAGAAGTGTATGGCAACTGTGAAGTTGGTTTAAAAAAAAAGACAATAAATACGAGCTATTTTGCATTTGATATAATGTAACTGTAGGGGATTATACATACCTTTGAAATGGCAATAGCTTCATCCAGACCAGGCGGAGGAGTATCCAACCCAATTTTAGTCCCCTAAACTGTTTGACGAACCAAATCAGCTTTCTCCTGGGCATGTATCGCTCAAAGCAGCTTTCTCCTAACCCTCAGCTTCCTCTCCAACTTACAAGGAATCTGACGTCCCCATAGAGGAACAAGACCCTTATACAAACTGCAAAAATTCAAGAAAATTGGTTAGAGATGCACTCCCACACAGTTTTGTTTACATTTCAGAGAACAAAAAGGAGCAAAATTAAATAAGCATACTCGAGATTAATTAAAACACCTATTAAGATTTTTTTTTTAAAATCAATCTAACATGGGAATTATGTTGATATAAGTCCTTGCATTGTATTTAAGTATGTAGAAAGACGAATCACTAGCAATTGCCACCAAATCACCACTATCAGCCCAATGCAGATTCTGGGATGTTTTAAAAGCATAATTAATATAATCCATAAAGCAATCATAGCTTGAAATGATAAAAAATGAAAACAGTCTATTTTAGGCACATTAGCACTTACTTTCACAGTAACATCAATCCGTCTAATCAATCTGGCATTCAGCCCAGTCATAAAAGCAAATAAAATCATTGGAGCACATTGCCAGCAAAGTGCCCCCACAAGTGCACATTGGATCTATTTCCCCAGGCCAAAGCTGTGTATATAATATACTCACCATCTCCACAGACAACAACAAACCTCCCATTAGGATTGTGCTTCAAGCTCTGCAAGACAAAAAGAAATGCAGTAATAACAATACCAATAACAATAGAGAGACAAGAGACCATATAAACACATTAGATAAAATCTTATTCCTCCATATTATTACACTTTAATTGGCAAATAAAGAAAAACCTTGAAAAGTACCAGTTAGTGTGGAATAGATTCTCCTATCATGTCCTTTAAACTCTTTAGAAACTAATATAACTTTTTCATTTGATCTCCCCACACCTAAAACCTACTTAAAGAGGTGACTTCTGAAATCCTAATGACTATTAAATGCAAATAGTATCTGAAATAAATCAAGAAAAAAATTTCCAACAGATAGAAAAATAGGCAACGTGGAACAAGTAAAATTAGATCTTAAGCAGCAAAAATTGATAGTCTGTTTCTACATATACATGATTAAAGCAGCAAATGTTTAGATATACATCTATGAATGTGCTTCGAAAGATTTACACTAAATAAGACACGTTGAAGAAGGAAGCAGAGAAAAGATAGAAATGCATAAAATAAAACATTTCTGAGACAAATAAAAGCAGGCAGCAAAATGCCAACTCACCTGTGGGTAAAGATCACAGGTTCCTAATTCCTTAACAGCCAAAGGCAATCTTTCTCCATCAGTAACCTAAGATGCAAGAGAAGCCAATTACTTAAACCGTCATCTATTTTAGAAACGTAACATGTAGCAAAGGAAGCAGACAGTCTAAGCTCAAACCTCAAAATCTACTCCAGCACTCTTGATGTTCTGCTTAGCCCATATGATCTTTCCACTATTATCCATACTAGCTACAGGTTCTTCATGACCAATTTTCACCATGATGGTTCCTTCATCATAACCAATTACAATTCTGTGCAATTAAATGAATAGTAATAGCGTCATGATAAATAAATAAGAAATTAAAAAAATATATTTTTAAGTATGCATTAAACAGAAATTTACAACTTCAGTAGCATATATAAATATAACTCTCCAAAAGCTTAACTGAAGAGAATTGATGTTTTTGAAACACTAGAACACATTCTCCAATGTATAGATATCTACTGGAGACCCCATACATACAAGATTAATAGCAGTAAAATTTATATTACATATGTATATGGAGAAACTCCACTACGAGAACCTTTCATATAGCCAACAACCCAAACTCTTTCTAGACCATAATTCAACGTGTTCTCAAGCCTGCAAGACAAGAAACTCAGTTTAGAAACATTTCAAAGAACTCTATATGGCTCAATCAGATATAACTAATATTCAAAAAATAATAATCATGATGACGATTATTATAATATAAAAGAAACTGGAGGATTTTTTTTCACGCATGCATGGTTAAAAAAAAATCCATAGTTTGATATTAAGCTTTCTATTTCAAAGCATTTACCAACCTAAAGGATATAAAGTCTAAATAACCAATGGATAATTTAAAATACATCAAAGCTTGAATTTAAATTTGGAAATAAAATCTAATTGTGGACAAAAAACTACTAGCAGATGAAAGCCAAGCATAATCCATAAGCTTATAAACCTTGAAAAGTAAATAGAGCAGCTAAAAGGTTACCTATAAGTAGTTGCATGCCAAATACGAACTGTCCTATCCTCAGAACTTGTGATTATAATCGGAAGTTCAGGATGAAAACATACTGCAAAAACATTGTGAGTATGCCCTTCCAGCGTCTGGACACAACTTTTGGTTTGATAATCCCACACCTATTTTCATATAATATATTCATTATGTACTCCACATCAATATAAATAGACAACCAAAACATGGCGAAACAAAAGAAGAGTTGGTGCCAAACCTTAGTAGTGTGATCACCTAAACCAGTGATCAGATAAGGTTTATCACCTCCAGTAAAATAATCAACACAATTTACTCCTTTCTGATGAGCATCCAACGTGAAATTTGGACAAGATAAGCATAAGTTCTTTGTTGGGAAGCACATCAGACAGACCTCTAGCAAAACCAGGCTGAGTTTGAACCCAGACCTTTACTGCCTCAAAGGGGCAAAGTGCAACATCAGCGATCACCTCAGCAGATGCAGAGCAAGCAAGGTAGATTAAGGTCTTATATTTCACATAAAGAAGTCATAAGATCAGCTAGATTTACCTATCACACGATAAAGAAGTCATAAGATCAGCCTTTCCAAAACTATTTCTTTCTCAAAAATCAGTAGTAGCACAATGATCCAACTACATTAAAAAAAAAAAGGAAAAATAAATAACATGTAAAGTATATACTTCAACACTCAATTGTATAATAAAAAATTAAGACATTTATAAACATATTATATATAACAATAACCACTTTTTAACAATTATAAAAAATAATATATCTATTGAAACTAAAAATCATACATATGTATACAACAACAAAGATTACCAATCTATCTGCACAAGAGAACTTAAAAGATGTCAAAATAGCTCTAAAGGATCAAAAGCTTTAGAAACAAGTGACTAGGATATCCTAAATAAGTCTAGAAGTCAATAATTATAAATCAGAAAATTCTAACTCATTTTAACGTGCAAAACTGATTCCCATACATTGCAGCACTGCTAATGCACATAAAAAAAGATAAATATAAATATACCAAGTAACATGCTTCATAGCCCCAAAAACTGCAAGACAGCCTAAGTCAACCAAGGATAAGCATTAACCAAAAATTAATTAAAGTCTAGCAAAATTACATAATAAATGAGAAATTTTTGTGTACAGACCCTGCTATTATAATCCTACCCTAACAAGCAAAGAACTAGATCTTTTGCAAATGATTTTAGTCAAGAAATAATTTAAAGGAAAAACTTAAACTTAGAATCACAAAAAATATATCAATTATTATCACTTAAAATCATTATACTATAAAATTGGTACTAGAAGATCTCCTATTAATAACATAGTACCAAAACAAATCTCTTTAACTAAAAGGCTACCAGTGATATCAAAGGAAATATGCACACTATATTATTCCTTTTCTGATGTTACTTGTCTTGAATTTGCACTTAGCAAAAAACGAAAAGAAACAAGCTCGTTTCTACTTCCCAAGAAAGAGCCATAATATTAATTTATTATTGACAACTATGGAAACAGGTTAAAAAAATTTGATGCTATAAGCCAAAATTTAATATACGAAGTCAAGATCAATGAATTATGAAGTGGATAAGTAAATTTAATGTGATTATAATAAAATAAAGTGAATGTAAGCTAACAGGGATATCTATGGAGAATCACTTGTTTTCTACCTAATAAAGACCACAACATGTGAGAACAAATATAATATACATCTACTTGTACATAAAGTACATACCAACATGGATTGTGTACATTTAAAACTACAAAATTTAAAAATAGTACTCAATAAAAAATGGCGTATAAAGGGTAGAAACAGGTACTTTAATTATCAATCAATCAAGAGATAAAGAGAAGTTAATTGGCGGCAATTGATGACATGACAAGAGATGAGTTTATAATCAAGAATCTAAATCAGAAACTAATTCAAAGCAAAGATAAGAAATAAATGAATAATTGAAATAAAATTGATATGCAATAAAATACAAACAAATCAAACATCATATAATTGAAAGTAAAAGCTGAATAAAAAATTACTTTTTCCTGGAGAGCAAAGTGGCGCCGATGAAAGAACCACTGTGGAGAGAACTCTCGTCTCATTTAGAGGAAAGCCGAAAACCAACGTCTGCCAGAGCAGTTACCATCACCTCTCTCGAAGGCTGAGAAGACATTGCGAAGGTTCCTTGTCATCCAAGAAAATAATAATCTAAAAAAACACTTTTTTTCTGATTACACTCCAAAAAATCATTGTTTTACTTTAACGCAAATGATGACAGATAAAAACTAAACACTCATCTATTAACTGTCATAGTTTAGCATTTTTGTAGTAGTGTTATTTATAGTGATCTCATTCAATGATAAAAGAAAATGCCCAAGCTTTGAATTGGTATGTTAAATTTTTTAACTTGTAATTCGAAAGATACATAGTGGTGTCATCATAAAGCATCTGCTAGGATCAAATTGGCACTCATATGTACTTGAAATTCATAAGAAACGAAATAAAAAAGACCAAACCAACATTGCATCATCTCTGTCTTGGCATGAGTTAAGAGAGATACCCTTGTTTAAAGCCATTCCTTTTACGTAACGTCATTAAATCACAACTGAGTTCAGAAGGCAACAAAAATATATTCCAAGGTTTGGTTCAAGTAATATATCATAATTTTCAAATTCAAAATTACTAGAATAAAAACCCAACGCATCCCGCACGCCTGCCGCCCCGTGCTCGCCACCACCGCCACACCTTTTTTTATATAATTATAAAATAGAATTATATATAACGTTACCAAATTCTCTAATTTGCTCTCACTAATATTACCAAAGACCCATTTCACCACTAACAAATAAACAATAAATTATAAAATAAAAAATTAAGCGTGAGAAGAAGAAGCTTACTTGGTTTGATGTTCTGAGGTTCGAGAAGTGTTTTGTTCGATAAAAGTGAAGGAGATGGAGTTCAGTTTGGTTGGTTGCTTTGTCTCATACTTTACAATTTGGGTTGGTAAAAGCGAACAAGATTTCAGATTGTTGGGGGGCTCAGATCGTACGGTTAGCGTTTACAGTGGTGCATGGTACTCACGGGTTAGACGTAAGTAGATCGGCGTGAAGGCTGCAAATCAGGACTATACGCAGATCGACGATGGTGGACTAGACGTAGATCGGCAACCATGGACTAGAAGCTTTGCTGCGACGATGGACTAGACGTAGATCGGCAGATGAAGTCGCAGACTCGCGATGGAGCGGCGACGGTGGCAGAGCAGATTGGGATTTGGGGGAGGGTAGCGTGGTGTAACTTCCCTCCCATATCATGTCAAAAATGCGAATTCAGAGAAGAAGAAGATGATGAAGACCAAACTGAAAGCAGAGAAGACGACCCAAGTGAAACTATTAGGAATTAGGGTTTCGAAATCATCACTTTCTTTATATAGTTTATTAAATTTCAAGAAAATCCCCATCTATTAAGACTTATCAAAATTGTCCCAGCAAATTACATAAGAATCCATACATTCTATAAATTTTCAAATACTTTATAATACGGAGCAAGACAATAAGTTTTGTTACTGTACATGCTTGTCTAAATACTTGGCACTATCTAAAAATATGAGAAATATATGATATAGTCAAAACAATTAGTGACAAGTATGAACAAAATGTGGGTTTGACTTTCTATTAATGTTATATTTCTCACTTTTTACAAAAACTGTCAAATAAAAAAAATACAAAGTGACAAATGTGTGAAAAATTCTTGTAGTGTTTTGAACGTCTGTGTGATATGTTGATTGGAAATGCTATGAATGTGTTATGGATGCGAATGTGAATGGGACCATGAATGCATGGACATTGAGATGAAATGGCATGATTAGAATTTTATAGTTGAAACATGTGATGTGTGGTTTCGCTCACTTCTATGTGTGTGTGTGAGTGACGTTTGACTTAAATTCTGTGATTGTGAGATATAGAAAAATTGAATGTGATTGTGTGTGTGAAAATTTGGTGTGGAAAAGCATGGATGATGTTTGATAATGAAATTATGTGTGTGTAAAGGTGTAATTCATGCAAAATGTACTAGGACACCCAAACTTCTCTATGTGGTAGGCAACAGGTGTTATGTGGTGTGTGGCCACATATATGTATGTGTATGTTATGTCATCGACGGCAAAATGTAACGGGCGATTAGTGGCCATTGAAATATGTCATCGACAGTGATACATAAAGGATGACATATTTCCTGAAATTGAATTCTGAAAGTGTATGTTACCGACGGTGATACATAACGGATGACTAATAGCCACTGAATATGCCACGTACTGACAGCTATACGTAACGGGGGGTGGTATGTTTATTAAAATGAGTATTGAAAATCACATGTCATTGACGGCGATACGCAACGGATGACTTGTTGTGAAATTTTGTTACATGGAAGCCCTACCATGAGTGATTGTGTAGTGTCCTTAAGATTTGTGCCTAAATGTGTTTGAGATGTGTTTTTAAATGTGTTGAAGATGTGTACTTATGTGTTAAATGATAACTATGTGTGTTATGAGCAGAGAAAATGATTAAAGTATAATGGTCAAATAAAGAATTGGCACAGGAGCGCAAGCTTCGTATTGTGTGTGTGAGTTGAGGCAAAGAGTTGGTGCCGAAGCGCAACTCGAATGGCGCAGGAGCACCAGCCCCTTCAATAAAATAGTGCTTCAGGCCGAGAGTTGGCGCAGTCGCACCAACTACCTTGCGCAGGGGCGCGACCCCAATTTGAGAAAATTGTTGTTTACCTAAGAATTAAGTAAATTAGTTACTTGTGAATTAAGAAAAAAGCTGTAGGTTCTAGTGTATCATCAATTCTTTACACTTTGAGTTTTAATACTTATATCTAGCTGCTTACTGAGTTTTATACTCACTTATCTGTTGTGTGTCTCAGGTGAGCATTAATCTACTTTGCATTTAGAGGATTTTTGGCAGGATAATGATAGAGTTCCCTTGGCAACTAAAGCGCCGCTGCAACAATTTTAATTTTTTTGTGTATCATTGATTTTGATTTTTTTTTGGGTTAGAAATGTAATTAGAATAATGTGATGGTTGACAAATTAGGAACTTTGTATAATTGCCTATTAGTCAATATAATGAAATGCTGATAGTTTCCCATTTTATCTCTTTATGTGAATGTAAAGTCGCACTTCGCACCCTTAAGGTGCGGGGTGTGACTTAACTATGAAGCAATTTAGCATAATAGGACACCAACAGTTAAGTAGTTCAGTGGAGCAAATAAATACCCGTAATGTCGCAATAGTATTAATACTAACAATTTATAAACCTAATCACAATTACCAAATAAATTTGTTTGAAATATTAAGAAATTAATTAAAGTGAACAGGATTTTGCGAGCCTTCTATTAAAGAATTGAAATATCCTCTCAATTGAACTTGACGCCCTTTAAAGATCAAGTAATATTCAGTCAAAACCTCCAAACGATTTCATGAAGATGGAAAGAAGTCAACTAATTGAAGCTTTTTCACTAAGCTACTTTCCGCTCGCACCATGGGACAGTTTAGAAATTAGTCCTCTGTTGTATAAATTAAATTATAAACACGGTCACATTACCTTCCTTTCTAATTGATTAATATTATATTAATAAATGGGACCGTTTCTTAGGCGATGAACTATTCTTCCTCTCTTTACTTTTGCTTCATTATTTTGTTCTCCAATTGACAAACTTTATGAAAAAAAGGCACTTAATTGCCTACTTCAAGCAAAATCCTAGGGAAAAAAAAAATTAGTTGAGGATGACACACCTAAAATTTCTTCATTAGGAGTTAATAATTTCTACTCACTTTTTTTCTCCTCCTATCCTAAACGTTTTAATTAATTAATTCAAGACTGTATCACTATCTTTTGGAAAATTTTCCTATCCTAAGAATAATATTACAAGGCATTCAATTATTTTGAACCTATAAAATTAATACGAAATTTATTATATAATTATGCTCTACTTACAAAGAATGCATACAATAATTTTACTTAGGCTACTTTCCACTCGCACCATGGAACCATTTAGAAATTAATGCTTTACTATCCAAATTATAATTATAAACACGACCACATTACCTACCTCGCTAATTGAGTAATGCTATAGTAATTAATGGGACCTTTTTATTAAGCCGTAAACTTTTCTTTCTCTCTTTACTTTTTCTTTATTACTTTGTTCTCTGATTGTCAAACTTTATGAAAATAGGTACTTAATTACCTTCTTCAAGTGAAATCATAGGAAAAAAAAAACATGGTTCAAGATGACAAACTTAAAAATTTTTTTATTAGGGTTGTATAATTTCTACTCACTTTTTTTTGCCCTCTTGCCCTAAACCTTTTAATTTATAAATTCAAGACTATATCGCCATCTTTTGGGAAGTTTTCATATCCTAATAATAATATTACAAGGCATTCAATTATTAGATTTGGAGTGTTTTTGAACTAGTAAAATTAAAATGAGTTTGTTCTAGAATAATGCTATATTTATAAAGTCTATGCAAAGTTGATTTGGTAGTTGAATATAAGAAAGTCAATTAATTAAATGAAGATGAGTAATTAATATGGCATTGAATGAGTGCTGTCATTTTAACTTTGTAACTTCGTACACGTAGCATTACTCTTTATAATATTAATTAGGAATATGCTCAGAAATTAATCATCAATTTACCTAAATATTATACATTCTGTTGAATCGCTGGAATTCACAACATATGTTGCATTCTATGGAAACTTATTACAAAAAACTTGAGCCTCAGTGAGAAAGTTCAATGGTACTCAAGTATCCTTTCCTTCTTTTGACTTTGTAGACTTAATTCCTTGCTTTTACCAAATTCATATGTCAAATCTTCTCTAGGGTGAAGTAATTATTGTTTTTATTATTTTTATTGTTGTATATCACGACGCTTTCCTCCATGAACTATCTTTATCATCCCTACTTTCCCCACCGTATGGGACGACACATCAAGGTGCAAATGATATAGGCTGAGCCAGTCATGATTTTACATGAGTGATAAATTTTTGCCTTTCTCTCTTTTACAATTAATTTCTTCATTGCTTTTCTTTTTAATTGATTAACTTCATGGTGATAGGTCGATTTATAATTTTGTCAAGCTTTGAAACAAAATTTCCGTGCAAAAATGTTTATAGTGAAATAAATAAAGCACCTGAAATTCGACTACAAGCCAGCATACGTACACGTTTCTCTTCACTTTAAAATTAAATAAATTTTGGGTCAGATGACCAATTTCTTAATTAAATCACACAACTCACTCTAAACTTTCTGGTAACATTAGTTAAAAATGTTTAGGGGAACTGCTCTGTACTTTTATTTTAAATTAAACAAGTTTAATTACATCAATTATTGTACACAGTAATTTAGGGCAGTAGTGAAAATAAAATTATTTATGCAAAGATTCCAATAAATTAGTTGGGGATGGATTTGAGATGACAATTGAGGCTTAGCTGTAGAGTTAGTATTCCTATTACGCCCCCACATGTACACCAATCTTGGATCGAAGGTGGTGATAAAATTGCCGAGACATAGGTTTTGTTAAGACATTTGCAGGCTAGTCCTTTGTTGAAACATGTGAGACATGAGGTTCACCATTAGCAGTCTTGTCATTGACAAAGTGATAGTCATTACCAATATGTTTCATCCTTGAGTGGACTAAGGGATTAGCCCAAAAATAAGTGGTATCCAGATTATCAAAATCGATGGTAGGAGCGTGAGGTAGAGAGACACCTAGTTCCTTGAGCAAGGATTGAATCCAAGCTAGTTCAGCTACTGTTGATACAACAACGTGGTATTCAGCTTCGGCAGCGGAATGAGCCACCGAAGGTTGCTCTTGGAGCTCCATGAAATGGGAATATCGCCAAGGAAGATAACGCATGCACTAGTGGACGTGCTGTCATCTTTATTCACCATGCAATCAGCATCCGAAAAGGCATGCAGATGAAGCGGAGAATTTTTTTTTTTTTTTTTTCAAGGAAAAGACCATAAGATATTGTCCCTTCAAGTTATCGAAGAAGACGCTTGGTTGCGACAGTTGAAGGCTACAAAGCTGCAATAGAAACTTGGTCAATTACATTCTCATGTGATAAAGCGTCTCCGCAAATAGAGTCACCATTAAACGAACTTGCAGATGGAGCCAAAGAACGAGTCATGTGATGTGTCGAACTGGGAAGAGGAAGTGATGTTGATGAGACTAAAGGCGAAGAATTGATATCAGAAATGAAGCGTTGTATATATCTGGAGCCATGATTGACAATTGTGGATCAGCCTGTGAAGATTTAGGAGCGGAACTTCAAAAAATGAAGAAATGTTTAAGATAGATGACCATTGAGAAAAAATTGGAGTAATCCGTGGAGATTTTTGCTCAAGAAAATAATATGGAAATACAGTCTCAACAAGTCTGTTAATTGTACAGGTCAGCAAGTAGTTAGAAGTCAGCAAGCTACAAGTGTCACTATATAAAGAGATCTGTACGTGTAACTTGTGATTAAGTTCAGTTTAATAAAATTTTCAGTTGCAGATTACTCTCTAGAGTAAAAAGATGGTGAAGTACGGGCGCTTCCTTTCCTTCGTAGTTATTTCCAACTTTATTTGTCCGATGTTTGGAATTGATGAAGTCAACAGAAGTTATCAAAGTATGGTGGGGGAGATTGATGTTGGAGTGATCCTTGACATGGGATCACGGCAGGCCAAGATTTTGCAAAGCTGTATTTCCATGTCAATTTCTGATTTCTACAATGTACACAGTCACTACAAAACAATACTTGTTCTAAACACAAGGGATTCCAAGGGACAACCTCTACGTGCTCTTGCTTCCGGTATGACTTTATTACTATACAAACACATCGATCCATACACATGATTAAATGATATATATATATATATATATATATATATATATATATATTACATTTTATCATCACTTCGTATATATTTATTAATTGAAGACTTAAATCCTTTGCAGATCCTTTTTTTGTTTGTCTAAATTTTTCTAGATCTTTTGACACATGATTTGGATCCAATTCCAATGTTATTAATTATTAATGCACAAAATATCCGCTCTTGATCTTTTGGAAAATTCCAAGGTGAGCGCAATCATCGGCGGACAAACATCATTTGAAGCAAAGCTTTTGGGCGAGCTAGCAGATAAAACTCAAGTCTCCATGATTTCACTCTCTTCTTCTTCACCCTCTTCAAAGAAATATCCTTATATCCCTCAAATCATGCAAGATGAAAACTCTCAAGCGAGAGGTATTGCTGCTTTTCTTGAAGCTTTCAAGTGGAGGAAAGTCATTATCATACTCGAGGATGATGATGACTGGAGGAAATTTATCCCAAGATATTGAAATCATTCAAGAGCTGCAAAAGCTCATGGCTTTTCAGCAAAAGGTTTTTGTTGTGCATATGTCAGCCTCACTTGCATCTCGGTTTTTCATGAATGCAAACAAGTTGGGAATGATGAATGAAGGTCATGCTTGGATCATGACTGCCAATATACCATGAGTCACTTGCATTCCATTGAATCATCAGTCATTGATTCAATGCAAGGAGTTGTTGTTAGAAATATATTATTAATTTACCAAATAACACATGCTCAATCAATATTATTTTAAATATATTAAATAAACAAATAACAAAATAAATAACAAATATAAAAACTATAAAAGCAAGTTAGAAAAATCTGGCTTGAGCTATGAGAGGCACGCGTAAAGCGTTGTCCTAAAGCCAAAGAGTCCTCCCCTTCGTGCGAGTAAAAGACGGTCCTTAAGAGCTCCAAGATATAACCCAATAGCTCTCAGCCACTCTCCTCGATGAGCACGATCACCGGAAGAATATGAACGAGTCTTACAAGTCGTAGTTGCAAAATTGTAGAATTTTGAAATTGAAAATGGGGAAGTGATGGCTTTGATGATAAGTCACTAAAATTGAACCTAAAGACCTCCTTATATACTAGTGTCCTAGACATTGTAACCTATATAATTAATAGTGTAACTCCTATAACATAATGTGCTTAATAAATTATGTAACCTACAAATGAAATCAAACTACGTAACTCATGCAATGAATTTTGTAACTCATGCATAATTATAATTCATAACTCATAAAATTTAAAACCTTTTTATTCCAACAGTTGTCGGTCTCAAGTCCTACATTCCAGCATCGAATAAGCTTCAAAATTTTACTGCAAGATGGAGAAGGGAATTTCTTGGTGAAGCTAATATTGAAGTAATGGAGTTGAGTCCATTTTGTGTATGGGCATATGATGCTGCTTATAGTCTGGCAAAAGCAGTTGAGAAGATAGGGTCTAAGAATGATTCATCGACCAGAATGCAACATATCGAAAGAGACATCAACCTGGCAGAATTAGATAACATTAGTACAACGCATGGATATAGTTCAATTCTTCTCAATGAAATTTTGAGAAATTAAGTTGAGGGGTACTTTAAGTGGTGATGAGTTTCAATTTGCTGAAAGCAAACTAGTTTCCAATGCATTTAAGATAGTGAATGTGATAGGGAGAGGTGTAAGAAGAGTAGGATTTTGGATTCCTTCGGGAAATGATATTACAAGAAAACTAGACCCATCTAATCATTATCTCCCTTCAACTAGTAAAAGTCTTGAAGACATTATGTGGCCAAGAGGCACAGCTACGATTCCCATAGGTTATGTGACCCCACCAATGAATGGTACTAAAAAGCTTAGAACAGCTGTCCCACGAAGAAATGGGTTCCCTGGGTTGCTGAACATAGCTCATGATGCTCATGCAAATATTGAAACTGTAAGAGGCTTCTGTATTGATGTATTTAAATCTGCTATCGATGAGTCCAGGTTCGAAGTAGATTATGAATTTATACCATTTCCGAATGCCAGCGTTGGCTATCATTCAAGCTGGAGTTATGATGTTCTTATTACTCTCATCCATCTTCAGGTATGCATGCTAGATTTAACTCAAAATTTAAACAAGATAAGGTGAAAAAGAAAATATATATAAATGATAAAGTCTTGATGATCACTTTATTATTTCTCTATTGTTCATAGCACAAATTAAATCTGAATTTAAATTGAAGGTATTGTATCTAATTAGCTTCTATTTTTGTCAAATTTTGATTGGGTTATTTTTGTACAAAATAGAAGTATGATGCGGCTTTAGGAGATATAACCATCACCGCAAATAGACCTCTGTACGTTGATTTTACTTTACCTTATACTGACTCGGGTATGGGTATGGTAGCCCCAAAAGAAAGTAGAAAAAATATGTGGATTTTCTCGGAGCCGCTAACTTCTGATCTTTGGTCATTAAGTGGTGGCCTTTTTATCTTGACTGGACTTGTCATTTGCTTTGATTGAACGTCCTATTAACAAAGAATTTCACGGTCCAATTTCTACGCAAATTGGAATGATATTCTGGTTCTCCTTCTCAACCCTTGTTTATGCTCATAGTAAGCACTTCTCTGTTTCCATGTTTATTTAATTAGCAACAGTAAAATATTCGTACTAGTTTCAATTTCCAAGTTGGTGCAGTTTAGTGACTTGAAAAATAATTGATTGAGCCTTGTTACAGGGGTGAGTTGTTAAGCAATTTGTCAAAATTCGTAGTGATAGTCTGGGTTTTCGTGGTGCTCATATTAACTTCCAGTTACACTGCAACTTTGACCTCAATGTCCACGGTTTAACATTTTCGGTTGAACTCCAAAGAGTACTATATAGGCGTCCAGAGAGGTTCCTACTTTGCCAACCAAGCCATCGACAACCTTAATTTCCATGGTTCAAATATTAAGCCACTTCAATCAATCCAAGAGCATGCTAATGCTTTGTCAGAAGAAAGCAAGCACAGCGGTGTCTCTGCAATAATTGATGAGTTGCCATACATCAAGAGCTTCCTTTCAAAATATTCACATCACTATTCCATGATTGGACTCATACCTGGCTCCAACGGTTTTGGCTTTGTGAGTATTAATTATCCATCACTACTATCTTTTCATTGATCTCTTAGACGATTATACTTCAAATCATTTTGTGTACATGCATGCCTGAGCCTGATCCATCAGAGTAATTTTTCAGGTTGTTCCAAAAGGTTCTCCATTGGTGGCTAACATGTCAAGGGCAATTGCAAAACTAAGAGAAGATGGAAGGCTTAAGAAGATGGAAGATGGATGGCTTAATTCTCAACCCACGTTTACATCCGAGGACAATTCAAACAACGTTAAGCCTCTAACAAGTGAGAGTTTGTGGTCTATTTCTGACCACTGACATCTCTTTAATTTCAGCTCTTATTGTTGTGAAAAATCTGCAAGTATACGGAATCGTTACAAGTAATAAAGTGAAAAAACAGATATCGTTTCCACGAGAACTATCATTATTAATTACCAAAATTTTTTAACTCTTATTTAAAATAAAAAAATCAAAATTGAGATTTGATTTGTAAGGAGATTTAATTAGAGAATTAACACTAAGAAAATATAGTCACCAAACTGAAAAAGGAATACAATGACACAACGCTCTAAGGTACCGAATTCACCGAGATTAATCCACTCTAGTTGTTAAATACTATAATATCAGCCTTATTCCTGATTGTTGCCAATCGATTTCATTGATGTAATTGTTGTTCTTTCTCAAGCAATAACAATGTATGCTAATAGATTAGGATCACATCTGTGTGTCATCTAACTCACTATTAATACCAATTAAGCACAAAAAATCAATAAAATTGCACAAACCACATCCATATCTCTATGTCATGTTCATTTATGATAAAATAATTAAGGACTAATATGAATATCACTTCTTAGTCTCAACTCATATCTCAAATCATGTAAAATTTAATTAGACTTTCACAAGCATTAAGCATATAATTAAATTGCTCAACATCATGGAATAAATAACTAATATATTGAATTCAATTAACTAGAATATTATAATTCGGCTACATCTTAACCCTAGAAGATAGAACTTAATTCATACTAAAAAATTGACACGACAAACATAATAAAAATTAAAAAAAGGGAAAAAGAAAACTAGACTGATGGAGACAAATCCGGTGACTATAGATTTCCAACACGAAAACCGCCGCACCAACTACCACAGAAGGGGAGAGAGTTTCTCTCTCTAGAGGGGGAAGAGTTCTTCTCCCAAATGGGAGATCTCTCAAAGTGGAGGAAAATGTCATATTTATAGGTTAGAGGCAAAATGCAAAAATTCAAAGTTTCAACTTACGAGGTCAACTGCAAAATTTTAAACCTGCTACAGTGTTTCGCGATACTATAAAATTATAATTTTGCCCTTTCATACAAAAATACACATAACTTCTCATATAGAATTCCGATTGACGTACTGTAAACTCCTTCAGAAAGAAGAATTCTAGAGCTTTCCAATGGTATGTAACATGAACTTTAGTTCGTTACAGATCGGTATAGAAAATTTGAGAAGTTGGTAGACTATTTGAGGATAGTGACTGTAACTACTCAAATTGCAATATTTTTGCTTGCGAATTCTCCACATTCATACTCCAACGTTATTTAACCTATACAAACATAAAACACATGTAAAAGTAACAAAAATAACCGAAGATCGACAGAATATTAAGCTTAAAGATACTTAAATTGTGAGTATAAACCCACTTATCAAATACCCCCAAACTTAACATTTTGCTACTCCTCGAGTAAAACAAGGAAACAACAAAGCAAAACAAAGAATACAAACACAAATCAGAAACTTAAATACTCAGTTAGTATTCAATTAACATGAATTACAAACAGGCTTCAAAGATTGTAGAAAATTTACAACTCAAGGAAAATTTCAATATTTTTCAAAAATTTCATCACACATGATAGTTTTTGCTTTACCTAAATTCCTCGAGTGTGTGTGTATGGCCACTCTCACTTAATCACTTGCAACCCGGATGAGTTTATGCATAAAAATGAATCAATTTGATAAGGAAATTAATGCATAAAGTTGAACTCCATAGGCCTACTTTTCAAAACACTCTTCACTAATGTAAACAAGTACAACACTAAAGATAAAATAGGGCTTTATTAAGCTTATAACGTTTGGCTAGGGTGAAGGTATGATAAAGGATAAAAATTTGGCTCAAAACACCCATCAACACACAAATCAATCAAGACTGTGTAGAGCTCAACCCTAATAAACATTTTGTACAACACACCCAATAACTCCCCCAAACTTATTTACAACACTCAATCTATTTATTTACATACAATAAAAGAAACTACACCCCCAAACTTAATTGCTTCAGTATTCTCAAGGGTGTAGAATTGAACTCTCTTTTTTTCCATTCTTTTTTTTTGGACTTTTTTTATTTTTTTTGGATTTTTTTTAATATCAACCAACTACCTCTCCTCCAAACTTACATGACACATTATCGTCAATGTGGAAGTGAAGTAAAGAAGATACACTTTTCTTTTTTTTTTTTTAGCTCACTATCAATGCTCATTACACTTCCCAATCTCCCTCAACTTCCCAAAACGATAGCATAGCCCAAAATATAGTCTTGAATGATCTACATGCTCATGGGTAAGGGATAAACTATTTAAAAAAATTAATTTTTGGGTTAGGAAAAATTTTAGTAAGTTGAATCAAAGAAAAAGGTTTATATAGGCACAAAAGGGAAAATTAGGGATCGAATTCATACATAGGTTGGCTAGAAAGGCTCAAACGATTCAAAGATAGCCTAAATCATTTCCTTAATGTTGTATAGCCTAGGATTTTGCCTCAAGTGACAATCAAGCAATCAAGCAAATTCTAGAATTCAATGAAACCTTGTGAAACACTTAAATTGCATAAACCTTCTCTAAGAAAATAAACAACTCAATGATCATGGCAATGTGCTTAATATTGTTCAGGGAATTAGAAGCAAAGCAAAAACAAACCAACATTTTATGCACACAAATATATGCATAATTTATCGTTTTTGAAGAGTTATTTTCAATTCAATCATTTACTTATCATTAGCCCACACAACTCAAAAGAACAAAGGTACATGGCATTGTTAGACTTGAGTCATGACATTCTATTTCGACAATCCTTAGGACCAGTAGCCCGCAGACTTAAGGTTTCTAGCCTATATACCATTACTTAAAAAGCAAACAAAATAAAATACAAATCCGTGAAATTCACACATAAGAAATCAAACATAGTACAAGTTGGTTAGTTCAAACCTTTGTTCCACAACTTTTTTTATTCATTTTTTTTTAGTTAGTAATTCTCTCTACTCTGCCATTCTAAATCTAGTAGATCTAGAATACGCCTCAACAGAATTTAACTTAAACTAACACAAAAAGAATAGAAACAAAAACAAAAACAAAAAAATGAATCAAACCAAAGATGATGCTAATTATAGACGAAATGTCACATCCAGTTCACGCTTCTGATCACTTCCCTCAAACCAATTTATTTGAGCTGCTGATAGATCGAGTTCAAACATGAATGCTTGCAATGTGTTGATCGGATCCTCGACAGTTAAAGCAGTGACCAGGACTTTCCACGCCGACTGTGAAATGAAGTTCTATTCCATGGCTTGATCTAAGAAAAACAATAAACTATTAAAGAAATCTTTTACATTGAACAAACTGAAGGGTTTTTTATGGATATTTAATTGGGACCACGAAGCTATCTGAAAAAATTTTATTCTAAAGTGCCATAACCACATGGTAAGGCTATGAATGCATCAGAATAAACAAGCATTTGAGCCATACATTCATGCATAGTTATGACTCTAAGTTCATTCCCAACTGTTTTTTTTTTTCAGTTATTTTTGCAAAATCAAAGGAGTAAGAGTACTACCTAACACTCGGCTCCCTCATAAGAATGCAGCTGTGAAAACACACCCCATTAACCCAAGGCTACCCCTTCCATATATGACATTTATGTTCCATTTGACTCATGGAGGTGAAAAATTTGGTAGGAGTTGATTGATATGCAATTAAGGCTCACCCACACAATAAAATCGATTCCCTTTCCCACACTTAAAACATGTGCACCTGCTTTTCGATTAGAAATAATCAATGAATTATGGCTCTCATTCGTAAAACATGGGGGCAATTGTCAGTAAGGGTTGCTTGATGCATAATTATTGCTCCCACTCACATTTAAAATAAAGAAATTTGCTTTCAGTGGGAGGTTAATCGATGCATGCCTTTGCTTGCCTCCATAGTTGTCTCCCACTTTTACTTTATGGTAACTGTGTGGTCTGTCAAAAGTAAAAGACATCTTTAACTAGAAAATTAAAACAGTCAAAAGCAATAATTCAAAATAAAATAAACAAATTAAAATCTTAAAAGAAATAAACAAAATGACAAACATACCCTCAAGTCACACAATAAACAAATAAATATAAACACTCCAAAAATATTAAATAATAAACATAAAAGATCAAACTCATGGGTTGCCTCCCAGGTAGCACTTGATTTAATGTCATCAACCCAATGTTCCTACAAAACAATATAAAATAAACTGTTAGCCCTAAGGCTACATGATAATTTTCATGATAACAATACACATTGACTCATCGAGATATTACTAATATGTTTATTTATGTGCAAGAATAAGATCAATGAAATACTTGTAAAATCAAAACGAAGCTTATTAAAATGAAGTGTTGAAGCTAAGGACAAGACCACATGTTAAAGACACAAAGTTTAAGAACAAGGTTTGACTCAAGGAATATGACACATGAGCAATATTTAATCAATTGGTCATAAATTTCTCTATAAATGCCCAAATGACATGATTCTTGAGCCTTTAGAAAGCTTACTCAATTAATAACATTTTATATGTTTTAAAGAAATTCAAATTTCAAGTGAAAGGTTGTCCAAATCATCATGCAATTTAAAGGACAAATAGAATCAACTGACATGAGCATTGAATGTTATTTTGGACATATCTTGAGCTAGATATATCCAAATGACTTGATTCTTGAGGCGTTGGAAAGATGATTTAATGAAGCACAATTCATATTTTTAGAAGAAATTAAAATTTCAAATGGAAGGCTGACATAATCATCATGAAAATTGGTGGACTGACACAAGCAAGAAAAATCAACTAACATGAGTAGTAAATGGCCTTTCGTCCATGTCTTGAGATACAGACATCCAAATGACTTGATTCTTAATGTTTTGGAAAGCTTATTCAAATATCCAGATCTTTTATTTTTTAAAGAAATCCAAATTTGAAATGGAAGGCCGACATATCATCATGCAAATTCGTGGACTGACACAAGGAAGAAAAATCAACTAACATGAGCACTGAATGGTCTTTTGTTCATATCTTGAGATAGAAATATCCATATGACTTTATTCTTAATGCGTTAGAAAGATTATTCAAATATGCATATCTTTTATGTCTTAAATAAATTCAAATTTTAAATGGAAGGCCAACATAATCATCATGAAATTTGGTGGACTGACACGAGAAAGAAAAATCAACTAACATGAGCACCGAATGGTCTTATGTCCATATCCTGAGATAGAAATATCCAAATGACTTGATTCTTAATGTGTTGGAAAGCTTATTCAAATATTCAGATCTTTTATGTTTTACAGATTTTCAACTTTCAAATGGAACATTGACAAAAATGGCCGATAAGATTACGGTTTTTATGGTGGCAAAAAATTTGGAGTTGGTGTCTTCACTTGATTAAGTTCATCTCATTTACCTATAAAAGGAGCCCTTCTCTCATGCATTCAACAAGAATCCATCAAGCAACAAATAAGAGAAATATCAAGTTTAGAAAGCTTTTATATTCTTGATCTACTCTTTGAAGAGAGTTGTACTTTTATTATAAACAATTTTCTTTGCTCTTGTATAGTGGTGAGAGTGAGATCATTCTTATAAAGGATAATAGTTATCCTTGAGAGAACTCTTGGTGTGGTGTTATCAAGAGTTAAACAATTGAGAGAACTCTTGTGTGGTGTTATCAAGGGCTGAAGGAAGAAGTCTTGGTGAAGTTGTTCATCAAGCAAGTTGTAAAGAATTCTACAACTTAGCGGAAAGCCTAGCTTGTGGAGGAGCTAGGAGCCCGCGGACATGGGCAAGGTTTGCCAAACCACGTAAATTGAGATTATGCTCTCTCTATCCCTATCCTTTTTAAATTTATTTGCACTTGTGATTGTTAATTATTGTTATTCTCCTGATTGCATTTTAGATAACTTCTAATTTCATCTTCATCACTTTATTCTCAAAGAAAAGAGTGAATTAATTTTGATCTTTCAAGAAAAGTTTTATAAATATGTTTTTATAAATAAAAACCCAATTCACCCCCCCTCTTGGGTTGTCATACTTGGGTCAACAAGTGGTATCAGAGCAAGGTTACTCATTTTTTTTAAATCTTAACCGATTTAGGGCTATGGCAACTTTTAATCCAACTTTATATGTTGAGGGGCTTTCGATCTCTAAACCTCCATTTTTTAATGGAAAAGACTACTCTTATTAGAAAACTAGAATGAGTATTTTCTTGCAATCTTTTGATTATGATTTATGGTCTATTGTTTCGGAAGTACCTTTTGTTCCTAGCAAAATTGAAAATAGAGAAAGCATGCTTAAAGAACCTAAAGAGTTTAGTGAAGATGATAAAAAGAAATTGAGTTTGAATGCTAAAGCTATAAATATGTTATATTGTGCTCTAGATAGAAAAAAGTTTAATAGAATATATACTTGTTCTACGGCACAAGAAATACGGCACACACTTGAAGTAACTCATGAAGGAACTAGTCAAGTTAAGGAATCTAAAATTAGTACACTAGTTCACAGTTATGAGCTTTTTAAGATGAAACCGGATGAATCAATTTCCAAAATGTTTACTAGATTTACTGATATTGTCAATGGTTTGAAATCTCTTGGTAAATCTTATTCTAATATTGAAATGGTGAGAAAGATTCTTAGGTGTCTACCAAAATCTTGGGAGCCAAAGGTGACAACAATTCGAGAAGAAAAAGACCTCACCAAACTATCATTAGAAGAACTTATGGATTCTCTCATGACTCATGAAATCACACCTTGAACGAGAATGAAGAAGATTTCAAGAAAAAGAAAAATATCGCTTTCAAATCTTCAACGATAGAAGAAGATGACTCTGATGACGAAGGAGATGGTAAAGATCTTGCATTCATCACAAGAAAGCTTTCATACGATGATTAGAAGAAACCAAGGATTCAACAAGAATTTTAGAAAGGAATATAAAGGGCAAAGCTCAAAGCAAAATAAGAAAAAGGATCAAATCATTTGCTATGAGTGTAAGAAACTAGGACATATAAAAATGGATTGTCCATACTTCAAGAATCAAGACAATCCAAAACAATGAAAGCCACAAATTGGGATGATAGTGAGGCTAGCTCCATCGAAGAAGAAGATTGCAAAGTGGTAAACATGTGCTTCATGGCTTTAAGAGAAGATGAGGTAAGTATTCTAAATTATGATCCTAAGCTTTCATATGATGAATTACTTGAAGCATTTCAAAATTTACATGTACAAGTTGATAAACAAAATTAAAAAATCAATGCTTTCAAAAAGAAGTCAAAAATCATGTTATCTCAATTAGAAGAGTTGGTGGAAACAAATGAAGCTTTATAAAATGAAAATGAAATTTTAAAGCAAAAAGATTTTGAAAGTTTGGAAAATCAAATACATTTATTAAAAACTGAAAATGAGATTTTAAAATAAAAGGATTTTGATAAATTGGAGAAAGAAAATGTTATTTTGAAAAAGGAAAATAATGACTTAAGGAATATTGTTGATAGTTTTACAAAAAACATGAAAAATTTGAACTCTACGTTACAAAACCAACGGTGTGTTTTTTATAAAAGTGGCTTAGGATATAAAACTCATAAAAATCAAAAGTATTTTAAAAACTATTTTGCTCATGCATCTTCTAAGAAAAATCCTAATCATTCATGTACTTATTGTGGAAGAAAAGGACACAAAGTGTATTCTTGCTATATTAAGAGAAATCCTAATTTGAAACAAATATAGGTTCCCAAAAGTACCATAACTAACCCGCAAGGACCCAAGAACATTTGGTTACCAAAAAGTCACTCTTTGAATGTTGATTGTAGAAACAAAGGAGTGGCAAACACAAGTGGTACTTAGATAGTAGATGCTCGAGGCATATGACCAAAGATACTTCTAAGTTCTCAAGATTAATCATGAAGAAAGGAAGATATGTGACCTTCGATGATAATGCCAAAGGAAGGGTAATCAGCCATGGTGATATTGGTAACCCTTCTTCACCTATTATTGAAAATATTTTGCTTATTAATGGTTTAAAACATGATTTGATTAGCATTAGTCAATTGTGTGATAAGGGATGTTTTGTTGCTTTTAAGCCTAATAGATGTGTGATTAAGGATGTTAGTAATAATAAGACTTATTTATTGGTAATAGATGCGGTAATATTTATACAATTGATTTTGATGTTAATGATCATGTAGAAAAGTTTTTCATTGTTAATCATGATGCTTGGTTATGGCATAGAAGATTAGGTCATGCTAGCATGGACATAATTTAAAAAACTTCTAAAAATGATCTAGTTGATGGTCTTCCAAGAATAAAATTTGAATATGATAAGATTTGCGATGCTTGTCAATTTGGAAAACAAGTGAGAACTTTTTTTAAACAAAAGAAATTTATTTCAACAAATAAACCTTTACAATTACTTCATTTGGATTTATTTGGACCATCAAGAACTCAAAGCCTTGGTGGAAAGTATTATGTTTTTGTTATTGTAGATGATTATTCAAGATTCACTTGGGTGTTATTCTTGAAAACTAAAAATAAGGCCACACAAGCTTTTTCAAAATTCGCAAAAAGAGTCCAAAATCAAAAAGGGGTATTCTATTGTGTCCATTAAAAGTGATCATTATGGTGAAGTAGACAATGTTTCATTTGAAAATCTTTGTGATCAAAATGGTTTTAAACATAATTTTTTCGCACCTAGAACTCCACAACAAAATGGTGTTGTTGAGAGAAAAAATAGGACTATCCAAGAAATGGCCAGGACCTGTTACTTGAAAATAATTTGTCAAAATATTTTTGGGCCGAAGCCGTTAATATCGCATGCTTTATAATCAATAGAGTCCATATTAGAGCTTTAATAAAGAAAACTCCTTATGAACTTTGGAAAGGAAGAAAACCCAACATTGGATTTTTTAAAGTTTTTTGATGTAAATGTTTTATTTTAAACACCAAGGATAACTTTGGAAAATTTGATGCAAAAGTTGATGTTGAAATTTTTGTTGGCTACTCTAGCCATAGTAAAGCATATAGAGTTTTTAACGAAAAGACTTTTGCTATTGAAGAATCTATGCATGTTGAATTTGATGAAACCAATGTGATTTTTTTAAAGAATTTAGCTGATGATATTGTTGAGGTAGAAAGGCAAATCAAGGAATCAAGGCTTGATGAAAAAAGCCAAGATGAATTACAACTTCATCAAGAAAAGCTTGAGGAAGTAAATGATTCTTCCCAAGAATTACCAAATGAATGGAGGTACGTAAAAACTCACCCTAAAGATCTCATTATTGGTGAACCATGACAAGGTATGAGAACTAGATCTTCTTTTAAGAACTTTTGTAATCATTTTGCATTTGTTTCTCAATTTGAACCAAAATCTTTTAAAGAAGCCAAAAATGATGAAAGTTAGATTTTGGCTATGCAAGAAGAATTGATTCAATTTGAGAGAAATCAAATTTGGGAATTAGTCCCTAAACCCAAAAATCATTCTATTATAGGCACTAAATGGATTTTTAGAAATTAAGTAGATGAAAATGGCACCATTATTAGAAACAAAGCTAGACTTGTTACTCAAAGATACAATCAATAAGAAGGTATTATAGAAGGTATTGTATGTATTTTCATGTTATAAAAAATTTGATATTATATGAAATGGATGTCAAAAGTGCATTTTTAAATTGTTACATTATGGAGGAGGTATATGCAGAGCAACCTCTTGGTTTTCAAAATCATGATTGTCCAAACCATGTTTTCAACCTCAAAAATGCACTTTACGGTTTGAAAAAAGCACCAAGAGCATGGTATGATAGATTGAGCAAATTTCTCATTGATAATGGTTTTGAAATGAAAAAAGTTGATACTACTATTTTCGTTAAAACGAAAAATGATGATTTATTAATTGTTCAAATCTATGTTGATGATATTATATTCGGTGCTACTAATGTTTCTATGCGTGAGGAATTTTTCAAGTGCATGCAACAAGAATTTGAAATGAGCTTAATGGGAGAATTAAATTTCTTCCTTGGACTTCAAATCAAGCAATCAATAGATGGGATCTTCATAAATCAAGCCAAATACACAAGAGATCTTCTCAAGAAGTTTGGCATGGATAGTTTAAGAACATATAACACACTTATGGGTACCTTAACCAAGCTTGACAAAGATGAGAAAGGAAAAGATGTTGAGGTAACAAAATATCGAGGTATGATTGGCTCTCTTTTGTATTTAACTGCTAGTAGACCCGATATTATGTTTAGTTTGTGTATGTGTGTTAGATTTCAATCTTGTTCAAAGGAATCTCACCTTAAGGCTATCAAGAGGATATTTAGATATCTTCTTGGAACCATAAATCTAGGTGATTTTTGGTATCCTAAGTGTGATAATTTTGATCTAATTAGTTATTCTGATGCGGACTTTGCTGGAAGTCTTCTTGATAGAAAGAGCATTAGTGTCTCTTTCCATTTTCTAGGACATGCATTAGTCTCATGGTTTAGTAGGAAACAAAATTTTGTTGCCTTATCAACCGCGGAAGCCGAGTATATTACAGTAGGAAGTTGTTATGCGCAAGCTCTTTGGATGAAACAAATTTTAAAAGATTATGGTGCGTTATTTGATCATATTCCCATCAAATGTGACAAAACAAGTGCGATCAACATTTCAAAAAATCCCATACAACACTCTAGGACTAAGCATATAGAGATTAGACATCATTTTATTAGAGATCATGTGCAAAAAGGTAATATTTCTTTAGAATTTGCTCCCACCAATAAACAATTAGCCGATATTTTTACTAAACCCTTTAGTCAATATAGATTTTGCATAATTAGAAGAGAATTAGGCGAGTTGGATATGTCTTAATTTTGTTTTTATATGATAATCTTTGAATGATAGCATATGTTAAGGGGGAGAATATATTTAGGGGGAGTAGTTTATCTGATTACATATTTTTTATGATAACAACAGGGGGAGAAATGTTTGGACTGCTTATATTTATAACAATTGCTATCTTTTTGCTTATTCTTGATTTTAGATTTTTTTTATTTTCATTCTTGATTTTAGATGTTATTTTAAAGCAATCAATGGTTTGTCATCATCAACAAGGAGGAGATTGTTAGCCCTAAGGCTACATGATAATTTTGATGATAACAATACACATTGACTCATTGAGGTATTGCTAATATGTTTACTTATGCGTAAGAATAAGTCAATAAAATAGTTGTAAAATCAAGAAGAGGCTTATTAAAATGAAGTGTTGAAGCTAAGGACAAGACTACATGTTAAAGACACCAAAGTTTAAGAACAAGGTTTGACTCAAGAAATGTGACACATGAGAAATGTTCAATCAATTAGTCATATATTTCACTATAAATGCCCAAATGACATGATTCTTGAGCCTTTAGAAAGCTTACTCAATTAATAACATTTTTATGTTTTAAAGAAATTCAAATTTCAAGTGAAAGGTTGTCTAAATCATCATGCAAGTTAAAGGACAAACAGAATCAGCTAACATGAGCACCAAATGCTATTTTGGACATATCTTGAGCTAGATATATCCAAATCACTTGATTCTAGAGGCGTTGGAAAGGTGATTTAATGGAGCATATTTCATATTTTTTGAAGAAATTCAAATTTGAAATGGAAGGCCGACATAATCATCATGCAAATTGATGGACTGACATAAGGAAGAAAAATCAACTAACATGAGCACCGAATGGTCTTTTATCTATGTCTTGAAATAGAGATATCCAAATGACTTGATTCTTAATGTTTTGGAAAGGTTATTCAAATATCCAGATCTTTTATGTTTTGAAGAAATTCAAATTTGAAATGGAAGGCCGATATAATCATCATGCAAGTTGGTGGACTGACACAAGAAAGAAAAATCAACTAACATGAGCACCAAATAGTCTTTTATCCATATCTTGAGATAGAAATATCCAAATGACTTGATTCTTAATGCGTTGGAAAGCTGATTCAAATATTCATATCTTTTATGTTTTGTATATTTTCAAGTTTTAAATGAAACATTGACAAAATGGCTGACAAAATTACAACTTTTATGGTGGGCAGAAAATTTGGAGTTGGTGCCTTCACTTGATTAAGTTCATCTCATTTGCCTATGAAAGGAGCCCTTCTCCCATGCATTCAACAAGAATCTATCAAGCAACAAATAAGAGAAATATCAAGTTTAAAGAGCTTTTAAATTCTTTATCTACTCTTTGAAGAGAGTTATACTTTTTTTGTAAACAATTTTCTTTGTTCTTGTATAGTGGTAAGAGTGAGATCATTCTTGTAAAGGATAATACTTATCCTTAAGAGAACTCTTGGTGTAGTGTTATCAAGAGTTAAAAAATTGAGAGAACTCTTGGTGTGGTGTTATCAAGGGTTGAAGGAAGAAGTCTTGATGATGTTGTTCATCAAGCAAGTTGTAAAGAATTCTACAACTTAGTGGAAAGCCTAGCTTGTGGAAGAGCTAAAAGCCCGTGGATGTAGGTAAGGTTTGCTAAACCACGCAAATTGAGATTGCACTCTTTCTATCCCTATCCTCTTTAAATTTATTTGCACTTGTGAATGTTAACTATTGTTATTCTCTTGATTGCATCTTAGATAACTTCTATTTTCATCTCCATCACCTTTATTCTCAAAGAAAAGAGTGAACTAATTTTAATCTTTCAAGAAAAGTTTTATAAATCCGTTTTTATAAATAAAAACCCAATTCACTCCCCTCTTGGGTTGCCATACCTGGGTCAACATAAACAAGTGAACAAAATTAGGAAAAAAATGGCAAGTAAAAATCAAACACAAGACAACTAAGTAGAAGATAATCAACAACGAGACAAGAAGAAAAATTGAAGCTGATTCAGTCTAGTTCAACTAGAATAGGAGTTGAAGTCAAAATCTTCTTGAAAGATTTGAAAATTTGGACAACTTCATTGGTCTCCTCACATGATTTTGCTTCAAGAAATTATGCTTTAAGCTCGAATTCAAAATTTTCTTGAAGTAATGGTTGCAAATTTGACATGATGGCATGAATATTTCTATAATCTAATGTGGTATTGCAACCTAATACAGGAGAGATTTTGGTTTCATCAAGACAAAGTTTCTTAAACACAAAACATGCCATCAAAATAATGTTTGCACCAAAATTATAAAATGCTCTATTAATGGAATAAGGAAAACTCCCTGAATTCTTTAATTTTTGAGGCACTTCCTGTCTCAAAATGGTACTGGACTCCTCTCTTAGCTTCATTACTTCATGTTCTCCCAATTCCTTTTTGTTGGAAAAAGTTTCTTCTACAAATCTCATAAATTTACGTGTTTGCTCCAACAAGTCTACAAAAGGGAAGTTAATATATAATTTCTTAAAAACATGAAGAAATTTAAAAAATTGCTTATCTAAACTGTTTGTTTCGAGACATTGAGGAAAAGGGATTTGTGGCACATGTAGTGGTGGTAATGTTGCTAGATGTGGCTGCTCAATGTTCTCCTCAGAGTGGCATGTATTTTGGCTATTCTTAGCTTCCTTGCAATTGTCATGGGACTTGTCAATTTTGCCCTATCGTACAAAAGTACACGTAACTTCTCATACATAACTTCGATTGTCGAACTATAAACTCCTTCAGAAAGTAGACTTCTGGACCTTTCCAACGGCATATCATATGAACTCTAGTTCATGATAGAACGGTATAGAAAAATCCAAGAAATTGGCAGACCATTTGAGAATAGTGATTGTAATTGCTCAAATTGTCGTATATTTGCTTGCAAATTCTCCGCATTCATACTCCAACATTATTTAACCTACACAAACACAAAACACACGTAAAAGTAACAAAAATACCCAAAAATCGACAGAGTATTAAGCTTAAAGATACTTAAATTGTGAGTATAAACCCATTTATCACTTGCCATATTTTATACTCTTATGCTTTATAGAAACTGGCATGTTGTCAAAAATTGTAACCTCTATCACATTGTCTGTGAACGACTTAGCTTTCACTCCTAAATAATCGATCGACATATCCTACAAAAATTTATGTTATATATGGTTATGGATCTTGAAAAGAATGTTAATGGAATTTGAATTACATTATAGAAAGTTCATAGCTTCAATGCTGTGATGATGGTAAGTACCCAACCCAAATGAATGGCAAGTAAGGTTAGGAGTCAGAGTCACACGAAGGGCATCATGCATTAATTGGGATATTTGTTTGAGCCCAAAATAATTTTTTTATCAAAACTAAATTAACCTAGTTTTATGATACAAGTACAAAATTTCCATTTTTGTTTAAGGGCATAACTAGAAAATTTCTTTTTGGCGGGTAAAATTTTTCCATTAATGTTTAGTCTATAATTAAATTTTATCTTGAAAAATTAAAGTCTACATATATATGAAAAGTGTAAGGTAAAGAAATTATATATATTTAGAGTAATACTAATACTACTTTTATAAACTTTTTATACAAACTTATGCGAAATAACATGGAATGATGTTATTGGATGAATAAATGCTAATTATAAATTATATTAATTAAGATGGATAATGTGGTGATCATATAATGATGCCACATTAGCTTGTATAGGTGAATTTGTATAAGTAGTTTGTAAGAGTAATATCACTTACACATTTATTTTTATTTATTTATTAAACTAAATTTTAAATGGAAAGAGTGGAGAATTAATAATGAAAAGTTATAATTTAGTAAATTGAGATTTATATGATTAAGAGTGTGTTCGTTTTGTGATTTAGTGTTTTTGTTTTCAATTGGATTTAAGAATATGTAATCGATTTTGAATTATTTTGAATTTCAAAAGGATATATGGTTGATATTAAATGTAAAATGCATTGAAAAATGTGCAGCACAGAAAACAGGATTTGGATTTCAAAACGAACGCAGCTTAAATTTTATAACAAAATAACAAAAACTAATGCTTGTAAAACAAGTAAACCAAATAAAAGGAAGCAAAAGAAAAAAAATCCAAATAATATTTATTATCCTGAAAAACTAAAAATCCTAATTAAACTAGAAGATAATATTTGACTTACTCATATTATAACATTCCTAATTAAAACTAGACTTTGACCCAAACTATGCTACATTATACTCCTCCCCTTCAAAAAAGTCACCCTTTAGTTTTCACGAAAAAGTTAAATTTGATGCAGCTTTATTGACAAAGAGAATTTGTCACGCTAATGTGGACCACGAGGGAAGACCTCACTCGCTCCTTTAACATCGTTGTTTCAAATCCCTATCAGAAATGTCTCCTTGACGTCGGACCATTGGGAAAGATCCTATTGTCTCCTATATGCCTCAGTACAAAATTTTTGTTACTACAAAGTTAATAACTTATAGTCGACAACTAAGCCTATCAATCTTTGTTTGCAATATTGCACTGGTCACTAGCTTCCCAATTGTAACTACACTTTGTGTTGCTATGACCCTCCTCCTTGTATCTTTGTTAGAAGGATGGGTTTCTATTTGAATTGTTGCGTGCCATAAAGGGCATACTAAAATTGTTGTAATACCACTTCAACACACACATGAGATAGAAAGAAGACTAATAACACATAGGCTTCTTGAAAGAGAACACTCAAATTTTATTAGTGATGAAAGCCGAATGAATAACATAATTTAGGATTTAAGTCCTTTTATACGGATAAAAGCCCCAGAATCATCAACCAACCAACAAATCTGTCACTCGATCTGTAGTTGCCCATCAGGCTGAATGCCATGTTCAAGGCAAGCAATAGATCTAGTCCCAACAACCTGACCAAAGTGGCTCAAGATGCACTTTTTTTCATTTTTGGTTGATTTGGTTAAACTTAAAAGAGTTTTGTTTTGGAGTGGAAAATAAAGAGATTTGGAGCAGTTGAGTTAAGGATGCCATGTATAGGGATTACATTCCTGTTCTTGGTATTGGGAAGGACCTAACCTTCAATCCTTTTTTTTTTTTCCTTTTAAGAGTAAAGAGAACAAAGAGGAAAAAAATTAAGAAAAATGAGCAAAAACAAATATTGGGGTTAGCAAGTTTCAAGTTTTAGCTAAGATAAAAAACTGTGCTTCAGATAAAGAGTAGTTAGCAGAAAACTAGACGCATTTATGATGACATGCAAAATGACAAATTAATTGCTATCTCATCCCTGTCATTATATCATTGTTGATAACCTGTCATGCATATGCACATATGTGAGATCTACAAGTATTGATCAATTATACATAATATAACAGTAAATTATAATATAAAATGGCACTGAAGGATTTTATGTAGTTCAGTTATTAAAACCTATCTCTACAGATAACTTAGAAATGTAATTCATTAAGTTTTGTTTGTACAATCTTTAGATGCATTTATAGTGTTGTCCCACTCTCACACATTACATAATCTTTATAAAATAAAATCCTAACAAAATCTTAAACTCTAGTGACACTGCCCACTCTTTGTTGCTGACAATTTAACAACATACTGATAAGTAACATATAACAACGATGTTTAACACTAAATTACATAAACACCTAACTCACAGGTTTTTTTCGAGTGACTATTAATTTAAACAGACGTAAACTAGATTTATGTATGATCACAATCTCTCAAACATGAATAAAACTCTTACAAAACATAATCAAAGATGCATTTCAATTTTTGCGTTGAAGCTCCTCTCTCTCTTCTTGAAATGCTGTAACACATGCACACCCACACACATATATTATATAAAATAACATTATATATAGTGTGAAATTTAATTGCATTTCTTATCATTATTTTTTAGAATCTTAGTCAAACTGAAATAGTACAAATAGGATATCAAACAACAATATAAGAAGTGATATAGTATATCCCTAAGTAAACTAGGATACTAGATTATTATCTTAATATAATAACGATATGCATTATAACTAAAAGATTTCATAATATAGACTTCTAGAAACAATAAAATAGGAAAGAATATAAACCAATGTTTTAATTACAAGTTTGTCCAAAATCAATTATGTGCATAGCACATGCCATGGTGTCACACCCAAATCCCAGGGATCCTAAGTGCAATTAATAACATACATTCATTCATAACATTCAATTGAGGATTATAGCAAAAGAACATTTATATTATTAATGTATTTGAGTTTCCAACATCCATCCTCAATAGAACTATAACACATACACATGTAACACAAAATATATCAAAACAATGATAAACAAAAGAAATATGATGATGTAATGGACATCGATTACCAAGGAAACTCAATCGTCACTATGCCAAAAACCATCCATTGGACAGAATATCATCAATCACCTGAGATACACAATAAACTAATAAGTAATAACTCAGTAAATAAGCTAATTTAAGACATTAACAACTTGCCAATAAAGGAGAATTCACACAGAAACCATTCATAACCATTGCTTATCACATAAGTAACTAATTTCTTGTCACATAAGTCATTCAAACAAGTTACAAAAATTTAAAGCTGCGCTCCTGCGCAAGGGACCTTGTGCACCTGTGCAAAGTCTCTATTTCAGTACAGGTTGCAAACCATGGAGCATCCGCTATTGAGCCGCACATTCTCTATGCTAGTGCAAAGTTTTAATTGGGGACACTTAAGTCAGCATATGTTGCACTCCTGCGTTACGACACTTGCGCGCCTACATCACATCTCTATTTAATAGGCCTTCACTGGCCATTTTCCTTTAATATGCACCAATACACATGCTCACCACATATCACACATAGCCTTAAGGACCTACATCAAATATTATCACAAATTAAGGCTAGTCTGATATTTCAAATTATATCGAGCCTATAGTACCGAATCCTATACAAGAAAACACATGGTCTAGACATCCCCTCATTCAATCAATCATAATGGTCTGCACGTAACACTTTGTATGATTTGTGACACTTTGTGATTTCCATGACCCTCAAGAGGTGGCTCCCGCAAAATCTCAAAAGGTGGCTCCCGCAAAATCTCAAAAGGTGGCTCCCGTCAAATCAATCATAACGGTCGTCATGTGACACTTTGCATTGTGTATGACACTTTATAGTTTTCATAACCTTCAAGAGGTGGCCCTCACACAATTTTAAGAGATAGGCCCCTTGCAATCAATTACTCATTACAAAGTTTGGTCCCAAGGCTATAGGCATTAATCTTTACTTTGATAGCATATTACATGTCATTTCATATGCTCAATTTCATGCCATCACATATCAAAGCCATGTGCACAATTCAACGTCATCACATATTCAAAACCATATACACAATTCAATGCCATCACATATTCAAGCCATAGGCACAATTCAATGCCTCACATATCCAAAGTCATATGCACAATTCAATGTCATCACACTTACATCACATATAATTGGCGCTATGTATCTATCATGACATAGATGCACCCTATTTAACAATTAAATCCTTAGGAGACTACACCCTCACTCAAGGTAGGACTTTTCATTCAACACATTTTAAATATGTTATCTATTACATATCACCGTCAATGACGCATTTTTCATCGTTCATTCTCAAGGAATATACCATATATTACGTATCGCCGTCAATGATATACCCTAGTAGCCACTAGTCACCGGTTACATATCGCCGTCAGCGACATTCTTTTCACTAATCATGTTCAAGGAATATACCATCCGTTACGTATCGCCGTCAATGGTATATCCTATTAGCCACCAGTCACCAGTTATGTATCATTGTCGATGACATAACGTATATATTTGTGGCTCCACATAGCACAACACAAGCTTGCCTACCAAGTAAAAAGAGTTGGGTGTCCTAGGATCTTTGGCATAAATTTCACTTCCACATATATAGAATTTCATTATCACATATTATTTATGCCATTACGTATCAAAATTCATATGCACCAGATCACAATCAACTATCCGTCATACCATTCACATAGCATTTTGATGACAATGAAGCTTTTATATAAACATATGCACATGAAACAAAACACATCTCATAAAAAACATTAATAAATCTGTTGTGACCTCAGATAGGAGTCTAGCCTATTTATCTGGTTAGACTTCATTGTAAGATCCTTATTTCAACCACTCTTCTTCTAGATTCCTTCTTCTTCTTCTCCAATTCCTTGCAATAGAAAAAGGGCCGAGGGTTTTTTGAGAAAGGGAAGCAAATGAATTGTCTAAAAAGAGATCTTAAACCCCTCACCCCTTATATATAACCATGTGCACGATTCCTAGTTAGGCCTCAAGTTTCTTAAATCTTTCGATCATACCTTTCAACATTTTAATTCGTTACCATGTCATTCAAGTGCACACAAGCAATAATATACATGCACTCTAAAACAAAATAATGTTCTCGCCACTTACTAAATTTGGGGTGCTACAACTCACCCCCCTTAAAAGAATTTTGTCCTCGAAATTTGACACCATCATTCAAATAAGAAGGGGTTCTCATTACGCATTTGCTCTTCTCGCTCCCAAGTTGCTTATTCGATGGAGTAATTCTTCCAAAGTACCTTCACCAAGGGCATCTTTTTCTTCCATAATTCATGTTCTTTACGGTCTACAATTTGTATTGGCCTCTCTTCATATGAGAGATCATCTCTTAGTTTTAGTCATTCAGAACTCAGCACATGAGAAGGATCGAAAACATGTTTTCTCAACATATTACCATAGAAAACATCATGCACACCTGATAGTGAAGGTGGCCGCTACAGAATGTCAAGAGGTGGCCCATATGTCATTCAAACGTACAATGAAAGCTTGGCTCCCAAGGCACCAGGCATACATTTTCACTTTCATAGTTTCTCACATATCATTCCCATATGCCCAAATTTCGTTCCATCACATCTTAAAGTAATATGCACAATTCCATTCTATCACATAACAAGCCATACGCACTATCTCATGCCATCAAATATCAATTCATATGTTCAAAATCACAAACAAAGTCCCAATCAAAATCATAAAGTTTCATATTCGCATTAACATATGGAAATACACAAATATATACCATAAACAATAACATATCTATTGTGTCCTTAGAAATGGTCTAATTTACTTACCTGACTGAACTGCACCATTAGATCCTGATTTCAACATAGAAATTATCAAAATTTTCTTAAGGATCATTGAGCACATTAACAAACCAAATGACTCACTTACTGACTCAACACTACACAGACTTGGTTGTATAATTGTAAATGGTTGATGCTTGTCCCAGTTCCCACAAAAATTTGTGGAGATTAACTAGACACATATATAATATCCTATGCGATTTATTATATCAAAATAAGACCATATACCCCTTGAAATATCTTAGTTTTGTTTATATACATATCCTGTCTACCGGCCTCTCACATTAAGTAGTATAAATTTGAAAATTTATATAAACCTCAACAATAATCAAATCTTTACAAAAACTTTTGGTCCAGTAAATGACACATATAAAGGTAATCCTTCCAAAAATCACAACTTTTTGTTGAATTTAGGTCGGTCAAAAGCAATTTCATTTGCTTACTCTGTTCTGAACTTTGAAATTTTCAGTTTTGCAAGCACAATTTTGAGAAACCATAATAATTACTACAGAGCTTTAAAAACCATGAAATTTTCTAGTTATAAGGAAACATGCTCAAGATTTCACATACATAAAATCAGGGATTTTCATGAAGGAAAAAATCCCTCATATAAATTTCTCCATGCTTTTTTTTTTTTTTTTGAAATAGGGATTTCCATATTCGGTTCAACAGAGTTAAAAAATTCACCAAAAATTGTATACTTCAAATTTGTAGGTCATTAAAAATTTATATAATCCTCAGCATGTCTAGTTTAACATGTAAAAATTTTAGAGTCAAAAAGTAACAGTAGAATTTCTTGAAATTTTTGGACTAAAGACTGCTCAGCAAAAAGACCCTACAGAATTTTGAATTCAAGCATCACCTATGGCTTTCTAACATCAACCATACCATTTAAATCCTCATGACTTCTAACAAATCATGAATTCCAGCAGTTATCAAGGTATACAAGACATTAAGGTACTGTGCGTAACTTCATAATACAATAATTCATGACAAAAGCATATCAATACTAAAATTTGGAGAGGAGATGAATTATACCTCACTTCCTCCTAACTCTTCTTTTTCTCCTTCAATTTTCCATAATAGAGAGGGTTGGGGTTTTTGAGAAACGGAGGCAAAATGAAGGCTCTAGAGGCCTTAACCCCAGCCCTTTATATAGATAAACATGTACACTAATTTTAATTTAGGTCTCAAGTTATTAAATCTTTCAATTATGCCCTTCCACATTTTAATTCATCTTCATGACACTTATTTCACATACAAGCAATAACATATATTCACTATGAGCAAACTAAGGTTTACCACTTACAATCTGGGATGTTACAAACTGTGCCGGGCTTTTTAGCTTAGCTGCATTCTTTGAGAGTCCTGTCAGTTATTGTAAATATATATTAACTACTTTAGGATAGATTGAAATGGGAATACAATCCTGACTATTACAAATATATATATATATATATATATATATATATATATATATATATTTGAAAAACCCTTTCTCACCCTTAATAAAGAAGCTAATTTGGACTATGTCATAAAAATGCTTTTGAAAACTTTAGAATTATAAAAGAAATAAACTGATCAATCAGAAACTAAGCAAGACTTTCATAAGAGAATGAAAAAGAAAGTGTTGTTATAACTGCATCAGCTTGACACATCAACAAGTATTCAGGGGAGCATTATTTAGCTGCTTCTATTTAGCTAAGGGATTGGTGGAACTTCTTTTTAGAGTGATTATTGGATGGCATGTTTATGACCAGTTTAAAGATTTATTTTATAAATCAAAGAATGAATAATTAAAAAGAACAAATTTTGTTCCAAACCCCCAAAGAAAACTCTGGAGATGATAAAAAAGAACAATTTTTTTGCAAAAGTAACGATGTTACTTTTTCTTTTCTAGGACTTTTTTCTCTTCCTTTATCACCAACCAAACACACATCTCCCTTGCTTCAAAAACCAAGAACGAAAAACAAACTAGCATTTTCACTAAAATAATAATCTTGATGGTGATGATAATGAAACGTATTAGGCTATCAGTAATTTGAAAAGTTTGTTTTCAATGGAAAATTGACCAAGAAAGAAAGACAAAGAAAGTTAGATATCTTCCACTTGAATGTGTAACTGCTAAAAGGCACTAGTTTTGTGACTTTCTTTACGATTTTGGCTATGCAAATAAAGTTATATTCAGGCTTTTGCATGATAAAACAGAACCCCTATAAGCAACAAACAAAACAAGACAAAAAGGTATAAGAATAATAGTCAAAGCACTCAACTTTCCGCATGTCCTTATCATTGAAAAGTCCAAAATAAAGTTAAAAACAACAGCCCATAAACCGAATTCTTTGAACAAGCTTCAACAATCTTGGATAAAGCAACGACGACACTTCCAGTTCACATTAGAATGAAACCCAATCTGGTCAACAAAGGTACAAGAAGTCAATCGGGCAAAATAACAAACAGTTTGAACTGATTAAAATAGCGTTATATAGGTACTTAGGATTGAGTAGAGCAAAGGTTCAATAACTGGGATTGGAAAAGAGAATTAGAATCTCATTCAACAAGAGATCGAGTTTTTTATCTTTCTATATACCTTTGGAAAAGGATCCAAGGAGGCGAGAGTAGAAGTACTTTTTCCAATCAAACCCAATAGTGCCACGATGCGGAGATCCGATCGATGAGACCACTTCTTAAGAAAGCAAGCTCTAGTCCTCCAATTTGATCTCAAACAAAGAAACAGCCCAAAATCTAAGTCTTTAAAGAAAGTTCAATTTCACGGTTAGAATAGAACCTCTCATGAAGATTTCAATAAAGACAACCCTTACTAAAAGAGTGAAGAAAGAGATTATATATGAGAGAGACTGTTCGGACTTGAAATTTTAATCATTAGAGTTTTGGGCAGATTTTGGCGCAATGGGAAAAGGAGGGAGGGAAAAGTTATTGACACATAAAACAAAGAGTCAAATGTCTTTTATATATTGCTATTCAAATGACACAAATTTTTTACTTTTTGTCAAAAGTATCTATTGTGTCAAAATTATTTCATATTTTTATAAAAAGTCAAAGAAAAAGTGTCATTTATGGGCTGGTTTTTTAGTCGTGACTAGGTGTTCGTTGAACTTTGGAGAAACTAGGGGTGCACAAAATAATCCGACCCGATCGGATTTTATCGGGTTGATCGGATTGTGCTTGGATCTTCAATGGGAAAACCCCGAAATCGGGTTTAAATTAACGAGTTTCATGGAGATCGGGTTGAATTCGGATTTCTTTTATATAACCCGAAAAAACCCGACCCGAATATTGTGTTTTAAAAATTTAAAATAAGCCACATGTCATTTGATGATTAGTTGAGTACACTTTATTTATTATACACTTGACACACCGAATACCTCATATATAAATGTTCAAAAGTCCAAAACCCTAAATTCTAATTGAAACCTGAAGCCTAGCCGTCTCTCTACTCTCACCTCCAAGACCTCAACTCCACATCTCCATCATCTTATGCCAAAACTATCACCGTTTCTCATCTCCAAGTCCTCCAATCCACCATCTTCTGTCAAGGACCGTTGCTGTCTTTCACCTCTTGCCTCTCCGCTCCAACGTCCTCCATCAGAATCGTCACTGTCTCCAGCCTCTAGGTCTCCAATCCATGTCTCAACCGTCCTATCTCCTTTGTCATGGGTGCCTACACTCTCATCTGTCGCGGGTGGCATCCAACATCCTATGTTGAGAGTTGAGAAGATCTGTAAATTATGGTTTTTTCTTTGATTTTTCGGTAGGTTGTCATTGATTTCTTTGTTAATTGAAGTTTGTTGCTTCTAGAAAGTGATGGCAATTTGAGTGTGTTTTGTGAAAATTGAGGGTTTTTTTTTCTGGTTATTAGTGAAGGTCAAGAAACCTACGGTGTTGTTTGAAATTATGATTTATTTTTATTTTGCTTTTAATTGTTATATAGCTTTTGTTTTCGGATCCATCTTTACTTTAAGCATATTTTCATCATTTTAGTAGATATCTAAACAAAATTAATAACGATAATGTATGATTTATGATTCTGGTTGATGGAATAATTTGACCGCATGAACTAGATTTGGCATATGGATGAATGATGGATGGCAACCATTTTACACAAAATAGTTAACCCGATTAACCCGACAAATCCGATCTGATCCGAGGGGACGAGTTGTCGACGGGTTATGACGGCAGAAAACCCGATCTCGGAGCAAAAAATACAAACCCGATGGGGTGTCGGGTTGAATCGGGTATGTTAAAACCCGATCCGATCCGACCCGTGAACACCCCTAGGAGAAACCCTTCTACATAAAGATCAAGATAAAATAGAACGAGTGTTTAGAATGCTCAACAAACAAAATGCATAATTTCCACATTTTCTGCTTCATTCTAAGGGGTCATGGACACTTCAGTTGTAATTGACTAGCTCCCTATGGAAGTATTATAATTTTCTTCCAAATTGAGATAATTAATATTATTTTAGACATTCTCATTGAATACAATAGTTGCATCAAGGGTAAAGATCGGTTATTCAACAAATGGTCATTTAAGTTCTTTTACCTATATTTTGCAGGAAGAAAGCAAAACGAGAGCTCAAACAGTTAATAACAAAACATATTTTTTTGCAAAGTCTTCGGGCCGTTTGCTTTGAGCTCTAAATTCTAAATCTGAATAGAATTAAGAGGTTAAAAATTTTTGGCCCATTTATTTGGGACTCTAATCACTTATTTTCAGACATATATGTCTGAATAAAAAAAAGTGAAAAAAATACCATTTTTTTATTTAAAACATCTGAATGTTGGAAAATACCTCAATTTTCTTTATATATAAAAACAATTATAATTTGTCCTCAGTCTCTCTTTGACCTAGTTGTCGTCCTCAGCATCCGTCCCCTCTCTCTCTATGAAACCTCTCAAAATTCAGCTATTTCGTTCACTTCCGACACCGACAGTAATTCTCTGGAGGCCTACACAGGTACGACATGTCTATTTTCTAGCGTTCTTTTCTTTTTTAAGGTATTTAATTGTTATTTGTTTGTTTCACTTCTGGTTTATTGGTTGTTATCGACTATATAACTGATTTAATTTTTGAAATTTCATTATTTCACTGCTTTCAGTTTTTCATTTGGTGATTTCTTCCATGCATTTCAGTTTGTATTGGTTAGTGAAATTGTATCAACTTTGGATCAAAGAAGCCTTTATTCGATTGTGAGTTCTCTTGTTTTATTATTATTATTTTTTTTTTTGAATGAAGGACTAGAGATGTGAGGTCAGCTTATTAAAATGGATGCAATTTTATTATTAGAGAACACTTGAGCTTGCACTTTTGCTTTTGATTGGTTTATGAGTGAATTTAAGTCGGGCCAGCCGCTGGTGTTACACCCTAAATTCTATACACTCAGAGTGTAACCACAAACAGTTACTTAAAAATGAACTCAGATATTTATCACAAAAAATAATTTAATTTCCTAAAACAGAGCTTCAAGTCATAACCATAGCATCTCACTATATATACAATAATCAAAATATTCAACAAAGAACAATCACAAAAAAATAATGTTGTAGAGGTCCGTGGTTGTCAAGGGAACTTTGTCAGCCATGCTAACAATCCTCCATCGTTTAGCACATTTAGTGGTCTCTGTAGGCACACAATAAATCTAATGAATATAAACTCAGTAAGTAAACTAAATGAAAATGCTACAGTAATCAATTAACAACAATAATCGTGTTATAGTATGGTTACTACTCATATCTTATCATACAAGTAATGAATAACTTGTTAAGGAAGTCAGAAAACAGTATTCATTGTGCAGGGGTTGCACTCCCACACGAAGAAACCTACGCAACGATGCCAAGGTTCTGGTTTTTAGCCATTTTCAAATTTCAGCTTGGAGCTCCTGCACCATGCGAGTTGAACACCTGCGTCAACTTTCAGCCTAGACCTCTTTATATCAGTTAAGGTTGCGCTCTTGCGCGCGCTCCTGCGCCAACTCTATGTTTGGCCTATAAATTTTACTCCTCTCTAACCCTTACATATCAACTGATTACTAATTACATTCCACATATGCACTTCTCAAGTCATTAGTATTCTTTGCACACACACACTTGTTAAGCATATAGCTCACCTCCAATACGCTTTTCTCAAGCCATTTATATCCTCATACACGTTCATAAACAATATTCCATTTCACACATATGCTTTTCTCAAGCAACTCACATTATTCACACGTATATGCTTGATTCCTATTAAAGAAATCTTAGGGACACGCATCACATAGTATCACACATTTGAGGCTAGTCTGACAATCTGGGTGATGCCGGGCCCATGCTACCGAATCCTATTCTAGGAAGCACATGGTTCGGACCTCCCCTCAATCATCCAATTCACAGTTTACACATGATACTTTGTATTGTGTGTGACACTTTGTGGTTCTTATAATCTTCAAGAGGTGGTCACCACACAATTTCAAGAGGTGGCCCCCATGTATAAATTTACACATTCACATTTCAATGTCCCTAAGATCCATAGGCAATCTTTCCATTCCCATAACACATCACAATTTCAAGCATGGTCTCACATTTCAAATTCATAAACTCAATTCACAATAAGGATGTTCCATCCACAACAACCATAGAAGCTACTTAACATATCATCAATGTCCAATAGAAATCACATAATACAACACGCTACTTAACACAACAATAAATTTATTGCGTCCTCATAATAGGTTAGCTTACTTATATTATAAAGTTCCGTTATTGAATCTTGAGTTCAACCTAAAAACATAACAAAATTTCTTTAAGGTTCACCATACCACGATGGCAAATAATTCCCTATTCTGCTTCATTTCTATTCATCCTCAATTAATGATTACTATAAAACAATTTGCCTATCCCAAAAGTCTACACAACTTTGTAGACGACATTTGTACACATACAACTTGTCTCCCTTAAATTTTTGGAGGAGGCTAAGGTTATGTGGCCTCTCAAATCTCACTTGGTATAGTACTTTACTATTCATGCCAAAGTATCCTTCAGCTGAGCAGCATGTCTTTAGTAATTTATAGAATTTCCAATCCTACTCAAATGGCTACAAAATTTTACAGGCTAATATAAAACACATGCAAAATTCACCATAACAAAAATCACATCTTTTTAAAGGGTTTTGGTTATTCAGAAGCAATTGTTTTCACTTGCTCTGTTCTGAAAGTTAAAATTCTCAGTTTTATCAGCCCAATTTTGAAAAATCACAACAATTCATACAGAGCATCAAAATGAATGAAAATTCATAGTCTAAAATAAAACATGTTTAAGGTTTTTCATACCAAACAGTAGATGCTTTTATGAAGATTTGGCCCTTCAAATAAAGTTTGTTCCCTATGCTCTGTTTTAAAATAGGGGAGGTCTAAATTTCAGGTAAGCAATTCAAAAATTCATTAATTCAAAAATTCATCAAAATTCATATACTTCAAATTTTTGAGTGTTTCAAAATTCTACATACTTCTAGACATGTCTAATTTAACCTGTAAAAATTTCAAAGTGAGAAAACAAGCCTATAATTTATAGGAATTTTCGTACTGCATATTGCTTAGTGTAAAGGCCTTACTAAACTTGAACTCAAACAATCATTTTTAACTTTCTAACATTATCCAAGCTTCATAATTCTTCCCTAACTCATCTTGAATCACGATTTCCCAGTATTATTCATGATACACATGAGAAGGAAATTCCATAATTTACTTTCTACCTAATATTTCATATCAACCTCTCATAACTCTAGACTAAAAGTGAGAAAGGGAATAGATTTTTACCTTCCTCTTGGCGTCTCCAATTTCTCCTTCAAATGCTTGGCAAAGTAGAGAGTATGAGGGAGCTGAGTACTAGAGCAAAAAGCTAAGAAAAAATGGTCTAGAAAGGCCTTAGGCCTATATTTGTATATATCCATTTGCGTACAACTTCCTATTTAGGCCCCATTTGCTTAGTTTTTCATTTAGCTCCCTCAACTTTTATTTAATGACTCTACTTCTTAGGCACAACCGCATACACCTTAACACATGTATATTGTAACATAACAATATTATGATCACTTACAAAATTTAGGATATTACAGTAGGCTTTTTAGTTGTATGTTTGTAGTTGAAGTTTATTTGGCAGTTGTTATCTTTCGCATCTCTTTCACCAATTGTACGGCTCGTACTCACTCCATATTGGGAATCATAGGAGGCATAATGATGTGTACCAAGCAAGATTATGAAATTGTGTACACAATCCAATTAATTAATTATCGATATATGCAGTCCTTCTTTGTTTATTGATTAATTAATTGAAAGAAATAAGGTATTAATTGTATTGGTGAATTGTGTATTCAATGTTTCTACCAATGTGATTGGCTAGCTGGGATTTAAACTCATATGCAATTTGGTAATAAAATTGACAATTCATGGGGTGAATCTTAATTGACAGTATTCTACATACAATTAAGATTGCCAACTCCATTCAATTTGGTATGAATTCATTGAAAATTGGTAAATAGATTCATTATGGACTTTTGTTGTTTCATATTTCCATATTTTTATTCTATTTCAATTCTTTAATATTCAGTTTGGAAGAAACCTTGTTTGGAAATTGTTTAAAGTGTCAATATTCAGTTTCTATACATTTGAGTTAATATAAAGTGTTTCTCACTACAAGAAAAAAGTCCTTTTACTGTAAACATTTACGGCGGTTTTTAAATACCGAAGTAAATGGCAAACTTTACGGCGGGCAATGACAACCGCAGTAAACCTCACATATTATACCACAAAATTTTAGGGTTTTTTTCAATTTCACGTTAGAGCAGCCGCTCCTCTTTTCACTCACTTCTCTTGCCTTCCTCATTTTCTTTCCATCTAAATGCCATCTCTTTACCCTTCTCTCACTCATAATTTGCTTCTCCAGGCTACCAATGAATCTGTCGCCTTTCCAATATGGCTAGCTCCTCCTATTACAGGCTCCTTCACTCCTTCTCCTTTCACAACCCTGTTGCCTGTGCCATCCTCGGCTCCAAGGCCGCCTGCCGTTGGTCTGCTAATTGAAATGACCCCCAAAAAAGGCACCATCTCGCCGACGCAAATCATTTTTCCTATTTTATTGACTTAGAAATCAGTTCTGTCTTTCTCTTATTTCCAAAGAAAATTATTGCTCGTTAATCCATGCGAAGAAAATCGCTCGTTAATTCTTTCGGTAACTTTTGGTATTTCTTCTTCCTATTTGCAATTGCTTTTGCAGAGTACATTCTTCTTCTCGGCCCTGCTGTCTTTGGCTCTGCTCTGTTCTTTCTTCAGATCGCTTTTAGATAAGTTTGCAAGATTTTTATTCGATTTTTGTTTAAAGTTTGATTGATTTATTTTGATTAATTACACAATTTTGATTAATTGCACAAGATCGCTTTTAGAATGATTGTATTTTTTGGTCAAAACATGAATGATATTGATAATGCCAAATTAGGTGATGTCCTGATCTCTCAATGCACGTTTGATCATAAAATAGAATGGTTCATTCTTAGATTTGCTGTGGTTTATTTGATGATAAGCTGTATATTATTTATACCAATTTTTGTTAAAGTCCGGTATTCCACCTGGTTTCTATACTTTTTCTCCTGTGCTGAAAGCTTGTGGAAATCTAGTCAATGGTTGTTGCCCGTAAACTGTTTGATTATATGCCAGTTCGAGATAGGGGTTCTTGGAATGCAATGAATTCTGGTTATTGTCAAAACGGAAATGATGTGGTGGCTTTAGATCTCTTGGATGAAATGAGATTGGAAGGAATTAACATGGATTTATTAACTTTTGTAAGTATTCTTCTTGTTTGTGCAAAATCAAACGATATTTTGAGTGGGATGTTGATTCGTTTCTATGTGATAAAGCATGGAGTGGATTCTAATTTGTTTGTGTCCAATGCCTTCATTAACATGTATGCAAAATTTGGAATCTTTGGGAAGGTACTAGAAATTTGTAGTCAAACGGTAGTACAAGATATTGTTTCATGGAACTGAATAATTGGTGCATATGAACAATAATATGATCCACTCCTGCCGTTGGGTTCTTTAAGAAGATGCAACAAGCTGCAACCCAGCCTGATTTGTTGACATTAGTCAGCTTGGATTCCATTTTTTTCTCACATAAATGATCTGGAAAATAGTAGGTCGTTGCAACATAGTAGGTTGTTATAAAATTTGTCGTAGGAATTCAGTAAGTATAAAGATGTTAAATTATAGGTATTTACAAATTAATGCTTCATTATTTTATCTATTAGTTTATTTCGTGAGTTCATTAATTTATACTAATATATGCAAATTTAACAAGTTTGCTAAACCAAGTCTATCATGCTGCATCATTGGACCTATTAAAGCATGAAAAATTTGATATCTTAATTTTTAATGGGATATATGGGGATTAAACTAAGAGCCAAGGAACAAGATATCTATTGTTGGAATTGTATCTTCAAGCTTTTTGCCTGATACGAATGTCAAATAAAAATAACAAGATAAAAAATTATAATAAAGTTTAGTTGATGCAATTGGGGGAATTTTTTTCTTTGCATCTAAGTTCTTATATAACAATTATTATTACCATTAGTGTGACAATTAGTTGATTTATTTTGATTTACATAATTTAGTAACTAATTATTTTATGCACTTCATTTATTTTGATTGATGGTCTTTCATTATTGCTATGACTTCACATATTTCTTTTTTCAATCATTTCAGGACGAGCATCCTCCAATACCCGATAGCCTATCTCCTGACATCACTAACTTTTTGCGTCAGTGTTTTAAGAAGGTATATTGCAAGATAAAACTTAATTGTTTCATTATTGCTCAAGTTTTTCTAGTTCCTCGCTATGTCATATGTTAAAGAAGTGATGGGAGAGTCTAGAATCTACCTTCAAACTATATTTAAATTGGGAGATTCTCTTTTGGTTAATTTTATATAAAAATTGAAATTCCTATCCAATCTGTAGCACACTGCTTCAATCCAGAGATTAGACCAGGTGAATTCTGCATTGTGTAATTCTAGATCAATCAATTTAGCTTCCTTACGAAAATACTGAAGCATGTGAGGCTGGAATTTCCTGTGCCCCTGTAGAATTTTTGGAAATGAACCATTGTTTATTAGAGTACCATCACCAACAAGGGCTGCACAACCCAAATAGACTAGCCAGAATTACTTGTGTTAATCATTTGGGTAATTAGTTTCCAAGGACTTGAAATAACAAGGAACTTGAGATTAGAAGCAAACTCATTGTACCCATGGGTAATACATTTCCAAGGAGTTCTATTGGAAAAGCTTTAGCTCAAGTGGTATTTCTCCAAGTTTCTCGAAGACCATATTTACTTTTTATATTGCATGCCATAGAATATTAGATTACAAAGGAATTTCCAGAACCAGTACCTAAAAGAGCCAAATTCCTTTTCTCTAAATTACTAATTCCCAAACATTCGTTGAATGGACATCTATGGACCAAGAGATGTAGATTCTGCATGTAGTCAACTCATTAAATCCTGTATGTTACTGTGAGCCCATTAGCTAAATGTTCTTCTCTTACCTTGAAGTCTTTGACTTGGTTTTTTGTAAGAAACACGATTAAAGAGGATTCTAAAGCAGACTGATCCAGTCTTACTATCTCTTTTGCACATGAAACAAAATCATATTATGAAGCGCTTTATCTTGATTAAGCTATCAGGCAAAAGGGATTACTCACAAATCCTTCTATTTTGTTTCACAGGAATGGAAAGTATATAAAACACGATTACATAGTTTGTCGCATATTGCACATGTATAACAAATGGCTTTTGAGAGATGGCTGGAAAGGATAATTCACTTATAATACAGAGGGGAATTATCATTTGTTTGATCTACTTGGTCCTGATGTTTTCATATTTTGTTATCTTCTAATTCTGCAACTGTATTGTTGCATATTCCAGGATGCTAGACAGAGGCCTAATGCAAAGACGTTGCTATCTCACCCTTGTTGTTGAGGATTTTAAGTTCATAATGGACTTTTAAGATTTGGGGTCTTGCATGCCTATGCTCACCTGTATTCCAGAAGTTCTGATTGATTTGAATCTATAAGCTATTTCACTAGTTTGTATTTATCAATGTCTATCTAGATGTTCTGTTGAAGTGCCTTTACTGCTTAACTGTTTTTGTGTGCTACGTACTAAAAATGCTTTCATTTGGGCAGAGATATACAAGAAGATGGTCCAACTAATGCAGAAATTTCTAATGAAGATAATCAGAGAGCTGGTGAAGGCCTTTCAAGAGAGAAAGCAGAAGCAGCTGAAACCGTGGTAGTATTTTCTACCTGGAATTTGTACAAAGAAGCATGATACCCTTTGGTCAATAAAATGGAAACTGAAGTGATGTCCTTAGAAAAACTAGTTGGATAAATAAAAATTAAGTACTTAATAAGCAGCAGAAAAATTAAATAGATGAATAAAAATTAAGTACTTAATTAGCAGTACCATGAGTGATTCCTACTCTTAAATTTATGATGAAGCAACAGAATTGTGTTTGTATTTCATATATGATTTGGATCTTTGAATTTTCAGGGCTCTAGGAAAGAGTTATTATCACCAGAGGCTACTCATTTGAACAAATCTGATAAAGGAGATTCTTCAAATGGTGATCTTGTTGAAGAAAGAATAGAAAATCTAGAAGATGATCTTCTATCAGATCAAGTTCCAACCCTAGCTATACATGAGAATTCTTTGCCTACTGGATCTAGTGGACTATCTTTTAATAAATTAGTTGGTACAAAGGATCCAAAGCAATGTCTCTGTGACTGATGCTGAAAGAATGACCTGGCTACAAAACTGAGGGCTACAATTGCTTAGAAACAGATGGAGAATGAAATGGGGCAGATTAATGGTGGAGGAAACCTGTTGCAGCTAATGATGGGTGTTCTGAAGGATGATGTGATTGACATTGACGGTTTGGTAAGTTTGAAGTATAGATTGCACCTGGCTTCGTAAAGGTTTTTCTTGAATCCTCTTCTTTATCAATATTGTTTAGTTACTTACCAAAAAAACAAAAAAGGTATTTGATTTCATGTGATTAATTTCTTCTATAATGATTCTAGCATTTTTTGTCTATGCTTAATTTGTTGTATTTTTTAATTTTTGTTTTCAGGTTTTTTATGAGAAATTGCCTGCAGAGAACCTTTTTCTTCTTCAGGTAGTCAGCATTTTTTTTAACCATTAGCAGCCTTAAGTAATTTGATGCTGATGTTCATTGGGATGGGATTAGTATGTATTTCATATTTTGCATATATTTTTTGGGTAGATTATGTAGTGGTATTATGATGAGTTATTGTACATCATCAGCCTTTCTGGTTGTGAAATGTAATCTACTTATTTTTTAATTCTTTTTTATGCTTGTTAAACTTGTTGGGAGAGATTATTGTCAAGCAGCGTGTACAACTTCTGGATTGGAGGTGATTTTCCTCTTTAGTTGTATTTGGGAGGCAGCAGTTTTTTTTTTTGGTTACTATTATAACATTAAATCTTAGCTGTTTTCACTTGTTGCCCTGTTGATTGAGAGCATATTACTATGATAATTAGTCATTTAAAATAATTGCTGATAAGATTAGCCTCTTTTGAACATCTGTGTTATTTGAATCATTACACAATTATACAATGAGTGCTTTTGTATTTTTGTTGTTTTCTAAATATGGACGGGTAAAGCTTATTATGTTTTTGCTTAACAGGCTGTTGAATTTAGTCGATTAGTTGGGTCATTGAGTTTGAGGCCAGAGGAATCTGAAGATGTAATTGCATAAATAGACTGCAAGAGAGTAGTCAAATTAGTGTGGAAAATGATTAAGGCTTACACTTTATTCTTGCCATGTCTTTGGGCCTCAAATTTTGTTTCCTGATTTGCTCATGACTGGGTTTATTGGTTTCATGTAGCAGCCACAGATGTACAACCAGCGTCATCATATTGAATTCTTGATAGAAATTTAGTTTAGGAAAATGAATATTGCCAGTTTTATGTGTTACACCTCTTTTATGCGAATACAGGTTTTTTAATTATAAAAATGGATATTACTACAAAAATAGGAAAAAAAAAGAATTCTACACTTTTTACGACGGGCCCACAAACTGTCGTAAATAAATTAGACCACACCGCTGATTCATTTACGGCGGGCAAATTGACCGCAGTTAACAAGTTTTTACGGCGGGCTTCAAAACCGCCGTAAAAAATTAGACCACAGCATAACCTTCTAAGGCGGGCGACGCGACCGTGGTTAAGAAGTTTTTACGGCGGGCTAAAACCGCGGTAAAAAGTGAAAATGCTTTTTACGGTGCCATCTTATACGGCAGGCTAAAACCGTCGTTGGCCCGCTGTAAAAGACCTTTTACTGCGGTTTTGGCCCGCCGTAAAAGATCAGTTTTCTTGTAGTGTCTATACCTTATTTCTTTCATTCTATATGTTTTCAAATTTTTAAGTTAAATTCTTTTCATATACATTTGAGTTAATTTAAAGTGTTTCTATACCTTCGTCTCTTCTCCAACTTTTTATATCCGATGCTCCTCTCTTGTAACCCACAAAAACACAAAAGGCCATAGCGGCAAGAAGTTCATGTGCCTCCAAAATTGAATGGTTCGCCTGCGGCAACAAATAATCATGATACTAGGAAGTACGTTTAAAATGTTTTCAAACCATGACTGATAACTATATAAAAATATGCTTATAGCTAACCACCTTATTGGTTGAACCTCCATCTCTTCAGATCTAACAAGCGTGCACCAGAGAAATTTGAGGTATTGAGGATTGTAATACCATGATTTATAAAATGCTCTGTATGTATGGTAATTTGAAGTCTGTAAAACGATCGTGCATGCATATAATATATCCCAATCACATACCTTTGATTAAAGAAATTAAATGAATTTAAAGTGAAATAGATATAAAAATATGTTCCTCTTGGACTATCCTTTTGACATAAACATCATTTTACCACTTCATTTTACACTATTTTGACGAGCATTACTCTTCATCCTTCTTTCTCAAGAGGTCTTACGGTTACTCAAGCATCTTCTCCAACAATTCTCCATTGTAGTTGAGTTGCCACCATTATCTAAGAGAGCCTGTCATTCTTGCTGCAAAATCTAGCTAATAAAACCCCTTTTACAGTTGAACTCATGATCAATTAGCACCAGCAAGACAATTTACCACCTTATACTTTTTCTTTTTTCAAATGTCTTATCTCTCTTCATTTTTGTATAAAAAATTTACTCATATATACAATAAAAAATTAAGAAAAATGTTTAAAAATGCCACGTGTTTTTATAGTTGTTTCACAAACCAACAATATAAGAAAGCAACATATCACAACACAACACATCAATCTATCATTAACCAACCCCCTCTCGCCTTCATTCTCAGCAATTTAAGGAGGAGTCTCTTTTAGTTAGAAGACTTACGGCAGTTGTTTCAGAAATGAGAATCCATTACATGGAGAGTGATCATGCTTATGATCTTCATCAGTTCCCAGTTGCAATATCACAAACTCGATGGGACAATATTCTTGAGGAGGGTGGTGGCGATGAAGTTCACCTTCTCCCTCACCCTCAGCAACAACACCATGATCATGTGACGACAACATCGTCCTCATGGCGACTCAGTCTCGATAGCTTTCGCTTCCCACACCTGACTTTCTCAGATTCTCCTCCTCGCCATCACACTATTGCTTTTTTCTGCTAGCTTTGCACCCCACTATGCCTCCTCTATTCATCTTTATTCTCTTATCTGTCAAAGTTTAAAAATCTAACGAAAAAAATGAAAACAAAATCAAGGCCCTTTTGTCAAAATGAATGGAACGTTTGAGTCTCATTAGCAATCTCAGCAACATTTCCATAAATGTTGCTTTAACGAATGGTTTTTGGTTATTTATTTTCTACAAAAGCATGTTCAAATGGAAACTTTTTTTGTTGTCTGTTATATTTTTTATTTTTTTTGGGTTTTACTATGAGAACACTATATATCTATACAGTTATGAAAGAGTGTTGACTTGATTTGTTCTTTTGGAAAGCATATAAAAGCATTTTTGTTATTTCAAAAATACTTTTTCTTTTCCTATTTTATCCATACTAAATCTGAAGACGATTGTTTTAGGACGATGAAAATGTTTGTTGTTTAATTTGTTCGGAAAAAGTTCTTCTATTAATTATCTTATGAATTAAGTTGACTTCTACAACCAAATTAATGTTGAAAGTCTTCCTCCCATGTGAGATTTTCGTCAAAGTTAGGCACCTCCCTTTGACATGAGAGGTAGGTGCATGGCAAGTCAAGGTAGGTGACCACCTCCTACCTAACACATTGAAAAATTCATGCAGACTCCTCTATAAATTGAGGAAGTTCTGCAGAGTCATTTGTACGAATCCAGAGAGATTCAAGCATTAGACAGGATTCCAGAGAGAGTCCGATTCATAACCAAGAGAGTTCTGAGAGTGTGAGAGAGCCAGGAGAGCTCCAGGATTAGTTTAGGGGAGTTTTTGTGTAAATCTTGTAATACAATTTTCTCTGTTAATACAAGTAAATTTTCTCCCAAACTCTGTTCTGACTTTGCATCGCATCCCCAACAAGTGGTATCAGAGCCAGGTTGAGCTCCTGGAACGTCAGAACAGAGAGGAAAAATTCGGAGAAAATCTGTCCCCTGTTTCTGGAAAATTTCAAATTTTCGGAAAGTCTTCAAATTTCGAATTTGAAGTGTTCCGTGTGTTCCTGACATCGTCCTGATCATTCTGAAATTTTTCGACGACCGATCCGACCACCAGAGACACCGCACGTGCCGCATGCGCCGAGCTGCTGGATCGCGAGTGGGCTTCACTCGTTTCACGCGCCATCCAAAGGTTGAAGATGATCGCGTCATCCGCCACGTCAGCGTTTTTAGCCACGTCACCATACCACGTCAGCATATCGCCACGTCAGCACAGCCACATCATAGCGCCACGTCACTTGACACGTGTCGCCACGTCAAAGCCACGTCACCAGACCGGACCCCATCTGCCACGTCATCAAATCTTCAAAGAATTTCATTTTGGCCCCTGAGTTTCTAGGTAATTACATTCTGGCCCCCTATTTTTTAAAATTTACATTTCAGTCCTTAGGAAATTTTGTTTAGCTCATAGAATTTCCAAGCTTTGTATTTATTGCACAAAACGAATTTTTGAGCCCTGGAAGAGGCTATTTCACCTAATTTGACCGTTCTGGACGTAACGGAGGGCTCGGATTTTTGAAATTCAATTTCTATTTTAGTGAATTAATTATTCTAAAATGGAAGAATCATCCGAAGCCATGATAAAATTGACTGCAACCAACTACACACTATGGAGACCCAGGATGGAGGATCTCCTTAGTTGTAAGGATCTATATGATCCTATAGAATTTCAAGGGCAGAGACCCGAGACAAAAAAAGAGGTAGAGTGGAAGAAAATCAACAGAAAATGTATCGGTCAGATCAGACAATGGATCGACCACAGTGTCTTCCACCATGTAGCCAAGGAAACAGATGCATATTCTCTATGGACAAAATTAGAGAGTATGTATCAAGCCAAGTCAGCACGGAATAAAGCCATCTTGATGAGACGGCTCGTAAACTTGAAGTTGCGGAGTGGAACTCCCGTAGCAGAACACACAAGTGAGTTCCAGAACTTGGTGAATCAGTTGACAGCAGTCGAGTTACAGCTTGGAGACGAAGAACAAGCCCTTCTACTTCTCAGTTCCTTTCCAGATTCATGGGAGACGTTAGTGGTCTCCATCAGTAATTCAGCACCCGGAGGCAAACTTACCTTGTCAATGGTTAAGGATGCCTTGATGAACAAGGAGGCGAGAAGAAAAGATGCGGGCGCCAGTCAAGATGAAGCCTACATCACAGAGAATCGAGGAAGATAGTCTCGAGGTGAAGACTGGAGAAGAGATAGAAGCAAAAGCAGAGGCAGATTGACAAACAGAAGGGGCAGGTCAACAGATGGGCGGAGACCCACCTACAAATGTTATCATTGTGGCAAAGAGGGTCACATGAAGAAAAATTGTCGCAGTCTTTAGAAGCAGAACCAGGAGAGTTCACAGGCATATAATAATGAAGAGCCACGAGTTACAGTGGTAGAAGATGTGACCATTTGTGCAGAAGAGACGTGCTTTCACACAGCAGACCAAGGAGTAGAATGGGTAATTGACATAGCAGCTTCCTGTCACGTCACTCCTTGCAAAGAGATCTTCACCACGTACAAAGCAGGAGACTTTGGGATAGTGAAGATGGGAAATAACAGCACCGCCAGAATTTTGGGAATTGGTGATGTTCAATTCCAAACGAACGTCGGATGCATAATAACCTTGAAGGACGTTCGTCATGTCCCAGATCTTCGACTCAATTTACTCTCGGTAAAAGCCTTTGATCAGCAAGGTTATGAGAGCTGCTTCACCAATGGTACATGGAAGATGTTGAAAGGGGTCATGGTGGTTGCTCGAGGTAAACTATGTGACAATCTTTACAGGACCCATGTAAAGATAAACGGAGAGAGCCTTCATGTAGCAGAGCACATGGTACCTCTGGATTTGTGGCATAAAAGGCTCGGTCACATGGGTGAAAAGGGTTTATCAACCCTTCAGAAGAAGAAGCTGATCACTGTTTCCAAGGATGCAGCGTCTCATCCTTGCGACTATTGTTTGTACGGGAAACAACGGAGGTTGTCATTCAGCTCCTCATCAGTGAAGAAATCAAAGTTGTTGGAGCTAGTTAGGGGTGGAAATTTTTGACACGACCCGCGAACACGACACGAACACGCTACACGATTAATAAATGGGTCGGCTTAGTGTTGAAGGTGTTTAACATGCCAACCCGTTTAATAACACGAATAGTTAAATATATTTTGTATATCCTTAATATGTAAATTCATTCAATGATATAAATTATTACCTACTTACAATATATATATATTATAAAACTGAAATTTTTATACTATAAAATAAATTAATTTATAAAATAATAAATTATGATGATTTTAATAATATTTTATACTAACAATGATTTATATTCTAAAAATAATTTTAATTGATTTAAATATAGAGAATATAATATATTATTTATAACTAAATTAAATAATTAAGTAAATTATGAGAATTAAATATGACACGATTACGACACGTGGGTAACACGTTTAATAATCGGGTGGGTTTGGGTTTCATGTTTTGACACGAATAATTAAATGGGTCGACACGACACGACACGAATCCCACCCCTAGAGTTAGTACACAGTGATGTATGCGGACCTCTCGAAGTCGAGTCCTTAGGCGGCAAAAGGTATTTCTTGACCTTTATTGATGATGCATCTCGGAAAGTGTGGGTGTATTTTCTCAGGACGAAGGATGAAGTTCTGGAGAAGTTCAAGGAGTTTCACGCCATGGTAGAACGTGAAACGGGTAAGAAATTAAAATGCCTTCGATCAGATAACGGAGGCGAGTATACCTCCAGAGAGTTCAATACTTACTGTCGGAGATATGGCATTCGACATGAAAGAACGGTCCCACGCACACCACAGCATAATGGAGTGGCCGAGAGGATGAATAGAACCATCATGGAACGAGTCAGGAGCATGCTCAGATTGGCTAAGTTACCCAAGCCATTCTAGGGGGAAGCAGTTCGTACCGCATGTTACTTAATCAACAGAGCACCATCGGCGCCACTGAACTTCGAGATTCTAGAAAAGGTATGGTCAAATAAAAAGCCCTCCTACAATCATTTGAAAGTGTTTCGTTTTTTAGCTTTTGTACATGTATCCAAGGAGCTCAGACAGAAGCTCGATGCAAGAACTGTTCCGTGTATCTTCATCGGTTATGGAGATGAAGAATTCGAATACAGATTATGGGATCCCAAAGAAAAGAAAGTCATCCGGAGTAGAGATGTCATATTCCACGAAGACCAAACATATGAAGACGCTGAAAAGCCAACAATATCTAAAAATCCCACTAGCAGTGCCCCAGATATTGTTGCAGATTCTACCCCAACACCAAATGCTACAGGAAATGATGAGGTACCAGAAGAAGTTCTAGAAGTAGATCAGGAGGAGGAAAATGAAGAGATTGCTGAGCCGGGGGAGCCACAATCACCTGTAGAAGCTGCTGTACCTCCTGGAAATGAAGAACCTCAGCTACGACGATCTGAGCGAGGTCGGATTCCGTCGAGGAGATATCCGGAATCAAAGTATACACTGCTTACTGATGAGGGAGAGCCAGAAAGCTTTCATGAAGCTTTATCTCATCCAGACAAAGAACGATGGCTGCACGCAATGCGAGATGAGATGAATTCTCTTGAGAAGAACAAAACTTATGAACTGATTGAGCTCCCAGACGGAAAGAAGGCACTGAAGAACAAGTGGGTATTCAAGCTCAAGAAAGATGGAACAGGAAAGGTGATGAAGCACAAAGCCCGATTGGTGGTAAAAGGATTCCTTCAGAAGAAAGGAATTGACTTTGACGAGATCTTCTCACCGGTAGTAAAAATGTCCTCAATCCGCGTCATCCTCGGATTGACCGCAAGTCTAGATTTAGAGCTTGAACAGATGGATGTGAAGACAGCATTTCTTCATGGAGACTTGCATGAAGAAATCTATATGGAGCAGCCAGAAGGATTCGAGGTTTAAGAAAAAGAACACCTCGTGTGCAAGCTGAAAAAGAGTTTGTATGGCCTCAAACAAGCACCAAGGCAATGGTACAAGAAGTTTGACTCTTTCATGGTGAGTCATGGGTACAAAAGAACCGCTACAGATCAGTGTGTCTACTTCCAGAAACTTTCAGGTGGAGATTTTGTTGCACTCATGTTATATGTGGACGACATGTTGATCGTTGGGAAGGATGCAACAAGAATAAAGCAGCTGAAGAATGAACTATCAAAAACCTTCGATATGAAGGACTTGGGACCAGCTCAGCAAATCTTGGGGATGCACATTCGTCGAGACAGGAAACAGAAGAAATTATGGCTGTCTCAGGAGAAATATGTTGAACGTGTGATCCAAAGGTTCAACATGGATGGAGCTAAGCCAGTTAGTGTACCACTGGCTAACCATTTCAAGCTGAGCAAGAGATCATGTCCCTCATCCAAGAAAGAGATAGAGGACATGGCGTCGGTGCCCTATTCTTCTGCTGTAGGAAGTTTGATGTATGCCATGGTGTGTACAAGGCCAGATATTGCTCATGCGGTAGGAGTTGTGAGCAGATTTCTTTCCAATCCAGGGAAAGAACATTGGGAGGCAATCAAGTGGATTCTCAGATACCTTAAAGGTACTTCAAAGATATGCTTATGTTATAGGGGAGCTGAGCCAATCTTGGAAGGCTATACAGATTCAGATATGGCCGGAGATCCTGACAGTAGGAAATCGACATCAGGTTTTGTTTACACTTTTGCAGGGGGAGCTGTGTCATGGCAGTCAAGACTACAGAAGTGTGTTGCGCTATCTACAACAGAGGCAGAATACATTGCCGTAGCGGAAGCTGGAAAAGAAATGTTGTGGTTGAAGCGGTTTCTCCAAGAACTTGGGATCGAGCAAAAGGAGTACAAAGTACACTGTGACAGTCAAAGTGCTCTGGATTTGAGCAAGAATTCAGTGTACCATTCTCGAACAAAGCATATCGACATTCGCTATCATTGGATACGCGAGGTAATGGACAAGCAACTGCTGAAGCTTGTGAAGATTCATACAAAAGAGAATCCAGCGGACATGTTAACAAAAGTAGTCACCAGAGACAAGCTAGAACTATGCAGAGACATAGTTGGACTAGAAACTGTCTGATTACTTTTGTAGTTATTCCCTTTCACATGGGATGAAGGGGGGAGAATTGTTGAAAGTCTTCCTCCCATGTGAGATTTCCGTCAAAGTTAGGCACCTCCCTTTGACATGGGAGGTAGGTGCATGGCAAGTCAAGGTACGTGACCAACCTCCTACCTAACACATTGAAAAATTCATGCAGACTCCTCTATAAATTGAGGAAGTTCTGCAAAGTCATTTGTACGAATCCAGAGAGATTCAAGCATTAGAGAGGATTCCAGAGAGAGTCCGATTTAGAACCAAGAGAGTTCTGAGAGTGTGAGAGAGCCAGGAGAACTCCAGGATTAGTTTAGGGGAGTTTTTGTGCAAATCTTGTAATACAATTTTCTCTGTTAACACAAGTAAATTTTCTCCCAAACTCTGTTCTGACTTTGCATCGTATCCCCAACAATTAACATATAGACATAATTATGATAAGTACTTTCTAATACAAGTTTGTGCTCTTTTATCATGCAGCTTATAAATACGTTGTGTTTCTGCCGTCTGGGGTAATTTTGCCAACAATTTTTACGTCATCACCGAGTTCACTCACTGGGCTAAATCACTGAGTTTTTTGACTAGACAATAATTTTTTTCCATTAATTTTATACTTTTTTAATTGTATCTTCGTGGAAAATCGATTGTGACCGATTGAACACTATAACTTTTATTTATTTTATTTGCGCGCTTGATGTTTATGTAAAAATAGTGCAACTGGCCTGAAGCCCCTATGCTCATTACCTTGTTCATGTTTGGCACAAACATCAGATGAATGTGTTATGCAAGAACTATTTCATGCTAAACTTTCCACACTAAAAGGATTGTGAAAGTTTAGCCCAAAATAATCTACCATCCCTGCAATGAATGTTGTAGATTTAGTATTTTGTAGATAAATTCTTTACGTGTTCCTTTAAAACTTAAAATTGTTGATTATTTCTAAAAATAGCAGAGTACAAAATTTGAGAAGTATTTTTGCTTATCTCTTAGATAAATACAGATAAAAAGAAAGAAGCATTACCTGGGTGGATCAGCAGCAATTGTAGCCTTTCGAGAATTATGCAAAAATAAATTAATTTGAAGTGGACAAGCTTTGGGTCTCTCTTCCACTGCTCCATTCTTTATAACATTCTAGCAGAACTTGTCCAATTAATGAACTGACGTGTAATTCTTCTAATGTTGTCCTATCGAAAAGTTTTTTTGGAACTACTTCTAAAGATTGGCAGTAATCAAATTGTAAGGAGCGGAGACATGGCATGATTATAACATCTTCTTCATCAATCGCATAATCCTACTCTTCCTAATAATTCATGTAGAGAAAAAGAGATTTCAATTTGGGGAAGCAAATAACTTCTGAAAATGATGAAGATGCACCACCAATTTTTATACCCAAGAATTCCTTACTCTTTTTACGCCACTTGTCCAATCTATAACGAGAGATTCAAGGTACGGCAAATTTCCTAAAGGAGGCAAAAATTCCAAATTCTCACAAAATGCAAGAGATAACTGCTTCAATGTGATTAATGACATCATCCGGTTGGGGCATGTTACGTTGCCGTTGTAATGCCAAATGACTAAAATCTCTAAACGGTGGGGTGTGGTTGTACAGCTTTAAGAAGTTCTTCATCAAGGCTTCGTATATCATTACGCACTACAAGAAAAATGGGAATAGATGACGGAAACAAAACAGTCATAAACAATGGTGGATGATAGAAAATCTATGAGTCATCTATGTCACTATCACTCATTCATGATAGTAAAAAAGTCTGTCATCAACTTGATGTCTATCATACTAAGAAATTAATTTTTTAATTAATTTCCTTGAAATTTTTTGGTGAAAAATTGACCTTTTTTTAAATTTGAATATTTTAGCGACAAAATCGATTTTTTTATTCCTATTTAATTTTGGTAGAAAATTTTTGGTGCAAAAATTAGTGATTAATTTTTGTGGGTAAATTATGTTGTTTGTGACAGAACTTATGATTAGCATTTTCTGTCACAATACTTAAATTTAGTTATGCAGAACTATGATTTTTTTTATTTTATTTATACATTCTTGTGCCTAAAATTCATTTACAAATTTAATATGAACTAAAAATTAAAGTGCACGATATAGAGAAAAGTTGCATAGATCATGTATATCATTACCCATACATAAGCTAAATCATTAGTAACTATCAACAACAAACTGTGATTGTAATTCAAATCCAAAAGCAAGAACAAATGATAGCCAACCAAATTAAATTTGGAGTTCACATGGCTGAAAATTTCAGCAACTAAAAGCAAACGTTTTATATTTGACTAGCTAAGCCAGCAAAACTCCTTCTGTTTTCTCAGCAAAAATCGCAGCAGAGCTCATCCTATTGTTAGCAAAAACCCAACAAATCCCCTTCCATATTCTTAGAAAACCCCTCCCATTCTGAGCAAAATAGCCAGCAAAACTCCTCCCGTTCTCAGCAAAATACCTAACAAAACTCCCATTCTCAGCAAAATACCCAACAAAATATTAGCAGTTCATAATATGCATTTAGAGCATGAGAAAAAACAAAGAGCAAAGCTAAATAGAGTAGTAAAAAACATCAACTCACGTATGATACTCAATATACTGGATACAACGCCTTATTTGGTTCGTAGAATCGACTTGTGAATTTCCTCCAATTTCTTAGTGACAATTTGCTGGCTAGCAATAGTAACTGGGTTCTCAACCCTAATTATTTCCATAGGTTTCTTAACGTTCTCAAGGAGGTGTATCTATAAGAAGAAATTATATTTCACAAAGAAAATCTCAAAATTTTCTACATGACTAGTCTAATAATCACATTAGAAGGGTAAAGAAAAATTAATTAGAACCAAATCCGTTAGTTTGCATATACCTTTTACTGAATAGTAGCTGCAGTTTGGCATGTGGTGGATGACAGTTTGCTCAAACAGCCAAATCTAAATATAAGCTTTCTACAACAAGTTAGAATCAATAAGCAAGCCAAGCCAGGCACAGAACAAAAACAATAATTAAAGGAAAAGAAGCAGGATGAGAAGTAGGAAATCAGGCACTTACACTTTGGAGAAACCAGAAGATCAAGTTCTACAACCACAAAAGGAAAATTAAACAAAAGAAATGAGAATTAAAGAGGAAAAATGAAAAAACGCTGCAAATTTTGTGTGAATAAGGGATAGAAGAAGATTTTTTACAATGGTTGGGTCATAATTCTCTAAATTTTGGATCTTGCCATGACTGCTCTGCTTTTGCCGCTCATGTTGCTCTGATAAAATGAACATGATCAATTGGTGTCAAAATTTTAAGTTAAATTTAAGTTATAGAACGCTGTAATGCAAAAGCAAAACCATCTCAACATGACTAGCATCTTGTTGGTGCTAGTCACAATATGGTCATCCCATTTGAGACTTTTCATAATACATATTACTGAAATCGATTCATAGAACACAAAAAGATTGCTTTTTGATAACTTTTGCAATAATAAGGGAATTTGCTTATATTACTTGCTCATAATTGGCGAAATATATGCTTGTATCATTACAATGCACAAACAATCATTAATTTTAGCAGATAAAATATTTAAAAGCATATAAAGCTTGTAGCTAGGTGCAATATATCTAAGATGCATAAACGTTAATTTTATAATTCTTGACACAGATTTAACTTGTGTTAGTTCACTAGATACAACTTTTGAAGGCTTTGTATCTAGTGTCTAACTAGCAGAAGCTATTCAATTTTCTTGTCCAAGCTCACTATACTCTAGATGCTTTGGTAAATATGTCCTCAAAATTTGTTAAATCTGAAGATAACATTATCTGACTTTAGACAACCTAAATTATCAAACATGCAAAAGGTAGGTTTCCTAGAAAAGGCAGAGTCAAAATAATCATGAATTTTTAGTTTATAGTAAGGCAAGCATACCACATACGGTCCCAAAATGCTAAAATTAATAATGCTCATGCCCATGGAATTTTGAAAAGGCCTAAGCATCACATGGAAAACTATGACTACATGTGTTACAATAGATACTAAAAAAGTTGATAAGATAAGTAACCATATAAGCACCATGACACAACCGCCATAAACACCCTTTGAAACTAGCTACCACACAACCCCCAAAAACCAGTTGAAACCACCCCCAAAAACCAGCCAAATAGCCACATGCAAAACCCATCAAAACCAATACATAGCACCAAGATCCCAACCACAAAAACTCTTCAAAACCAGCCACCCATAGACCCCAAAAACTCATTGAAACCACCTAAAAAACACTTCAAAAACAGCCAACAAACAACCCCCAAAAACCCATCTAAACCACCAAAAAACCCAACCATACAACCAACCCTTCAAACCAACAAACAAATAGCCCCCCAAAACCCATCTAAACTACCAAAACCCAACCACACAGCCACCTTAAAAATCGTTTGAAAACAGCCAACAAACAGCACCCGAAAACCCATCTAAATCACCCAAAAACCCAATCATAGAGCCACCACCACCCATTTAAATCAACCACAACAATTAGCAATCAATCAAACAGCCGCCAATACCAAACCAAATTAGAAAATGAACATGAAAAGACTAGCAACCACAACCACCATATAGAAGATGAACATTGTACCTCAACTCGCAAATCGAAAAAAAAAAATCCAAATCGGGCTATCTATACCTCACAAGGCCAAGTTGCCCAGTCGAGGCAGCAGGCACACGCGAACAGTCTCCAGAATGGCACAGGTGCAGAAGGCGGCACCATCTCTTTTGCATCCTTCAACTCCTCCTCTTGTTCTGCCTGCGTTTGCGCCGCTGCTGCTGCAGCCTCCGTCCCCAGGTCTAGATACTGTGGTGACAACTCTGTGGGCTTCAATCTATAAGGTGCAACGATCATTGATGAGTGAAGCTAGAGAGAGAGAGAGAGAGGGAGAGAGGGGCGAGAGAGTGAGCTTGGGGTTTTAGGAATGAGGGGCGAGAGATTAAGGTAGGGTCCGGGAAGTTAGAAATTTTTAGTATTATAAATAGTTATCCATTTTTTTAATCAAAAAGTTTATTACAACTATTTCCATTATTTTCTTGTTGCGGTTATATTATTTGAAAATAAAATTTAATTTTAGATTTTTAATTCTTTAATTCTTATCAAAAAAATTATATAATATGATTCCATTATAAAATATTTTTATTTATTTCATACAATTTTCAAGGTTTAAATTTTTTTTTATTTTTATATAGACAATAATATTATCTTTTATTTAAAGATTGTTAAAAATTATTTTTTAATTTTACATTCAAACATAAAATTATTTTATTCAATTAATATTCTTATATTTTTAATTTCTTTATTTTATTTAAATTCAAAATATGACATTAGTGTAATTTTCTATAACATTTAAAATAATTTTTCATAACATGTAAAATTCAAAGTAATTTTAATTATTTTTAATAATTTAGTATGATTTTTTAAATTTAATAATATAAAATTAAAATTTCTTTATTTTGATATTTAATATTTTCCTTTTAATTATAAAATAAATTCATAAGAAAAAAATCTTTGCAACATGCAATTTGTGCACATTGCTAAATGCTTAATTTTTCACAACCTGTAGAAAATGCACATTGCGATAGAGACTTTCAGCAACGTGCTTATGTTGCGCGTTGCCAAAAATCAGTTTTTGCCACGTGCATTCAGCGCACGTTACCAAAAAAAAGGCTTTGGAAACATACCGTAAATGCATGTTGTAAAAGCCCTGTTGCTATATGCTGTTTTCTATTAATGTATATAACTACATAAGTATGTTGCTGAAAGTCTCTATCGCAACATGCATTCATTACACGTTACCTAAAAAAGGCTTCGGAAACGTGCTCTTCGTGCTTGTTGCGAAAGCACTGTTGCTATATCCTGTTTTTCTACTAATGTATATAACTAATATCAAATTATTGATTAATGTTTTATTTTTATTAGCATTTAATCATAGATCTGATGTAAATTCAAGAAATTAAAAATACAAATAATTGTATTTATTTCATACAATTTCCATGTTTAAAAAAATACTTTTCCATAATTTAATATTTAATATTTTATTATTTTCATATGGACAATAATTTATCTTTTATTTAAACATTTTTAGCAATTTTATTTTTAATTTTATAATTAAAAGTAAAATTATATTATTTAATTAATATTATTATATTTTTAATTCTCTATTTTATTTGAATTCAAAATATGAAATTAGTGTAATTTTTCATAACATTTAAAATTTGGGTTTAAATGCACGATTTCCTATTGCAGTGACATATAAATTTTTATAAAGAAATTATTTGACCATAAAAAATGCTACATTATGCTTTTAATTAATAAACTATTAATTTAAAATTTGGTCAAACACGGTCAACAATAAATTTCTATCACAAAGTTTTTTATATAATTAATTTCTATCACTATTCTATCATCAATTTTTAATGGACAAAAAATATATCACATGTACATCATTAAGTTTTTGATAGACCATAATTCTATCACGACTCTATCATCGTTATATGATATAATGATTTTTATCATAAAATGTCAGTCATCTATTGTCTTTTTTCTTGTAGTGACGGTGATCCACAGTCATTCAATCAAAATTTAATTCGAACATAAAGTGGTTTTTCTTTTTTCGAAGTTTCACCTTTTTAACCTCATCCACATTTGTTATTTTATCAAGCCCTTTTATCCTAAGATATCGAAGGTGAATAGAATTTCTCAAACATTCAAGGCTAGCCCCTTGCTATCATCACCACCACCACCCTTAACAATAAATGTGGTTAAAGTTCGAAGTTGAGTTAATTGCACAATTCCTTTTTCAATGGAACATAGTTCATGACATTCTTGAGTCATTAGAAGCCCTTAGGTTGATTGATTTCCCCATCCCCTAAGGTAGTCGTTTGAAATTATAACAATGGTCAACCTTTAAAGTTTGTAAATTATATGATTCAAAAAGTTGTCAGACAAATCTTCTATTACACAATTACGAGATATTTCAAGAAACCTCAAATCTATCAATGTTTTTATCTTGGATGGAATTTCTTTGAAGGCAGTATTATTTAAAGGTAACTACTTAAAACAGTCAGCTCATCAAAATAGTTTGGTGGGCCCTCTCTATTGATTGAAGGAAACACATAAGCATCTTGAATTATAAGGGTTCGCAACTTTTCAAGAGTACTAGGACTAGTGCCGGGAAATGAAGTTCTCTCCACCATCCGATTTATTAACATTAAATGACGAACTTTGTTAGTGTTCCTATCTTTAAGTTCACTATCCTCTACCATAAGACATTCATTCGAGTAAGAGATAAGGCTAGATCATGCACAATATCATGCATGCATCTTAAATTTCATATTAACATTCATCCCATGATATATTTCTCTCCTCTTAGCTCTTAAAAGAATGACCGTGCAGCTAAGATGTCATAACACTCCTCACCATTATCTCCGTATCTATATATTTGTCTAATCCAAAATATACCTAAGACTTCCATAAATAGATCAATTGATTTCTATCTAAATCGTAATCTTTTGGAAAGATAGAACAACACAAGAAACATAGTTTTGCCTTACAAGGTAAATCATAAAACTCAGCAACAAAGGGGTAAGAATACCCTTTCCAACATCGATCTTTTGCTCTCCACATCTCACTATCCAAGATATACTGCTAGTATTGTATGGAATTTTTAGAGCGTAAGAGATTACCATTAGCTTTTATAGCAAGAGGCAATCCCTTGCGCTTATGAACAATCATCCTACCAATTTCTTTCAATATTGTTTCACTCTCTTCACCAGAAAATACTATATATTTTCTAAAACATCAAAAACAAACCTCTCTAGAAAACTCCTTAATGTGGATAATATGATTTGATTTCACTAGTTTTGCAACGTTTTCATTACGTGTGATAATCAAGATCATACTTCCATAAAGACAATTCTTTCGAATGGTTTCAAGTTGTTGTAATCCTTCTATTCACACATCATCTAAGACTAGAAGAAAATTTTCTTTCGCAATAGAAGTGCTAATACATTGCAAAAGAGAATCTAGTTCCTCTAAATTAGGGCTAGAACCTTCCAATTTTTCAATAATTGATTTAGCAATCCTAAGCTTTTCAAAAGCATTCGATACACAAACCTATATTATTTTACTAAAATTGTGTATCAGCTGTTCATTTTTACATACAAGTTGTACATGAGCAGTTTTCCCGGTTCCTCCGAACCCCACAATTGAGACCTCCCAACCCCACAATTGAGATGATAGAGAGGCCTTGTTGTGCTTCACTACTCTTACATGATAGCATGCTTCACAAATCATCCTTCTCGTTCTTTCAACCACATATCTCACAGTCATCAATGTCAAAAGTGGTAGTTTCCGCTCTTGCTTTTCATTATGCCTCTTAATCACATTATGATTATACATATCTTTCTTTCTAGCAATCTCAATTAGGTTATCATTTAATACTTCTATCTTGTGTGTAATGTTATGACCGAACAAAAAAATTGTTTGATACCAATGTAAGGAGTGGAAAGTTTGCGGCGTACCTTCCTAGGCTAAGAATCATTGTCATTACAATCCTCAATTTGGGATTTTTGCAGCCTTGCTGTATTCCACTCATCCAACACATCTTCCATCTCGTAGAGCTTGTGTTTGAGTGGATCCAACCAAACTCTCTCAGCTGGATTGTTCTTCATCTGTGTTTTCTCTGCATCAATGATCACTACATCTTCTATGATTCAAAGACTGTTAGCAAGCTTTTCTACTTCGTCGTCAACACCCACAGCTTGCATCATGTGTTCATATATCTCTTGTGCAGTGATGGACTTTAGCTGCTCCCACAGCAGCGGAAAGCATCGGGTCTAGGATGGCAGAAACAACGAATTCAGCCATTCCCAAATATGATGGTAAGTACAAAATGAATTAATTAAGATCAGGAGAAAATCAAAGCTCAGATACTTATGCCATTAAAGTGTATAATTGAAATCGTTTCATCACTTATATACATGAATATATAGACACACACACACACACACATTAATTTTACGTGACGATCTAATTAACAGATGCAATATCAATTGATGACATCTGACAGATGCATGATAACATTTACTTTTCCTTTGGTCCATGGTCTGATAGGTTGTAACGTGGTCTACAAGTTCAAGTTAATCTAGTAGGAAAAGAATTTCTTCCAACTGTAATATGGATCCTTCTCTGGATATTCATTATATGATTTCAGGGACAGAGCTAGCATATGCCCAGAAAGGGCAGTTGCCCTTGCTGGAACCAAGAAAATTGGAAGGACTTCTCTTATATATTTTTTAATTAATTATAAATCCATACTTATATGTAAACATACAAACTTTCTTTAATTTTTTTCTCTATAAAATTATGTATGATACTCTTTCCTCATCATGATTAATTGATTTTTGTCCCATTTAATTTTACATTTTACATATAAGCTACCTTTGAATATATTAATATGAAGTTTAGGATTTTTAATTAAATAAATTCTTAATTATTCTATTTCATCATTTATTTTAATATTTTAATTTAAAATTGATATTATAAGTATGCGTTGAAAATAATATAAATATATAATATTAATTTTTCTTTCAACTTTCATAGCTAAATATTATTTGAGTTAAATTATCTTCATTTATCATAGTTCAATCTTGCCCCCTCTAACCAAATTTTCTAGCTCTGTCCCTGTATGATGTTGATAATTTTGTTTTTCAATTTCTTTTTCCTATCTTAAAAATGTTATATATAATATCATTGCAATGTTACGTACTATTTAGGGTTTTTTAAAAAAATTATATATTTTACGAACAGTGTTATGTCTAGCTTTACGTACCTTAATTATCCAGCAACCATTGCATATACTAGTAAATTATTGTGAAAATGTTTAGAACATGCAGTTTGCATGGGTTGATGCCTACCTTTCACCACCTTGAACGATATGCAAGTCATCACATCAATTCAGTGACTTTAACTTTCTATTTATTAATTTAATTTCCTTTTCCCCTTAACTTTTTTATTAGTTCAAGGGCTCTTCCATCTCTTGGTCTTGGATTCCTACCTTAGGAATACTATTACAAGGCATTACGAGACCACAAGATTTACTAGCCAATGAGATGAATTTTCTATTATAAAACTTAATTTCTATTGACTTGTAGATAATTTACCAATGAATTATCATTTTTTGGAAAATCATATCAACACTTTCCTATAAGCTACCCAATGGGAAACTGTTATTAATGGTGGTAGAGTATCTTTTCTTTCCAATATTTTTTTTTCCTCGTTGATTTTGCAGTCTATGCTACATTACCTTAATTTTGAGGTTTTAATGCTTAAATGGCGAAATATATTGGAGTTAAACATTGGCAAAGTCTCCACACAGTTTGTATTTTCTTCACTCAGCGATAAATATTTAAAGTGTTTCACATACAAGTTAATTTACGATAAAATATCAGAGCACCTTTAATCCATCTTCACTGAATTTCACCTAAACTTTGTATTTCATTCGAAGACTATTGCATCTCTTGAAAAAACTTTCCTATCTTAATAATACTATTACAAGGCATACAGTTATCACATTTAGAGAGTTCTTGATCCTGTACATACTAAATTTATTGTATCAGAAGAATGCTAAGATGCTAATTATCAAATGTATTGGTTTCTATAGAATTTTTTGTTGAATTCTGGGTAATTCACTAATTAATTTCCACTCTGGAAAATTATACCAACAGTGGTTTCCTAGATGGAGCAAATAAGAATGGTCAATGGTGATCGGTGTGTAATTTTCCCTTCACTTTCTTCTTTCTTTCTTATTGACTTGCTAGTCTACGCAACATGCCAAACAATCAAGTCTTCCCGTGGTTGAAGCGCTATTTTGTTTATTGTCATTTTGCAAAATTTTTCTTCGTCGCAAAGGCTACTTTCCCCTGCATCTGATCATGCACAAAGATAAGGTGATCATCTCGTGGTCTAGAAGCCAATGAGAAAGTTTAATGGGTATTGAGTTTTGTTGGTGTCAACGTGCATGTGCCATGCACATGATGAATTTTGTCCAACTTGTGATAAAACAAAAATATTATTTTGATTCCTATTTTACTGTTTATAGAAGTATATTTTAGGAAGTATTTGATTTATAATAAATATCTCTTTAGATTATGATATAGTATCTTGTATCTTAATTAAAATAGGAGAATATTTATTTGTGTCCTAATTACTTTAGGAGATTAATTATAACACTTCCTATTATATTTCTCCTTATCATAATGTGATTTTGATTAGAGTTTTTACAGGATTCCAAGGAGATTTTGTCCAGGCATACCATTATATATACAAAGTTATTTTTACATAACGGAATAATGCTGACAAGGTGGTGTGTTGTGTGAGTTTAGGTTTCAGCATTCCAACAATAAAGGAAGAGAGCTTCAATGCAAATAGGAATGCTTCTTTGATTTATTTTTATGAGTCTTTGATTCATGTATGAGAGATAAAAATTGTGCATGAATTGTTGATTAAGTCTATGTGAGTTAGTAGACACTTGAGATAACTTGCGGGTTAAGTGTTTATGTAATTAATTGTCAGACATCGTTGTTATGTGATTCAGGTTTGGAGATCAGCGTAGGCATATCACTAGTCCATTTAAATTTTTGAACTTTTGGGCTGACCGAGAGGATTTCTTGGAGATTATTCAGCGACTATGGTCTATGCCTGTGGACGGGGATCCTATGTTTCGAGTAACACAGAAATTGGGCCTTTTGAAGCGTGAGTTTAAGACTTTGCATGCCAAGGATTCTAGTCACATCTCTAGTAGAGTCATTGAGGCTAGGGCTCAGTGGGCTACAGCTCAGGCTGCTTTGGATGAGAACCCATATTCCCTAGATTGTATTTTGGCTAAGAGGGATTATGCTAAGCAGTATTCCCAGCTGTGCAGGGATGAGGGGGCTTTCTTTTGGCAGAGGTCAAGGATCCAATGGCTTTCTTTGGGGGATCAGAATACCAAGTTCTTTCGTAAGTCTCTGATCCATAGACAGGTCAGGAATCGGATTCATCAGCTTTCAAGATGAGAATGGTACCATCATTACAGATCGAGGTGACTTAGGTCATCTGACTGTAAGGTATTTTCAGAAATTACTTACAGCTCCGTCTCGACCTTCTATTGAAGAGGCTTCTCAGTTTTTCTTTGGAAGAGTTTCTGCAGAGATGCTGCCTTCTTTGGTGTGCACTATTACCGATGATGAGATCAGGTCAGCTTTATTCTCGATTCCCAATGATAAAGCTTCAGGACCGGATGGGTACACTTCTCTGTTCTTTAAGAGGGCTTGGGACATTATTAGTGTGGAGTTTACGGCTGCAGTGCGCTACTTCTTTGCGACTTGCCGGATGCCGAAGTGTGTTAATGCCACTAGGATTGCCTTGGTCCCCAAGGTTGAGACTCCGAGGACTATGAGTGACTTTCGACCAATCTCTTGTTGTAATGTACTTTACAAGTGCATCTCTAAAGTGATTGTGAACTGATTCAAAGCAGTTTTACCTAATGTAATTGGGAGTTCGCAGTCAGTTTTTGTCCCAGGTCAGAGGATCTCTGATGCCATTCTATTGACTCAAGAGCTCATGCATAATTACCATCTTGGGCATCCACCTCCCCGGTCTGCTTTAAAGGTGGATATTCGCAAAGCTTTTGATACTGTCAGTTGGGATTTCATCCTTTTGGCGTTAAGGATGATCGGTATTCCAGAGTGTATTGTTCGATGGATTGTGACTTGCATGTCTTTTACACATTTCTCGGTTGCTTTAAATGGAGAGCTTCATGGGTTCTTTCCCACCTCCAGAGGTGTTCGACAGGGTGATCAGTTATCACCATACCTTTTTGTGTTGGCCATGGAGGGTTTAAGTGGTATTCTTCGGGAGGCCTCTCAGCGGCGTGGTTTTCGATACCATTGGAGATGCCAACAGATTTCTCTTACTCATCTTTGTTTTGCAGATGATCTGATGGTTTTTTGCAGGGCAGATGTGGGCTCTGTTAGGGTGGTTCCTGTTGCTTAGCAGGAATTTACAGAGCTCTCTGGTTTGGTTATGAATTCAGCCAAGAGTCATGTCTTCTTTTTCGAAGTCAATGATGAGGATCGAACAGTGTTGCAGTCCATCTCGGGTTTTCAAGTGGGGAGTTTGCCGGTCTGATATTTGGGGGTGCCATTGATCAGTACCAGATTGCGCCTTTCAGATTGTGCTTCATTGATAGAACGGATTTTGTCGAGGGTTAGGTTATGGACTTCTGCTGTGTTGACTTATGCTGGCCATCTCCAGTTGATTAAGTCGGTATTATTTTTCATCCAGGTCTATTGGTCATCTATGTTCATTTTATCGGCTATTGTGGTACAAAAGATCAAGGGTATTCTGCCTGCTTTCCTATGGACAGGGACCTCTTTGTCTCGTTCTGGGGCCAAAGTAGCTTGGGATTCAGTTTGCTATCCGTTGAAGGACAGGAGATTGGGAATTAAGCAAGTGAAGGAGTGGAATCGTGCTGCTATTATGAAGCATGTTTGGAGACTTCTTTCTAACAAGTCTTCCACATGGTCTTCTTGGGTTCATAAGGTGCTCTTTTGGGGTCGCTCATTTTGGCAGGTTCGAGTTACTTCTGGAGCCTTCTGGTCTTGGAGGAAGCTTTTGCACAGTCGGGATTGGTGTAGGGGTAAATTTGTCTCTTATATTGGAGATGGATATGATACCTCACTTTGGCAGGATTACTGGTTACCGTAGGGACATCTTTGTGATCTATTTTCTTTCAGGACTCTTTCGTCTATAGGTCTTCCCTCAGATGCCAAGGTCTCAGCTATTATTGAGGATGGAGATTGGGCTTTTCCTGATAGTGGGCCGGTCCTTGAACAGGTTTGGGACTCTGTCAGCATCCGACCTATGATGGGGACTCTTGACCATATTGTTTGGAAGGGCCACACTTATGGTATTTTCTCCATTGACTCAGCATGGGAATTATTACGGAGTAGACGATCGGTGAACTCCTTTTATCATCTTCTCTGGTTCCCTGGCCATGTTCCAAGGTACTCTTTTATTCTTTGGCTTGCTTCATTGGGACGTCTTCGTACTATGGATCGACTACGGCGTCATGGCATGTTTTTCTTTGGGCTGTGTTCTTTGTGCTTCAGCAAATGAGACTCACGAGCATCTTTTCTTTAGCTGTCCTTTCTCATCTTCTATATGGGGGGAGATTTCAGCTAAGACATTCATTGTTTGGCCATCTTTTGGTTGGCTCTCTCTACTTCATTGGGCTTCTCTTCATCTTCAAGGCAGGAAGAATTTTGGACATATCCTTGCACGTTTGGTTTTTTCTACTATAGTTTATTTTATATGGTATGAGAGAAATGATCGTGTGTATCAACAGCATCATCGGACTCGTCATCAGGTGATTGATGAGATTTTTGCTTTGGTTTGCTCTCGGCTTCTAACATTGGAGGTCAAGTATGTGATCACTCCTCAGCTTTGTGCCATATGGGGCCTACATCATTAGTTTTGTTTCTTGGACTTTTTTTTTTGTTGCTTGGGCCAATGCGCCCTTTTGTTTTGTTGTTTTGGTGATGATAGTTTTGTTGTGGTTGCTTTTGGGCCAATGTGCCATCTTCTTTTTGTTTGGAGCCTTTGGCTCTATGTTTCGTTTGTTTTGTTTAGGGCCTTTGGGCTTTGTTTTTTCCTTTTGGACTTGTGAGTACTAGGTACTCTTCTTGAGGTATGCCCCTCGTATCTTGTACTTTTGTTTTTCTTTTTATGTAAATAGTAATTTTTCAAAAAAAAAAGTGTTGTTAAGTTATCTGTGACAGAGATTGGGCAGTGTCACTAGAGTTTAAGATATTAGCGGGATTTTGTTTTACAAAGATTAGGTCAGTGTGTGAGGGTGAGTCAGCACTTTAAAAGATCCTAAAGATTGTACAAACAAGAACTTAGTGAATTGCAGCTCTATAGTTATCCGTGGATGTAGGTTTTATAACCGAACCACGTAAAAATCCAGTTGTGCCGATTTACATTACAGTTTACTGTTATATGTTTCGTAACTGCATACTTCCAGAACTTTCAATTGGTATCAGAGTAGGTTCACTGATAGACAAGTGAAGAAAACGATCAGGTTGATCTGGAAGAATGGAGTTTATTCGCAATGGAAGATCCTGAACATAACCACCTATTCTTGATGATGGTAATTACCCATATTGGAAGGTAAAAATGATGATTTATATCAAATCTCTTGATGACAGGGCATGGATTAGTGTGCTTAAAGGATGGACACAACCAACAAAGTTGAATGCTTTTGGTGATTCCGAACCCAAACCTGAGGATGAATTGACTGATGAAGAATACCTACGTTCCAACTGGAATTCAAAGGCTCTTAATGCAATTTTTGTAGCAGTGGACTTAAACAATTTTGGACAAATTTCTAGATGCAAACTGACCAAAGAAGCATGAGACATACTTGAGGTAAAACATGAAGGTACCGCATCTATTAAAAGATCTAAATTGATGAGACTTAATTCTCAATATGAAAATGTAATGATGCATGAGAATGAATCGATTTCTAAGTTTTACTCTAAGATATGTCATATCACAAATTCGACATACATGCTTGAAAAAACTTTCACTGATGCAAAAATTGTTAGCAAAAAATTAGGTCTATTTCAGATAAATTTCAACCTAAAATTTCAGCCATTGAGGAAGTTAAAAACACTAATGAGATGAGGGTTGATGAACTGATTGGCATTCTCTAAAACTTTGAAATTAATCAAAGTACTAAGAAACAAAAAGGAAAAAGCGTTGCATTCAATGTTAAAACTGAAAAATCTGATGAGGAAAGTAATGATGAACTTGATAAAACTGATTCTAAACAAATTACTTTTCTAACAAGAAATTATGTCAAATTTATGAAAAGAAATTTTAGGAAAAAGAATCAAGGAAAGCCATCAAACTCAAACGAAGATAAGTTCAGGAAGTTCAACAAGGAGAATGACAAGAAGAAGTCAAAACAACCTGATAAGAACGGGCAGATTTAGTGTTATGAATGTTCTGGTTTTGGGTATATTCAATCTGAATATGCTAATCTCAAGAAGAAGAACAAAGGACTGACAGCTACCTGGAGTGATGAATCAGAATCGGATTCAGAAGATCAAGATTGCACAAGTAATTTTGTTGCATTTGTAGCATCTGTAGCTGATAAAGGGAAAGCTGTTATGTCTGACATAATAGAAAATTACAGAACCAGTGTTGATCATTCAGATGAAGAAGATAGCCCAGAATACTATGAAGAGTTGCAAGAAACATACGATGCACTCTATGGAGAATGGTTGAGTTAGAAAGAAGAAATCAAAACCTTGAAGAAGGAGATTGAGGTGCTAGAATATGAAAAATTTTATGTTGAGAACCATATCACAGAACTAGAGACTGTTTTTGACAGACAAAATAGCACATATTGAGAAAATTACAACAGAATTGACTAAAAGCAAAAAGTGTGTTAATCAACTCAAAATTGGGGCAGCCAAACTTGATCAGGTCTTGAGTCTTGGAAGAGACAACTCCAACAAACATGGCTTGGGATATACAGAAGGCAATGTTGCAGCTTCATCAAAAATAGTTTTTGTAAAAGCTTCAACTTCAAGTAAAAATTCTGAACTTAACTCTTTAAGGTCGAGTCCTAGTTCAAAGAGTAACGAAACATTTGTTTCTCCTCTGAGTTCTTTCAAATCCAGTCATGAAAAGGTAAGGAAATTTATTCCAATTTGTTATTTTTGTGGTAAAAATGGACATATTAGGCCTAGATGCTTTAAATTGTTGAATCTTTTGCATAAAAGATCAAAACAGTTCAAATTGTTACCAAAATCATAACTGTAGTGGGTTAAGAAAGACAAGACAATATGCCATATTGCTCTTACTGCTCTTAACCAATCATCTAACGATTTGTGGTATTTTGACAGTGGTTGTTCTAGGCACATGACTGAAAATAAACAGTTTTTAACAGATTTTAAAGCATGCAAGGATGGTAATGTCACCTATGGAGATGGAGCAAAGAGTAAGATCATTGGTAAAGGCACTTTGAATGTCAAAGGTCAACCCAATTTTCAATATGCGATGACAAGTATATTGTTAATTTCATACAAAACAAATGCATGGTCTTAGATAATTTTGGTAAATGCATTCTAGAAGGTAATAGATCTTCGGATAATTGTTATTTGATAAAGATTGCATTTCAAGCTAGGATTTCGGATTTAGAATTGTGGCATAAAAAATTAGGACACTTAAATTACAAAGACTTGGTTAAATTAACTAAGTTAGGTGCTGTAAAAGGAGTTCCTAAACTTGATGACAAAGTTAATGAAATTTATGGACCATGTCAAATGGGAAAAAAAATTAGAAGCTCACACAAATCAAATCCATATCTTAGCACATCCAAAATACTTGATTTGCTTTATATGGAACTTAAGGGTCCTATGCAAATTGATAGCATTACAGGTAAGAGATACATATTTGTTTGTGTAGATAATTTCTCTAGATATACTTGGGTTGATTTTATTAAAGAAAAATCTGACACTTTTGAAGTTTTCAGGAATCTTTGTGTTAAACTTTAAAATGAGCAAAACAGGAACATTGATAAGATTGCGAGGATAAGAAGTGATCATGGAAAAGAGTTTGAAAACATTAGCTATGCTGACTTTTGCAAATATCATGGAATTGATCATGAATTTTCAGCTCCCAAAACCCTTGAACAGAATGGCATTGTGGAAAGAAAGAATAGAACTCTTCAAGAGATGGTTAGAGTAATGTTCAATAGCAAGAAGTTAACCAAGAGGCTATGGGCTGAAGCAATAAGCACTGCTTGCTATATTTCAAATAGAGTTTTTCTAAGACCTGGCACTAACCAGACACCTTATGAAATTTTGAAAGGAAGAAAACCGAATTTGAAATATTTTCATGTTTTTGGATGTAGGTGTTATATCTTAAATGACAGAGAGCAATTAGGAGAATTAGATCCGAGAAGTGATGAAGGAGTCTTTGTAGAATATGCACAAAACAGCAAAGGATTTCGAGTTTACAATCTAAGAACTGAGGCAGTCATGGAATCTACAAACGTAGTATTTGATGATCTGGATAATTATGCAAAGTACTCAAAAGAGGAAAATATAACCAGCTTCACAGAAGATACAGATAAATCAGATTCAGATAGCAACAGTGATGAACACTTAAATATGTATGCTTAATAAGATCTTAATTCATCATATTGCATTAATAGTGTCATTAAATTTCTCAACTTAAGCATATTTGTAGTCTTTACATCTTTTAAATTAACTTTCTTTTAATTTCGATTTTGATGTAGGTTCGGTAAATTGGGCATAACTTTCTATTTATAGATCAGAATGGTGCAAATCATAATGTTTTGGAAAGCTGATTCAATTATCGACAAGATTGTATTTAAACAAATCATCAAATTCGGGCTCTTAGTGGACCAAAACTGGGCTTGAAATAAACCCATCTACAGATTCAGCCCAGCCTGACCATGCCTCAGTATTTTGACCATATCTCTCAGAATACATATCCAAATCGTATGAATCAAGATGTTCTAGAAATCTGAGAGAAATATCTACGACTTTCATGAAGACATGTGATTTAAATGCTAAATAATTCAATGTCAAAATCGGTGGTCAAAGTGGTGCACCTAATGATCCCAATTATCAAAGTTAGTTCACCTAATATTTGACAACTATTCCTTTGTAATTTGACAAGTTTGCCCCTAAATGTATCTATAAATGGAAGTCTCTTGTGACCCATTAGGGCATCTTGGCCTTGCCTGGAATATCTTGGCCTTAGCTGGGATCTTGTATTGTGTATCTCTTGTTTTTCTCTCTTGTGTGTTATTAATGAATTTCCTTTTTCTTGCAATTTGTGTTCTTTCTCTTATAATGTCTTTCTAAATTCTCTCTTGCTAAGGTGAAAGGGTGAAACCCTTGATATGAGAGTAAGGATTCTCTAACCCTTGCTATGTGCTTAATTATCATAATCTTATGTTGTTTATTTTATATGAGTTATATTTACTTTCTTAATTAATCTTGACACCACTCATAAAGTAGAGGTCTTGATCCATTATAGACAATCCTTGGCACATCAAATACTTGGAACCTTCCTAGATGTCGTATGGTTTTTCCTTATTGACACAAATCTAGTTAGGAACCTTGATTTGTTGTCGACATATGGAGATTGGCACATTAGATGCTTGAACCCATTTACAAGTAATGGTATAAATATTGGTAACAAAGCAAATATAATTCATATAACTAAAATGGGTTGTTTATCCTTATTCGAAATATCAAGGGTGGATCCCTTAAGCTTAGCTCTCATTATTATTGTGTTAATTTCTCTTGTGTGATTCTCATTTATTGTTTAAGAACTTGTTCTTTACTCATATTTGTTGATATTATTTTGCCATCTCCTTGAATCATCCACATCACATTTGCTTACTTATAGTTTGTAGCGCTAAAATCCCCTTCCTCGTGGATCGACCTCGGTCTTACCGAGTTTTTTACTTCGACACTCCTATACTTGGGAGACAATCCTTTTTTAGATGTGTCAAGTTTTTGGCACCGTTGTCGGAGAAGGTAAAAATTGGAGTGCAAAATTGTAAGTATTCTCTTCTCTCATTTTAGATCTTAATTTTTACTTTGTTGTGTGTTCATCTTTTCTTCTCTTTTCTTTTCTCTTTCTTGCATGAAAATTTGATCACGAACATCTAGTAGTAGACTTGTTAGAAAAACATCATCTTCCTTAGAAAACATGGTCGACAATCTAGTGGAAAGGTTTGCGGGTGAAGGGGACAGCCATTCCCAACAAAATGATCAAAACTAACGAAGAACCCTCAGAGATTACATGAATCCGGTAAGGACTAGTGCGCCATCTTGTGTAGTTTCTCCTCCAGATTCAATCCATTTCAATTTCAAGCCAAGTTTTGTTCGACTTCTACCCACCTTTCATGGCCTTGATGTGGAGAACCCATATTTGCACTTAAAACTCTTTGAAAAGGTATGTAACTCCTACACTGACCCAAATTGAAGCATAAACACCATTAGATTAAAGCTTTTTCCTTTTTCTTTAAAAGATAAAGCTAGAACATGGCTACAAAATTTGAGGTTGAATTCCATCAGTTCATGGGTTGAGATGAAACAACAATTTTTGAAAAAATTTTTTCCTACCCATAGAACAAATTCTCTTAAAAGACAAATTTTTGATCTTTCAAAAACATGGGGGAAACCCTTTACCAATGTTGGGATAGGTATAAGGAACTATTTAATACCTGTCCTCACCATGGTTTTGAAACTTGGAGAATAGTTGCACACTTCTATGAAGGGTTAACACCTCAAGATAGGCAACTAGTAGAATTAATGTGTAATGAAGAATTTAAAGAAAAAGACCCTGAGGAAGCACTTGACTACATAGATTCCTTGGCAGAAAAGGCGCAAAATTGGGACACTGCTGGCACCTATGAGGTACCAAGAAAGGCCCCAACCTCGACATCCAATAGAAGCATTTACAACCTTAGGGAAGACCATGACCTTCAAGCCAAATATGCATCCCTAGCTAGAAAAGTCGAGGCTTTAGAAATGAAAAAGAATGGTCAGTTGAATTCTATTCAAGAAAATGTATGTAACATTTGTAATGACAATGACCATTCTACTGATGATTGCCCAACTTTGCCTGTCTTTTAGGGAATGTCTCCATGAAGAAGCCAATACCTTGAACACTTTCAAAAGGCTAAATCACAATACATACTCACAAACCTACAATCCTGGTTGGAGAAATCATCCAAATTGTAGTTGAAAAAATGACAATCATGCACAATCTTCACAAGTCCCCTTCCAAACACGACAAAATTTTCAAAATTCTCATGATCATGCATATGCTCCTCCTCCTAGGAATGACTTTGAAGAAACATTGCATTCATTCATTACAAAGCAAGAGACTTTCAATAGTCAAACTGCTCAAACATTAGCAAATTTGTCAGAAACTCTTGCAAAATTTGCATCCACATTTAGCATCCAAGAGAAAGGAAAATTTCCTTCTTAAACATTGCAAAACCCCAAAGATCAATCTAACTCAAATGGAGAGAGTTCAATTAACCATTATTTTGATCAAGCCAAGTCAGTCATGACCCTTCGTAATGGTAAGATTGTTAAAAAACACATTCCTGACCCTTGTGAGAAAGAAGAAGAATCGATCTCTAAAGGACAGGAAGAGGTGGCCAAACCAACACCTAGCAAAGAAGAAACCAAATCCTCATCTGTGCCTCCATTTCCCCAAGCATTAGCCACACAAAAAAACCCAACTCACAATTATGAAATCTTTGAGATTTTCAAACAGGTAAAGGTCAACATTCCTTTGCTTGATGTGATCAAATAGGTACCTTCTTATGCAAAATTTTTGAAAGACTTGTGCACTGTGAAAAGAAAACTGAATGTGAAAAAGAATGCCTTTCTAGCCGAACAAGTAAGTGCTATTCTTCAAAATAATAATACAGTGAAATATAAGGATCCAGGTTGTTTTGCAATTTCATGTGTTATTGGAGACCAGAAAATTGAACAAGCTTTACTTGATCTTGGTGCTAGTGTGAATTTGCTTCCATACTCGGTTTTTCAAAAACTCAATCTAGGTGAGTTAAAACCGACTTCTGTGACTCTTTTGCTTGCTGATAGATCAATTAAAATACCAAGAGGAGTAGTAGAAGATGTATTAGTTCAAGTCGATAAATTCATTTACCCAATGGATTTTATCGTCTTGGACACACAACCAATAGAAGTAAGCAATTCAATTCCTGTTATTTTAGGGCGTCCATTTCTAGCTACCTCTAATGCTTTGATTAATTGCAGGAATGGAGTCATGAAGCTATCATTTGGGAATATGACATTGGAACTTAATGTTTTTAATATGTGCAAACAACCAAATGAAGAAGAAGATGAACTTGATGAGGCCAATGTAATTGAATCTATTGTGGAAGATGAACTTGTCTAGTGAATTCATTAGAATCAAGTATGGAACTAAAGTCTAATCTTTTTGATATATGTTCTTTATTGGATTGTGCACAGGTGATGGAAAAAGGCTCAAAATCAAGATTTGAAGAATTGGAGCAAATGAATGAAAGCAAGGAAGAGGAAGCTCCCAAGTTAGAATTGAAGCCCTTACCTGAAGGACTGAAATATGCATATCTTGGGGAGAATCAGACATATCCGGTGGTAATTTCTTCATCCCTCACATGCGAGCAACAAGGTAAGTTGATAGAAGTGCTTAAAAGGCATAAAAATGCAATTGGGTGGACTTTAAAAGATATAAAAGGCGTTAACCCTTTAATTTGCACACATAGAATACATTTAGAGGAAAATGCCAAAACATCCCAACAACCTCAAAGAAGAATAAATCCACATATGAAAGTGGTTATTAGGGCTAAAGTTCTTAAACAACTTGATGTGTGAATTATCTACCCAATTTCTGGTAGCAAGTGGGTAAGCCCTACACAAGTAGTACCTAAGAAATCTGGCATTACAGTAGTTAAAAATGAAAAGGGAGAATCATTGCCAACTCGAGTCTCATCTAGTTGGAGGATGTGCATTGATTATAGAAAATTAAATGCTGTCATTAGAAAAGACCATTTTCCCTTACCTTTCTTTGACCAAATTCTTGAAAGAGTAGCAGAGCACCCTACTACTGCTTTCTTGATGGATACTCAGGCTATTATCAAATTTTCATTGCACTCGAAGACCAAGAAAAGACCACATTCACATGCCCCTTCGGCACTTTTGCATTTAGGAGAATGCCTTTTGGACTTTGTAATGCCCCAGCCACTTTTCAAAGATGCATGTTAAGCATTTTCAGTGATATGGTTGAGCATTGTTTAGAAGTTTTTATGGATGATTTAACTGTCTTTGAAAACTCTTTTGACAATTGTCTTGAAAACTTAGAAAAAGTCCTAAAAAGGTGTGTAGAAAAAGGTCTTATTTTGAATTGGGAAAAATGTCATTATATGGTCACTTCAGGAATTGTCTTAGGTCATGTAGTGTCTTCTAAAGGAATTGAAGTGGACAAAGCAAAAGTGGAATTAATTTCCCATTTGCCTCCACCAAAAACGGTTAAAGAGGTTCGTTCATTCTTAGGGCATGCTGGATTTTATAGGAGGTTCATAAGAAATTTCAGTGCTATATCTAAACCTCTTTGTAATCTCTTAATAAAAGACACTTCTTTTGAATGGACTCAAGAATGTCAAAATGCCTTTGATAAGTTAATTGGACTTTTAACAACTGCTCCAATTATGCAATCTCCTGATTGGTCCTTGCCTTTTGAATTGATGTGTGATGCAAGTGACTATGCCGTCGGTGCTGTCTTAGGACAAAGAAAAGAAAGTAAGCCTTATGTGATATACTATACAAGTAGGACTTTAAATGATGCACAAATGAACTATACAACAACTGAAAAAGAACTACTTGCAATAGTATTTGCACTAGACAAATTTCGATCTTATTTATTTGGTTCTCCCACGATTGTTTACACTGACCATGCAGCTGTGAGATATTTAATGTCCAAACAGGATGCAAAACCCAGATTGATACGGTGGATCTTATTGCTCCAAGAATTCAACATCACAATAAAGGATAAGAAAGGAGCCGAAAATGTCGTTGCAGATCATCTTTCAAGATTAACGACAGAGACATTAATTGAAACTTCACCTATCAATGATTCTTTTCCTGATGAATTTTTATTTTCCATTACTACTATACCTTGGTTTGCTAACATTATAAATTTTCTTGCAACAGGAAAAATGCCACCTCATTGGAATGCTCAAAGACAAAAGGAAATTTTTAATCGAGGTGAAAAATTATTATTGGGATGACCCATATCTGTTCAAATATCGTCCAAACCAAATAATAAAAAGATGCATACCTGACAATAAGGTAAGTAGTGTCATTAATTTTTGTCATTCTGAAGCATGTGGAGGACATTTTTCATCTAGAAAAATAGCTGCTAAAATCTTGCAATGTGGATTTTATTGGCCCACCTTATTTAAAGATGCACATGCATTTTGCAAAACTTGTGAAAATTGTCAAAAATTGGGATCCATTTCAAAAAGAAACATGATGCCTTTGAATCCCATTCTTGTTGTTGAAATCTTTGACTGTTGGGGTATTGATTTTATGGGACCCTTTCCACCATCATTTGGTTTTGTGTACATCCTTGTTGCAGTAGACTATGTTTCAAAATGGGTCGAGGCAAGTCCATGTCAAAACAATGATCACAAAACAGTTGTCAAATTCTTGAAAGAGAATATCTTGAGTAGATTTGGAATTCCTTGGGCCATTATTAGTGATGGGGGTACACATTTTTGTAACAAACCATTTGAAACTTTAATGAAGAAATATGGAATAACCCATAAAATTTCTACACCTTATCACCCACAAACAGGTGGACAAGTTGAATTAGTTAATAGGGAGATAAAACAGATCTTAGAAAAAACGGTTAACCCAAATCATAAAGATTGGTCTTTAAGACTTAATGATACACTTTGGGCTTACCGAACTACTTTCAAAACATCATTAGAAATGTCTCCTTATAGATTAGTTTATGGAAAACCTTGTCACTTGGCTGTGGAAATTGAGCATAGAGCTTATTGGGCCATTAAAACATTCAACACAAATTTGAATGATGCTTGTAAGTTACGTAAACTCCAACTGAGTGAACTTGAAGAAATCAGGAATGAGGCTTATGAAAATTCTAAAATTTACAAAGAAAAAATGAAGGTTTTTCATGACAAATCCATTGTTAGAAAATCTTTTGAACCTTCACAAAAAGTTCTTTTGTATAATTCAAGATTGCATTTGTTTCCTGATAAACTTCGGTCTCGTTGGACTGGGCCTTTCATTGTTAAAAATGTTTTCCCTCATGGAGCAGTTGAAATTGAGAACCCAAAGAATGGTAATGTGTTTAAAGTTGATGGACAACGGTTAAAACAATTCTTTGAAAATTTTGACCAAAATGAAGAGTCCATTGCTTTAGTCGATCCTTTTTAAGGATTGATTTTTCCCGGTTAAGTGGCGGATACGGTACTCTATGACTATTAAAGTCGGTTTTTGAGTTCCCTAAAAACTGTCACTCACCTTGCATCCATTTTCTTTTCTTCTCTCTTATTTTCTTTACATGGATACCATTCTCTCAAAATTGCACAAACATTTTCCATCTCTTCCTCAAAATGATTTGCTTAAAACTTACAAAGCTCGCGTGGAAAGACTAAGGATGTTGATGTGTAAGGGTATGCCTGTTGAAGTAAGATGGTTAATTGAAGCCAAGGTTCAATTTTCTTGTGAATTTTTAGATAATCTTGTTTATCACATGCCAGGTATGGGAAAAAGCTCTTACGCTAAAAAGCGAAGAGCGAAAAGGTTACAAGTTTGTCCCAAATGTGCAAGATGGACTTGTAACCAGCGTTGCCGCTCCTTGGGATATTTGTCTAATAATAGAGAGGATAAACTACAATTCATCAAGAATGGACTGAGTAAGGAGTCCTTGGATGATATCCGAGTGACTCTTGAGATAGATTCTTGTGGACTCGTGCAGCGTGAAATTTTTAATTTGTGGACACAATTTCGAGATAAGCAGGAACGCAATAGTCTTGATAATCTGACTCAAAACGACCCTGTTTGCCAGTTTATAAGAAAACTGGATGGGAAGCATATCCCCAACTCATAGAAGGTGTTTAAGCCGTTTCTAGACGTAAAACCAGAGGAAGATGTGAGCCACAGTCACAACTACCTGTACATATGCATGCGCGCCATCTTTTTGAATTTTAATGCCTTATAGCTGTCATTTTTGAATTTGTATCTTTTATTTGACTTATGGTGTCTTATTTCACCATGTTTTTTAATTTCTATGCATAATTGTCAAATTTTTCAACAAGCAGCTGAGCTACCTATTTGGATGTCATCATTAGCATACCTTTTTGCACTCCATAAATACCACATCTCTGTTCTCTTCTTCACACATAGTTAGAGAGTTGCATAGACATGGAAGGAACTTCAAAACCTCGAATCCAAAGGATATGTGTATTCTGTGGATCTCGACCGGGTAAAAGTGAGGAGTTTGTAGAAGCAGCAAATTATCTTGGTAGGCTACTAGCTGAAAGAAAGATTCATGTGGTTTATGGGGGAGGTAGCCTTGGGTTAATGGGTTGTGTGTCAACAACTGCACATGTAGGAGGTAGTTAAGTTTTAGGAGTTATTCCTAAAGCTTTGGCTATAGAAAGCATCGTTGGAAAAACGGTTGGGCATGAGTTACAAGTCTTCTCTATGCATGAACGCATGACACATATGCTCATCAATTCAGATGCCTTTATTGCTTTACTAGGTGGCTTTGGTACTCTCGAAGAAATTTTTCAAATTGCCTCTTGGGCCCAACTGAATCTCTATAAAAAACCCATAGGTTTGTTGAATGTTAAAAATTTCTTTGATCCTTTGATAAGTTTTGTTGATGTAGTTATGGAACAAAATTTTATCCCTCATTCAACGAGACAGATCCTTGTTTCTGCCACTGCTGCTAGTAAGTTACTTCATAAATTACAAGCAGTGGAGTATGAACCTGACCCAGTTATAACTCAAATTAATTGGTCAGCGGGACGAAACAAAAAGTATAAATTGGATCTGAATCTCCGTTTGTAATTTTTCTCTTGTCCTTTATTTTATTTTTAGCATTTTATTTTATGAGTCTTTCAGGTCATCTCTCTCGAATAACAGAAGCTTCAGGTAATGTCTTCTATACTTTATCTCTCTACATTTAAATATTGAGGACAATGTTTCATTTGGTTGGGGGGGAAGAATAGTAGACATAAGTGTGTTTTAAATTTTCTTCTTCTTGCACACAAAAAAAAAAAGCGAGTTAGTAATTAGATTCAGAGTGCGGTGTAAGGAGTTCAAATCCTCTTGAGACGCATTCTGGGTCAGGAATGGCAGAGTAGGGAGGGCTAGTTTGAACTCTTGAAACACACTCTAACCAATTTGTCATTTTGTTTTGATTTTGCATTTTTAGGAGTCATTTTAGTTAACTTTATATTATTTAGTTTTGATTTTTGAATTTTATAACAAGGAGGTCTTATTCATTTCACTTTGAATTATTCAAATCTATGAACTCTCACAACCTTATCATTTAATAAGTTGTGTACTTATGTACTTGTTAAGCAAGTATTTATGAACCTTTCTACACACACACACATACCTTGATGCATGATTGTAGGTGACGAAATGAAATGTTGCAATATTTGAGTTCTTTTGTTTTGTTTAGGATAACAATAAAAGGGAGGGGAAAGTAAAAAAAAAAAAAGTGAAAAAAAAGTGAAAAAAATAAAGAGAGAGCAATTGTGGATAAGTTTGGTCTCGTAGCCTCCTTAATTCGAGCAATTAAGCCCGAGGGGTGTCTCAACACCTAATACCCTAAGACCAACTGGTTTAGGAGCTATTGGCCCAAAGCTCACTACATGGATTAAGGAGAAAGCTTAATGGGATTGAACATTGCACTATCCACAAGTTTCTAAGCAAAAATAAAGCATTGGCAACCCGAGTCGTTAAGCTCGTAGGGGTGTCTTAACACCTAATGCCTTAAGGCCAACTGGTCTGGGAGTCATTAGCCTAAGGCTCGTTACATGGGTTAAAGATGCATTCTTTCAAAAAAAAAAAAGAAAAAAAAATATATATATAAAAGGAAAGAATACCCCCTACCTAAGGTTGTTAGCCTTAACAAATATTAGAACCGATATGGCTTCTTTCTAATTAGCCCCATAGTCATGTGTCGACTAAACACAAAAAGAAGGTTTATTGATATCTTGACTAAAGAGTACATGAGTTATTAAAAAAAAAATCGGTTGAGAGTTTGTTTACTTGGATAAAATCGAGGAGAGTGCAATAATGACTATCTTGGATGTAAAATTCTATAAATCACTTCTAAATAATAACACTTTAATTGCTAGCGACTAGCAATAAGCTGGCTAGGGAGTGTGATGAACACTTAAATATGTATGCTTAATAAGATCTTAATTCATCATATTGCATTAATAGTGTCATTAAATTCCTCAACTTAAGCATATTTGTAGCCTTTACTGTTGACCCAGGTATGGCAACCCAAGAGGGGGGGTGAATTGGGTTTTTATTTATCAAAACGGATTTGTAAAACTTTTCTTGAAAGATCAAAATTAGTTCACTCTTTCTTTTGAGAATAAAGGTGAAGAAGATGAAAATAGAAGTTATCTAAGATGCAATCAAGAGCATAACAATATTGAACAATCACAAGTGCAAGTAAATATAAAGAGGAAAGGGCTAGAGAGAGTGCAAACTCAATTTACGTGGTTCGGCAAACCTTGCCTACGTCCACGGGCTCCTAGCTCCACGAGCTAAGCTTTCCACTAAGTTGTAGAAATCTTTACAACTTGCTTGATGAACAACCTCACCAAGACTTTTTCTTCAACTCTTGATAACACCACACCAAGAGTTCTTCTTGATGAACAACCTCACCAAGGCAACTTCCTTCAACTCTTGATAACACCACACCAAGAGTTCTTCTTGATGAACAACCTCACCAAGGCAACTTCTTCAACTCTTGATAACACCACACCAAGAGTTCTTCTTGATGAACAACCTCACCAAGGAAACTTCCTTCAACCCATGATAACACCACACCAAGAGTTCTTCTTGATGAACAACCTCACCAAGGAAAGAGTTCTCTCAAGGATAACTACTATCCTTTACAAGAAGAATTCACTCTCACCACAATACAAGAACAAAGAAAATTGTTTACAATAAAAGTACAACTCTCTTCAAAGAGTAGATGAAGAATATAAAAGCTCTTTACTTGATATTTCTCTTATTTGTGGCTTGCTGGATTCTTTTCTCTTTTTCTTGCTGAATGCATGGGAGAAGGGCTCCTTTTATAGGCAAATGAGATGAACTTGAACAAGTGAAGACACCAACTCCAAATTTTCTGCCCACCATAAAAACCATAATTTTGTCTGCCATTTCTGTCAATGTTTTGTTTGAAATTTGAAAATATGTAAAACATAAAAGATCTGCACATTTGAATAAGCTTTCCAACGCATCAAGAATCAAGTCATTTGGATATCCATAGCTCAAGATATGGCCAAAACACCATTCGGTGCTCATGTGACTTGATTTTTCTTCCATGTGTCAGTCCACCGACTTGCATGTGTATTATGTCAACCTTCTGTTTGAAATTTTGAATTTCTTCAAAAAATAAAAGATCTTCGTATTTGAATAAGCTTTCCAAAACATTAAGAATCAAAGCATTTAAATATCTCTATCTTAAGATGTGGCCAAAACACCATTCGGTGCTCATGTGAGTTGATTTTTCTTCTCTGTGTCAGGCCACCGAATTGCATGTCAATTATGTCGGCCTTCCATTTGAAATTTGAATTTCTTCAAAACATATGAAATATGATTCATTAAGTCATCTTTCCAATGCCACAAGAATCAAGTCATTTTGATTTTTCTAGCTAAAGATATGTCTAAAAGAGTATTCGGTGCTCATGTCAGCTGCTTCCATTTGTCTTTCAACTTGCATGACGATTTGAACAATCTTGCACTTGAAATTTGAATTTCTTTAAAACATATGAAATGTTATAAATTGAGTAAGCTTTCCAAAGGCTAAAGAATTATATTATTTGGACATCTATAGGGATATATATGACCAATTGATTGAACATTGCTCATGTGCCACATTCCTTGAATCAAAACTTGTTCTTAAACTTTGGTGCCCTTAACATGTAGTCTTCTCCTTAGCTTCAACACTTCATTTTAATAACCCTCTTCTTGATTTTATATTTATTTCAATAATCTAATTCTTGCACATAAATAAACATATTAGTAAATTTCAATTAATCAATTAGTAAATTTTAATTAATCAATGTGTATTGTTATCATCAAAATTATCATATAGCCTTAGGGCTAACAATCTCCCCCTTTTTGATGATGACAAACTATTGATTACTTTAAAATAATATCTAAAATCAAGAATGAAAATAAAAATAAGATTAAACAAAAAGATGGCACTTGTTATGAATATAAGCAATCTAGCCATTTCTCCTCCTTTTGTTATCATAAAAAAGATGTAATCAAATTAATTACTCCCCCTAAATATATTATCCCCTTTAACATATGCTACCATTCAAAGATTATCATATAAAAGTAAAATTAAGACATATCTAATATGCCTAATTCTCTTCTAATTATGCAAAATCTATCTTGACTAAGGGGTTTAGTCATATTTGGGTCTAGGGACTAATTCCCAAACTTGATTTCTCTCAAATTGGTTCAATTCTTCTTGTATAGCCAAATTCCAACTTTCGTCATTTTCGGCTTCTTTAAAAGATTTTGGTTCAAATTGAGAGACAAATGCAAAATGATTATAGAAGTTCTTAAAAGAAGATCTAGTTCTCATACCTTATGATGGTTCACCAATAATGAGATCTCTAGGGTAAGCTTTTGCGTACCTTCATTCATTTGGTAATTCTTGAGAAGAATCATTCACTTCCTCAAGATTTTCTTGTTGAAGTTGTAATTCATCTTGGCTCTTTTCATCAAGCCTTGATTCCTTAATTTGCCTTTCTACCTCAATAATATCATCATCTAAATTCTTTGAAGAAATCACATTAGTTTCATTAAATTCAACATGCATAGATTCTTCAATAGTAAGAGTCTTTTTGTTAAAAACTCTATATGCTTTACTATGGTTGGAGTAGCCAACAAAAATTCCAACATCGGCTTTTGCATCAAATTTTTCAAGGTTATCCTTGGTGTTTAAAATAAAACATTTACATCCAAAAACTTTAAAAAATCCAATGTTGGGTTTTCTTCTTTTCCAAAGTTCAAAACCATTTTCATCACAAAGATTTTCAAATGCAACATTGTCTACTTCACCACCATGATCACTCCTAATAGACACAATAGGATACCCTTTTTGATTTTGGACTCTTTTTGCAAATTTTGAAAAAGCTTATGTGGCCTCATTTTTAGTTTTCAAGAATAACACCCAAGTGAATCTTGAATAATCATCCACAATAACAAAAACATAATACTTTCCACCAAGGCTTTGAGTTCTTGATGGTCCAAATAAATCCAAATGAAGTAATTGTAGAGGTTTATTTGTTGAAATAAATTTCTTTTGTTTAAAAGAAGTTCTCACTTGTTTTCCAAATTGACAAGCATCACAAATCTTATCCTTTTCAAATTTTATTTTTGGAAGACCATCAACTAAATCATTTTTAGAAATTTTTGAAATTGTGTCCATGCTAGCATGACCTAACCTTCTATGCCATAACCAAGCATCATAATTAACAATGAAACAATTTTCTACATGATCATTAACATCAATATCAATTGTATAAATATTACCACATCTATTACCAACAAATAATGTCTTATTGTTACTAACATCCTTAATCACGCATCTATTAGGCTCAAAAGTAACAAAATATCCCTTATCACACAATTGACTAATGCTAATCAAATCATATTTCAAACCATTAACAAGCAAAACATTTTCAATAATAGGTGAAGAAGGGTTACCAATATCACCATGTCCAATTACCCTTCCTTTGGAATTATCACCGAATGTCACATATCCTCCTTTCTTCATGATTAATCTTGAGAACTTGGAGGCATATCCGGTCATATGCCTTGAGCATCCACTATCTAAATATCACTTGTGTTTGCCACTCCTTTGTTTCTACAATCAACATTCAAAGAGCGACTTTTTGGTACCCAAATGTTCTTGGGTCCTTGGGGGTTAGTTATGGTACTTTTTGGAACCCATATTTGTTTCAAATTAGGATTTCTCTTAATATAGCAAGAATGCACTTTGTGTCCTTTTCTTCCACAATAAGTACATGAATGATTAGAATTGTTCCTAGAAGATGCATGAGCAAAATAATTTTTAAAATACTTTTGATTTTTATGAGTTTTATATCCTAAGCCTCTTTTATCAAAAACATACCTTTGGTTTTGTAACATAGAATTCAAATTTTTTGTGCTTTTTGTAAAACTATCAACAATATTTATTAAGTCATTATTTTCCTTTTTCAAAATAGCATTTTGTTTCTCCAATTTATCAAAATCCTTTTGTTTTAAAATGTCATTTTCAGCTTTTAATAAATGTATTTGACTTTCCAAATTTTCAAAATCTTTTTGTTTTAAATTTTCATTTTCATTTTCTAAAGCTTCATTTATTTCCACCAACTCTTCTAATTGAGAGAACATGATTTTTGACTTCTTTTTGAAAGCATTGATTTTTGAATTTTGTTTATCAACTTGCACATGTAAATTTTGGAATGCTTCAAGTAATTCATCATATGAAAACTTAGGATCAAAGTTTAGAATACTTACCTCATCTTCTGTTAAAGCCATGAAGCACATGTTTGCCACTTCACAATCTTCTTCATTCTCCTTCAAGGTGATTTCATGAGTCATTAGAGAACCCATAAGTTCTTCTAATGGAAGTTTAGTGAGGTCCTTTGCTTCTTGAATTGCCGTCACCTTTAGCTCCCATGATTTTGGTAGACATCTAAGAATCTTTCTCACCATTTCAACATTAGAATAAGATTTACCAAGAGATTTCAAACTATTGATAATATCCGTAAATCTAGTAAACATTTCAGAAATTGATTCATCCGATTTCATCTTAAAAAGCTCATAACTATGAACTAGCATACTAATTTTAGAGTCTTTAACTTGACTAGTTCCTTCATGAGTAACTTCAAGTGTGTGCCATATTTCTTGTGCCGTAGAACAAGTAGATATTCTATTAAACTCATTTCTATCTAAAGCACAATATAACACATTCATAGCTTTAGCATTCAAACTCAATTTCTTTTTGTCATCTTCACTAAACTCTTTAGGTTCTTTAAGCATGCTTTCCCCATTTTCAATTTTGGTAGGAACAAAAGGTCCTTCCAAAACAATAGACCATAAATCATAATCAAAAGATTTCAAGAAAATACTCATTCTAGTTTTCCAATAAGAGTAATCACTTCCATTAAAAAATGGAGTTATAGAGATAGAAAGTCCCTCAACATATGAAGTTGAATTAAAAGTTGCCATAGCTCAAAATCGGTTAAGATTTTAAAAAAATGAGCAACCTTGCTCTGATACCACTTGTTGACCCAGGTATGGCAACCCAAGAGGGGGGGTGAATTGGGTTTTTATTTATCAAAACGGATTTGTAAAAATTTTCTTGAAAGATCAAAATTAGTTTACTCTTTCTTTGAGAATGAAGGTGAAGAAGATGAAATTAGAAGTTATCAAATATGTAATCAAGAGAATAATAATAATGAACAATCACAAGTGCAAGTAAATGTAAAGAGGAAAGGGAGAGAGAGAGTGCAAACTCAATTTACGTGGTTCGGCAAACCTTGCCTACGTCCACGGGCTCCTAGCTCCACGAGCTAAGCTTTCCACTAAGTTGTAGAATCTTTACAACTTGCTTGATGAACAACCTCACCAAGACTTTTTCTTCCAACTCTTGATAACACCACACCAAGAGTTCTTCTTGATGAACAACCTCACCAAGGCAACTTCCTTCAACTCTTGATACACCACACCAAGAGTTCTTCTTGATGAACAACCTCACCAAGGCAACTTCCTTCAACCCTTGATAACACCACACCAAGAGTTATTCTTGATGAACAACCTCACCAAGGCAACTTCCTTCAACCCTTGATAACACCACACCAAGAGTTCTTCTTGATGAACAACCTCACCAAGGAAACTTTCCTCAACTCTTGATAACACCACACCAAGAGTACTTCTTGATGAACAACCTCACCAAGGAAAGAGTTCTCTCAAGGATAACTTTTATCCTTTACAAGAAGATCTCTCTCTCACCACAATACAAAAACAAAGAAAATTGTTTACAATAAAAGTACAACTCTCTTCAAAGAGTAGATGAAGAATATAAAAGCTCTTTACTTGATATTTCTCTTATTTGTGGCTTGCTGGATTCTTTTCTCTTTTTCTTGCTGAATGCATGGGAGAAGGGCTCCTTTTATAGGAAAATGAGATGAACTTGAACAAGTGAAGACACCAACTCCAAATTTTCTGCCCACCATAAAAACCGTAATCTTATCTGCCATTTTTGTCAATGTTCCGTTTGAAATTTGAAAATCTGTAAAACATAAAAGATCTGCACATTGAATAAGCTTTCCAACGCATCAAGCACCAAGTCATTTGGATATCTGTAGCTCAAGATATGGCCAAAACACCATTCGGTGCTCATGTGACTTGATTTTTCTTCCATGTGTCAGTCCACCGACTTTCATGTGTATTATGTCAGCCTTCTGTTTGAAATTTGAATTTCTTCAAAAAATAAAAGATCTTAATATTTTAATAAGATTTCCAAAAAATTAAGAATCAAAGCATTTCAATATCTCTATCTTAAGATATGGCCAAAACACCATTCAGTGCTCATGTGAGTTGATTTTTCTTCTCTGTGTCAGTCCATCGAATTGCATGTCAATTATGTCGGCCTTCCATTTGAAATTTGAATTTCTTCAAAAAATATGAAATGTGACCCATTAAGTCATCTTTCTAATGCCACAAGAATCAAGTCATTTGATTTTTCTAGCTCAAGATATGTCCAAAAGAGTATTCGGTGCTCATGTCAGCTGCTTCCATTTGTCTTTCAACTTGCATGACGATTTGAACAATCTTGCACTTGAAATTTGAATTTCTTTAAAACATATGAAATGTTACAAATTGAGTAAGCTTTCCAAAGGCTCAAGAATCACATTATTTGGACATCTATAGAGATATATATGACTAATTGATTGAACATTACTCATATGTCACATTCCTTGAGTCAAGCCTTGTTCTTAAACTTTGGTGCCCTTAACATGTAGTCTTCTCCTTAGCTTCAACACTTCATTTTAATAACCCTCTTCTTGATTTTATATTTATTTCAATAATCTAATTCTTGCACATAAATAAACATATTAGTAAATTTCAATTAATCGATTAATAAATTTCAATTAATCAATGTGTATTGTTATCATCAAAATTATCATGTAGCCTTAGGGCTAACATTTACATCTTTTGAATTAACTTTCTTTCAATTTCGCTTTTGATGCAGGTTCGGTAAATTGGGCATAACTTTCTATTTATAGATCAGAATGGTACAAATCTTAATATTTTGGAAAGCTGATTCAGTTATCGACAAGATTGTATTTCACACAAATCATCAAATTCGAGCTCTTAGTGGACCAAAAATGGGCTTGAAGTAAACCCATCTACAGATTCGGCCCAGCCTGACCATGCCTCAGTATTTTGACCATATCTCTTAGAATATGTATCCAAATCGTATGAATCAAGATGTTCTAGAAATCTGAGAGAAATATCTACGACTTCCATGAAGACATATGATTTAAATGCTCAATAATTCAATGTCAAAATCGGTGGTCAAAGTGGTGCACCTAATGATCCCAATTGTCAAAGTTAGTTCACCTAATATTTGACAACTATTCCTTTGTAATTTGTCAAGTTTGCCCCTGAATGTATCTGTAAATAGAAGTGCCTTGTGATCCATTAGGGCATCTTGGCCTTAGCTGGGTTCTTGTATTGTGTATCTCTTGTTATTCTCTTTTGTGTGTTATTAATGAATTTCCTTTTTCTTGCAATTTGTGTTCTTTCTCTTATAATGTCTTTCTAAATTCTCTCTTGCTAAGGTGAAAGGGTGAAACTCTTGATATGAGAGTAAGGATTCTCTAAACCTTGATATGTGCTTAATTATCATAATCTTATGTTGTTTATTTTATATGAGTTATATTTACTTTCTTAATCAATCTTGACACCACTCGTAAAGTGGAGGTCTTGATCCATTGTAGACAAACCTTGGCACATCAAATGCTTGGATCCTTCCTAGATGTCGTATGTTTTTACTTACCGATATGAATCTAGTTAGGAACCTTGATTTGTTGTCGACATATGGAGATTGACACATTAGATGCTTGAACCCATTTACAAGTAGTAGTATAAATATTGGTAACAAAGTAAATATAATTCATATAACTAAAATGGGTTGTTTATCCTTATTCGAAATATCAAGGGTGGATCCCCTAACCTTAGCTCTCATTATTATTGTGTTAATTTCTCTTGTGTGATTCTCATTTGTTGTTTAAGAACTTGTTCTTTACTCATATTTGTTGATATTATTTTGCCATCCTCTTGACTCATCCACATCACATTTGCTTACTTATAGTTTGTAGCTAAAATCCCCTTCCTCGTGGATCGACCCCGGTCTTACCAGGTTTATTACTTCGACACTCCTATACTTGGGAGACAATCCTTTTTCGGATGTGTCAAACAGTAATAAAGATGACTATGTTATGAAAGAGGAAACAGCTGCTGTTGCACCCGACGTAACAGTAACAACTGACAACTCATATTTGAACAGAAATTCAATCAAGAATGAAGATGAAAGGAAAGATCCACCCATATGGATTCAGAAGGCACATCCAACAAGTTCTATCATTGGAACACCCGATGGCATGATGAAGACTCGGAGCAAGGTAAGAAATCAGGTAAGATTTGCTTGTTATGTTTCTTTAGTTGAGCCAAAAAATGTTAAAGAAGCTTTAAAAGAAGATGTTTGGATTCAAGCCATGCAAGATGAACTTAATCAGTTTAAAAGAAATGAAGTATGAGAATTAGTTCCTAGGCCAGAAAATGCAAATGTCATTGGAATGAAATGGATATTCAAAAATAAAACTGATGAAAGCGGACAGGTAGCAAGAAATAAGGCTAGGCTAGTTGCACAAGGTTACACACAAGTAGAAGGCATAGACTTTGATGAAATCTTTGCACCAGTTGCTAGACTTGAGTCAATCAGATTACTACTTGCAATTGCTTGTTTGCTTGATTTTAAGTTGTATCAAATGGATGTTAAAATAGCATTTTTAAATGGATATCTCAATGAAGAAGTCTTTGTTAAACAGCCTAAGGGTTTTGAAGATCCTAAACATCCTGATTTTGTGTACAAATTGGACAAAGCTTTATATGGTTTGAAACAAGCTCCTAGAGCTTAGTATGAAAGGTTGACAAATTTTTTTATCAAGAGAGGTTATAAAAGAGGTAGCAATAATAAGACTTTGTTGATCAAACATGCATCTAACTATTTTATTGTTGCTCAAATATATGTGGATGACATTGTATTCGGATCAACTAACAAAAGCAAAACTAATGAGTTTGTTAAGTTGATGCAGGAAGAGTTTGAGATGAACATGGTAGGAGAATTAAATTTCTTTCCTGGATTGCAGGTTAAGCACATGAATGATGGGATATTCATATCTCAATCAAAATATGCTAAAAATCTTGTAAAGAAATTTGCGCTTGAGAAATCAAAACCAATGAAAACTCCTATCAATACTAACCTGAAACTTTCAAAAGACAATGCAGGAAAAGAGGTTGATGCAAGTTTGTTCGGAAGCATTATTGGCAGCCTATTATACCTCACAGCAAGTATACCAGACTTGTGCTTTAGTGTAGGACTTTGTGCAAGATTTCAAGCAAATCCCAAAGAATCACATCTGTCAGCGGCTAAAAGAATCATCAGGTATGTACATGGAACCTATGATTATGGTATATGGTTTTCTAAAGATACAAATGATTATCTTGCAGGGTTTAGTGATGCTGATTGACAGGAAATGTAGATGACAGGAAAAGCACTTCAGGAGTTTGTTTTTACCTTGGTACTAACTTGGTTTCATGGCACAACAAAAAGCAAAATTCTATTTCTCTGTCTACTGCTGAAGCCGAATACATAGCAGTAGGGAGTTGTTGCACACAACTATTATGGATGAAGCAAATGTTGAGTGATTATGGTATTGAACAAAAGCCTATAACTGTGTTTTGTGATAATACTAGTGCTATAAATATTTCCAAAAATCCTATTCAGTATTCTAGAACAAAACACATTGACATAAGATACCATTTTATAAGGGAACTTGTATAGTCTAAGGTGATACACATTGAACACATCTCCATTGATAGACAATTGGCTGACTTGTTCACTAAGGCATTAGATACAACAAATTTGAAAATCTAAGAAAGGCCTTAGGCATCTGTCAGTTTTCTGAATAAACATTGCTTACTGTTATGTTATTTATATTTGCAATATCATAAGTTTTTTTCTAATTAAGCATGTGTGAGCTGTGATATAAAAGTGAATGATAAAATACTGATTCAAAATAAAAAAATACAGAGAGGGCTACAAGTATATGATGTGTGAAAGCCATCCATTGAGAGTAACTTCATTGTATCTAAGAAATATGTTGAGGTCAGCCGCTCAAATGGAAAAGGGCTACCTTTATACATGTATGAAAGCTACTATATTTATTTAGAAAATTTACATTGAGACTAACTTTTTTGTGCGTAAGAAGCATGCTCAAGTTGATCACTCAATTGGATTAAATGATAAAATAATTAAAAGTAAATAAAACAGCTCTGAAATATGCCTTCTTAGAATGATTCATATGATGTCTAGATATTGTTGTTATGTTATTATTAACTGTTTTATGTTACGTTTTTCACATCATACGATGTTCTTTGTGCCAATCCGAAATTTAACTTTTCTTATGTGTCCATGTGTCAAAGTGTCATGTCAGCTGTATTGAATTGAAGGGGAGAAGTTTCAATGGCGGAAATCCTAACTCTGTTAGAACTCTTTAGTCTAATGGAAATCAAAATTTGAATTCCTATTCATTAATGACAGTTATTAAATGGTTTTGGAAAGGGAATTATGGTTTTCGAAAAGGAATTAATATTAAATTTTGAAACAAAATTTTTTTAGCCTAATATATTACGAAATTAAGTTAGGGCTTCTCCTGTTCATTCCATACCCATTCAACAGTTTCTCCACTGTCCCTCGTCCTGTTTCTCTCTCTCTCTGTTCTGAGAAATTGTTACAGACCAGGAAACCCTAACAATGGCAAACACATTTGAGACTTCAACGACCAACAGTTCTTCATCTTCTCAAAGCGACTCCAGTTACAATAGGAGCAACAGTGCACCATCATCTCAGTCTCAATAGCCTCATACAGAGTTTTCTATTGATCCAGCTATGAGCGAAGACGAGTTAGTTCCAGTGAAGAAGATGAAAGACAAAGTTAAACCGAAGTACAACAAGTTTCTCACAGCCGACATCAAGCAGAAATTTTTGAAGTACACTTCACAAAGGAAGTTGTAGATGGAAACGCCGGTAAAGCTTACTGACTTCAACAGCTATGGTTTAAGTGATCTTTTTGAGTCTATATACTAGACTCGTACGGTAAACAACTTCCTACCCCCTGTGAAGTCTTTAATTCAAGAAATTTATGCAAATATCTCAACTGCCATTCATGATCCAAAAAGCTTTCATTATTACAAGGTTTATTGTAGAGGAAAGTTTGTGAGATTCTCTCCGAATGTCATAAACACATTCCTAGATATTCCTCTAGGCAGTTTGCACTCTTTAAATGAGAATTTTGATATGGCTGTAGTAATTAAGGAATTGACTGGTAGATCAGATATTGATTAGAACCCGAGGGATGGTATAGACCAGCAATATCTTAAGAAGAAGTATAGGGTGACGCATAAGATTGCACAATTCAATTGGCTTCCCTCTTCTCACCAAAATCAAGTTCGAGAGGATAGAATGAAATTTTTGTACTGTTTAGGCACCAATCGACCAATTAATTTTGGCTTGCTAGCTTATAGGATGATTGTTCAGATTGGTCCATATCACTCTGACTATCACTTTCTTGTTTTTTCATGCTTGATTCAAGGCATTTTAGCACAAAATAGTATTCCTATTAGTCCTAAGGAACATAATGAAATTCTGTCAAAATAAATTACAAAGGGCTTTCTACTTCGATTGCATGATAAGACTAACTTGCCTGCACCTGAACCAAAGCCAAAGAGAGTCAGGAAAAATCAAATGAAAAATGTTGAAGAACAGCTTGTGTTGACAAATTCTGCCTTGACTGAGATTGTGAAGGATTTGAAGGATATCAAACTTGAACAATCTGTTTTGGAGGCAAAATTTGCAGGACACTCTGGTACTGAAGAAGAGCCATTGCCAATGGAAACTGAAAATTTGGTTCCTGATAAGTCAATTGAGCACATACCAGAACCTGATGCACCACTGCCTGCAGAAGTTGAGTAAAGACCTGCAAAAGGACAAGCTGCACAAACTGCTGTTGAGACAGACATAACAGCAAAAAAACTACCGAAGCAAAAGAAAATCAAGTCAACTGCTAAGGGACAAAAATTGTCAAGAAAGAAGAAAGTTGAAATGGTGAAGAAACCATCTGACAAGAAGAAGAAGAAATTTGAATCAACAGCTCCTGAACTGAGAGAGGAATCTTTGTTAGATATACCAGCACAAGCAGAATCTGAGATGAACCTGCCTTCACCACTTGCTAAGAATGAACCTCATGTTTCTCCTATCCCTGAAGCAGAGCCTCATGGTTCTCCATCGTCAACACAGTCACCACCACATGAAGCTCCAATCTCATCACCTGCTGAACACACACAGGCACCTCCTTCCGTTGAAGAAACAACTGCACCAGCCACATCTCTACCACCTCCTCTTGAAGAAAGTCACTGGTTCTTTCTCAACAACCTGCTGTTGAGTTACCCACAACAAAAACCAGTGCAGAGAGACTCGACAAGGAGATTCGTAGAGTTGTAGCTGAAGTTGCTACTACTTCCTCTGAGACAACTAATGCACAGCCTGTTCCTGAGTCCACTGAGCAGCCTACTCCCACTACTACTGACAAACGGTAAAAAGTGAAGGCTGGCAGAATTAGGAAGGACCCTGGCAGTTCCTCTTCTCCACCAGTTCGAAAGTCTCCAAGACTTCGTTAAGTGCTTTTGGCACTTGTGCTAAAATCAAGGGGGAGATCAGGAGATACAGGAGTTTCTGATTTGTTTTGTTTGTTCTCACTCTGTTTTCGTATCTCTTAAGGGATGTAAGTAAGGAGTAAGGGGGAGAAATAAAAGAACTTGAACTTCTTATGCTTGCTTTGTGTGTGCATTCGACCTATTTAGATGCTTTGTGTATTCACTGTGTTTGTGTGTTTGTGTTATTACTTATTTTGTGTTATCTTGGTTTGATGATTTGATTTGCTCTGATCATGATCTGATTGTATTGTTGTTTGACAAGTATGTCAAACTTTGTTTTTGTGTTGAATTTACAGGTTATACATATGTGGACAGTGTTATGTTATGAGACTTGTAACAACACACTGGTTATTACTTTTCACATGATATTTTCTATTTCATGATAGTTTATTGTTATGTCTACCTTATTATGTGTGATTTTCATTGATCAAAAACAGTTTGGTGCTTTCATCACAAGTTGCCAAAAAGGGGGAGATTGTTGGTGTCAACGTGCATGTGCCATTCACATGATAAATTTTGTCCAACTTGTGATAATACAAGAATATTATTTTGATTCCTATTTTATTGTTTCTAAAAGTATATTTTAGGAAGTATTTGATTTATAATAAATATCTCTTTAGATTAGGATATAATATCTTGTATCCTAATTAAAATATGAGAATATTTATTTGTGTCCTAATTACTTTAGGAGATTAATTATAACAAAATAATACAAGAATATTATTTTGATTCCTATTATATTTCTCCTTATCCTAATGTGATTTTGATTAGAGTTTTTACAGGATTCCAAGGAGATTTCGTCCAAGCATACTACTATATATACAAAATTATTTTTACATAACGAAATAATGCTGACAAGGTGGTGTGTTGTGTGAGTTTAGGTTTCGGCATTTCAACAATAAAGGAAGAGAGCTTCAACATAAATAGGAATGCTTCTTTGATTTATTTTTATGAGTCTTTGATTCATGTATGAGAGATAGAAATCGTGCATGAATTGTTGATTAAGTCTGTGTGAGTTAATAGACACTTGAGATAACTTGCGGGTTAAGTGTTTATATAATTCATTTTCAGACATCGTTGTTATGTATAACTTAACAATGTATTATTAAGTTATCTGTGACAGAGACTGGGCAGTGTCACTAGAGTTTAAGATCTTGACGGGATTTTGTTTTACAAATATTAGGTCAGTGTGTGAGAGTAAGTCAACACTGTAAAAGATCCTAAAGATTGTACAAACAAGAACTTAGTGAATTACAGCTCTATAGCTGTCCGTGAATGTAGGTTTTATAACCGAACCACGTAAAAATCCTCCTGTGCCAATTTACATTACAGTTTACTATTACATGTTTCATAATTGCATACTTCCAGAACTTTCAAGTTTCTTTTCCGTTTAATTTCTTCTCTCTCACAGACTTGGCAGTCTATGCTACATTAATATTACAAGTAACAGTAACAAAGCCTTTGGAGAAGCGCAATTTTTGTTTAATTTTCGTTTTGCAATAGTTTTTTTCATCATGGATAAAGATAAGGTGCTCATTTTGTGGTCTATATATCTCATATGCCTCTAAAGCACATATGCCAATGTGTCATTATATGGTACGGCAGGTGCATTCAATACACCCATTTTGTATAAAATTGAAAATAATAATAAAAAATATTTGGAAATGCCAATGTCCCTTATATTTTATATAGATGGAAGTGTGTTTGATTGAAGTTGGAAATCCCAAATCTTAACTGACATATTACTCTTGGTGCACCTTTAGAGCAGTGTTATTTGCCTCCAAAATCTAATTATGCCCATTTAAAATTTAAAGATATAATTATTCCTAATCGCACTCATCCAATTGCATTATTAGCTTACACTCATTTATTATCATTGTCAAAATATATTTTCTCTCAAAACCACATCCACGAATAACTTTATTTTACCATCTTTAATTCTCACTCTAATATTAGTAGTAAAATCTAGTCACATTACCCTAATCTATTAAATAATTTATAACAGAAGCAGCACCTTTTGCTTTGAAAGGGAATCAGATTTTACCTAAGTGATAAATTTTCCTGCCTCTCTTTATTTTTTTCAACGTTACTTTGTTCTCTAATTGATTTCCGGGAACAAAAAGAAATTCAGGATGAAGTGAAGCACAGGAAATTGCTTTATCAGGGTAGATTTTGTGATATTGGCCCATACAATTAAAACAACCCCTCACGAGTTATGCCTAAAATGATCAGTTACTCGATCATTCAAATAGGTTGGGCTTTCCAGTTGGATACTAATTCCCAATATAAACCGCAAAACTTGCAGATAACATACATCACTCCTGCTCTTCAAAAATAATACAAACGTTGCACCACCCCAAAGCAAGATTATGATGCAAAATTCAAGCAGTAGATAGTACTCATCGATAGATTTTGAAAGTTTTTGCTACTAGCAATTAACGGGATGCTGAATAAAATCAATTGATTCTAAGAGATTGCTACTTGAATAACTAAAGTGGAGAGTAGTAGTTGAGCGTCACTAACCAACTTGAATATTTTGTGAAATGATCCTCTGAAGGTGATACGGTTGACATTTCTCTTGTTTATCTCCAGATATCAAATCTGAAAGGTACAATAATAGAGAAAAGTCATCTTCTGTTCTCTTGACGGGGACCTCCTCTTTGTTTGGATCTGTTTCTTTATGTAACAAACACTGACCTAGAGGATAAGAAACTTACATGTCTCCAGAGTCCCAATTTCAATAAACTACTCATTTGAAGAACATGCAACGATGGCGTGTTTGGGCAAGTATTTTCCATTGTCTAGATGGTCTGGACATCTCTTCTACAAGACAAAGTTGATTATAGATTACCCACGAGTCAAGGATTGATTATTTGGACCATCCCCTGTGATACATAAACCTGCCAATAACCAAATACAGTATCAGACCTGATATTTACATGTACTCAACATCCTCTGCTCAAGCCACTAGCCCAGCTGGACTATAATTCATTGAATCAACCGTATGGCATCAATTACTCAGAATACCCGTGGTATGTTAATGGATTTACAGTCCTTACTTTAAGTTTACAATACATGTAGGAATTACAACTTGCTTCCTCTGCAAATTCAGTCCTCCATTTGAAATTGCTATCTTGTCTAAGACCAGGAGTACTATTTGCACAGAAAAATGAAAACAAGGAGCTCTCATGATTTATATAATCAAGACATATAACTCTTATAATGACTGATTAAAGAAGATTCTCAAAGCCACTTACCTAGTTCAATGAGACACATCTTTTGGCATCTGTTCTTTGACAATAGAAAAATTTCCATCAATCAGCAGTAAAGTTGCGTCAAATTTAACAGGCATTGGTAAATCGACAGTGACTACTGCATTCATAAAATCCATAAGAGGGTTATTAGGAAAGGCACAATCTAAGTATACAATTACTACATAATCACTGACCTTACCGCTGGTAATAAATAGTAGCACATAGAATATAATTTTATTTTTCCAAATTTCTGTTAGGAGTTTGGAAATGCTTCTGACGCTTTAAGAAACAACAGACTTATGTGACCATACGCAATCTTGTAGAATAGGATACTAACAATTAGGTATTCCACTGGTGACACCAAAAATTGAGATCGTTATGCAACAAAACATCAACTACAAATTCTGCAAATGAGTTATTTGCTTCTGGAATTCAATACGTTTCATTTTCACAGCAACATTTAGACTTCAAATTTCTAAATAGGATTTCCTACATATGCTTCTGGAATTCAGACTATGAGAAGTATAAGATCCCATTAACAAATTCAAACCCCTGGCCAGTAAAAAACAAGTGGCACATATCATACATTACAGAAATTAAAGAAAAAGGAGAATCAAAGCTGCCACTTACCTAGTTTAATGTTTCACCATTACTGGGACATCAATTTGTTGAGTTTTTAATGCCAGAAATGTTGGTTTGGCACTAATTTTATGCAAGGCATTGATCATTCATCAGTGTATCCAGTGGCGGACCCAGGATTTTATCAAGGGGGGGCATCTTAGTATTTCTAAATTTATAAAATTTTTTTGTTAAACAATATAAAAGAGAAAATTTATTGAAAATTGAAAAAAATATACACATAGATAGGGGATATAATGAACTTTACTCCTTAAAATAAATCCTAACACAATAAAACAAAATATAAAAAATTAAAATTTGATAGTTTGACAATTCAACAAATATAAAGTCATAACTGTCCTCTACGAGTTTTTATATTTTGAAAACGTTGTATGATTACCTCATTTTCAATGCTATCAAAAATATCTTTCTCAATGTATGCAAGCAAGCTATCGTTCATCCATTCATCTCCCGTTCGATTGCGTGATTCAGTCTTTACAATATTCATAGCAGAGAATGTCCTCTCAACTGTGGCAGTTGTAACCGGTAGAATTAGTGCCAATGATTAAAAAAGATATCAAAAGCAATAATTTATATCAAAATAAATAAATAAACATTAAAAAAGTTTACATAAATTTTATTTGTAGAATACAGTAAAAAGAATTAATTATAGTGAGTATCGATATAACTTACTTGAAAGGAAGGATAATTAGTTATGAGTCTTGTAAAACTGTGTTTAATTGCACTTGCTATAAAACGGGTATATGATTGCATACAAAATAAAAGTAACATACTGAGAACAATGAATCTGCAAAACTACATGATAAGAACACCAAAAATTTGATTAAAATTTCATGTATAAAATAAAATAATAAAATATTAAATATAACAAAATATAAACTCACTTGGATAGTGATTGTGCTTGTCTTTTGTACCAATTCGGTGGCTGCAAGAGAAAAAAGTGAAAAAAGTTGTGCAAAGAGTAAAGTCAAATTATATTTTATTTTTTTAATGAAGGGGTGTATTGTAACTATTAAAACTTGAGAGACTATAAGGAGATTTAATATTTTAGGAGGGGCCTGGGCCCCCTTGGGTCCCCATGTCGGTCCGCCGCTGAGTGTATCCTTCACGTTCATTGAGAAGTTGTGAGGAGAACATGTGGAAACAAGAAACAATGAATAGCTGTCTTCCTAACTATTTTATCATGCTTGAAAAGATTGCCTACTTTGTCTATAGAAAGACTTGAAATTTCAGTCATTTAACCTGTACTAAAAATAAATATCATGCTTGACAAGATTTTGTATTATTTGTCATTTGAAAGAACATTTAGCTTTTGAATTTCTAAACTACAACATGTTGGATTATACTAGGCCTATTTTATTTTAAGCTTTGGTCAAATGGATTTAGAATAAGATAAAAGCTGGCTAAAAACGTGGATATATATATTAGAAGTGGAAAAATTATCCTTCAGGCTAGTACCAGCAAATTTGCAATGTATCAGCATTTTCCTCTATTTCATAACTCAAATATTCAGCTTGCCTTATCTTTGCAACATTGAGATAACTGAAAGCACTACTGATATTGTACTTGTTCAAATCAGAAAATGCATCAAATATTGCGTGAACACACTTGCTGCACGTCACATTTCTTGAAATGGTCATGAATTTTAAAAAAGAAGTAGAAGAACAGCAAAGGATGTTGGCATCACATTGTGATTGCAGTATTTATAACCAATAATCACTATATAAATATCTTCTTTTACACACACAGTAATAATAACTAAAACAACTATCCAGCTACTAAATGATGAAATTGGAGCCAACACTTTCTGATCACGTGCTCTTCTTTTACACACAAAGTAATAATAACTAAAATAGCTTGTCAATTACTTCCAAGTGTTTACTTTTGTTCTTCAGCGAAGAAAACAGAGCTGTTCTGCAATCAATAAGGCATTCAGAAGCATAATCACTTACCTTCTTAAAGTTTGTAGCAAAGTCATATTCTCTTCTTCTTGAGAGACACATCTTTTTTTTTTTTTCCCAGATTTTCTTAATGTATCAAAACACTTACCTTCTTAAAGAAATTACATGCTCCTGGAATCCAATGCCTCTTGCTATGATACTTAAACACTTGAGAATATCCAAAAATGAAAATATGATTTCAGAATTCAGAAGTATGAACAGAAGATCTCCGATAGCTCATGGCCAGTAACTGGATAAATTTGAGTTACCAACCATATGGAATCAACTCAAACTTCCATAAAATTAATGTCCTTTGCCCTTAAACCTCTCAATGCATCTAGACACACAGTTAATTTGTTTCCCCTTTAAATGGGGACCTTGATGTCTGGTCTACAACAAGCATTAGTAAGCTTTGCATGGACTCTTTTCAACTGTCTCTTAATGTATATCCCTAGATGGTATATTAAATAAGATAATAGTATGGACTTGCCTTGTTCAATGCCAGGCAATATCAATTGACTATGATCTTCAAATGATACAAGACATCTTGGTCCATCAGTGGTGAGCTGGATATGAGGCAAAAGAATGCAATCAAGATATATAGCCATCAGCTACAGGAAGATCTGAAAGAAAAGGAAGTAATGAGACCATAACAAACCATGTTAGTTGGAAATAGCTAGCAGTAGTATTATTGACATTAAACATTCTACTTGAATGTAGTATGCCCAAAGGGCTGAAGCTTGGAAGAACACCATAAGGGCCTAATGGCTTTTACCTATATCTTCCAATAAGAAAAACAAATTAACCGGTGCTCAAACAGTACTTCATCAAAAAATCTTTGTTTCGTCGCCAGCATGACATTTCGCTGCTCTCTTGTATTCCACAAAACCACAAAAATATGCATAAAATATCACCATATAAAATTCGATAAAAATTTTCAGGATAGAAATGATTACCAAACTTCTAAAAGAACAAATCTTCGTAGAGATCAACCAAAAACATCAGATTTATGGAGAAGCTCATCAAATAGAGTGCATAATTTACTCAATTTTGAGTTTTCATTTTATTGGTTAACTGTATTCATTCTGTTTATTTCAAAAGACTCAAGCTCAATCCAATAGTGATAGAGTAGCTTCCTATGACAGTGCATTAGCTAGAGATTCATGCAAATAACGATAATACATTGATGTTAAACATTAGCTTGATATAGAACTTAATTGATAAGAAACTTTTCTGAATTTTTTGCTAGATAGAGAATAGCAGATAACAAGCCGATGTATGAGAGGGAGTTACCTGTGGATAAATAGTGATTAGGCTTCTGAACGTTCAAGTTAATTGGATGAGGTCGATATTTGAGCCAATCTCCTGGTGCTCAATTCTTTATAATGTTCGTGTAAAATTTTGCTTGAGCGACCTATGTCCAGTATCTCTAGTGTCGTCTTCTGAAGAAGGTCTTCCGGAACTACTTTTAAGGACTTGCATTCAATAAATCCTAAGGTGTTTCAGACTTAGCACGATTGAAATATCTTCATCCTCCTCCATCGTACTATTACTGTTGATTCCATGATAATGTCATCCAATTTTTTTATTGACAGTGATCACCCAATAGGTTATGCTTCAAGCTCAATGAGAAAATCTGAAAACCGACAAAATGAATAGCTGCCTGCACAAAAAACACCTCCCCTGCCTCTACAAAATTTTTTTGAACATTTCGTCCATTTAACCCGCATGACAAAACAAATTAAAACTATACATCATGAGATTTTTTCTAATTTTTTTTTTTCAGTCAAACAAACATTCAGCACTTGACGTAATTAACTGATGTTGAACTATACATGCTAGGCCTAATGCGCAAATAGGTTCAGTTAAATAGGTTTAGGATGTTTATAAGTTGGTTAGCATTATTTGTACTTCAGGCTTCAATTTAACATGTTTAGAAGGAGAGGAGCTGATTCAATAGATTTAGAATTTTGTCGATACTGGGAATTTTAGATCAAAGAGCAGTTTCAAAACAAAGGCAGAAGAAAAAAATAAATAATATCTTTACCACACCGCATCACATTGTGATTCCAATTTTTCTACGTGGTGATCATCCAACAAAAACATCCAGTTGCCAGTGGTGCAATTGGGGCTAATTTCTTCTTATCACCCTTCTCTCTTCTACACACACAGTCTGATGATAACTAACCTGGCGAATTCCTTTTGAAAGATAATGATTTTATTTTCTTTTGTTCTTTGGGGGACCAAGTTGTTCAGCAATCAATAGAACACTGAAACTCATAATTATTTACCTTAGTATGGATGAGAGCAATACTTCCTAGAGACCATGTCTTCATAAAGATCAAGGTAATAATGTCTAAAATGCTGCCAGTTAAATATTACCACCTTCAATTGGTTCACACACCTGGCATTCTCCATCAGTGGTGCTATTATAAGTACCATAAATAACAATCATTGCACAGCCATTTCTACCAAGGTAAGACTTGCTTTTCCAGCACGATATGTTATATATCCAGTTCAAACAGCATATAGTTTTCTAGACAACTGCAAAACAGAACATTTACAAACAAAGTTCATATTCAATTTATTTTTTCTTTCTTTATTTATTTATTTTCAAAAGCATAGCAAGCTGGAATATTCTGTCGTGCTAGAGGTATCTTCTAGGATCATCATGCACATCTTGATCCAAAAAAGCTTAAACTAGTAAGGGCCCGAAAAACAATATTAAAATCTATAGTATCCAATTTTAAAATTATTGCCTGCTGGCTCATGCTTAATGAATTCAGTTTATTAGATTAGAAACACAGAATTGTGAGGTATTTCATTCTAAGCACCACATGAATAAAGAAATGGTGAGAGAAGTTAAAGGCACAAGTAAAATGGAAATTTAGTGACATGAAGGTTATAGTCTCACCAATGTTTTAGAATAGGACACCAACAGTCCTGTGATTAGGTGGACGCAGGCCTGAAGATGAGCTGAGCTACCTCCGGAATCGGATAAGTTTAGCAAAATCATATTGTCTTCTCTTTCCGTTCACACCTCTCTTTGTTTCTCTAATACAATGAAACACAGCCAATGGAAGTAGAAGATTATGTGCCTCTGGAACCCAATACCTCTTCACATGATAGATTTTAAACACCTGGCAATCATCAACTATGATTTTAGCCATTTAGAGTTAAGTATCTACGAAAGATCTAATATATTTCATGGCCAGTGGCTGGATAAAATTTCTCGACTTATCAGCCATAAGGCATCAATTACTCAACTTTTGTAATAATATTGGAGCATTGTACCCTTAAAATTCACAATGCATCTAAGCATGACAGTTTGCTTCCTCTTGAAATGTGGTTCTCCATACAAATTTGAAGTCTGGTACTCTACAATAAGCATAAATAAGCTTCAGCAGACTGTTGAAAAGATTGGTTAAATAAACTTTGAAATTATTGACAAATGGCTTAAACAGTGACCAAAGTAAGACAAAATTGACTATGAGCCATGCATTTTGTGTCCAAAATTTAAGGCCTTGAATTGCTCAAAATTACATTAAGTTGATTTTAAAAAATTTTGATCCATAAGAGAAAAGAAGCACAATATACAAGTAAATAAAAACCTTATTCTATCTCTTATCAGACGGTGAATAGCAGATGAATAAAAGAAGAGAAGAAGTTACCTGTGTATCAGTAGCAATTGCAGCTTTTGTAGTATCATCAACCATCTCTTCACAAAGATCATTTAGTGTGCTGCAGATGATCTTGGGCCTGTTTTTCCTTCCTCCATTTTTCATATTGTTCTTTTAGAATTGGGCTCGAACGATCATCTGCCTCGAATATCTCTAAGGTTGTCCTCTGAAAAAGATCTTTGGGCAATATTTCTAAATATTTACTGTCACAACCCGCACCCAATACAGAAATAATGCAGTGGAAAAGAGCTTGCCAAGGGAACACAGTCGTCGCTATGCCGAAATCCTCTTATAATCTTTAACTGATCGATTACCTGAGGTACACAACAGACTAGTGAGTATGAAACTCAGTAAGCAGCTAGAATTATAAAAACTGGCGTAACACTCAAAATAAAACAATAAATGGTGATAAGCATTTCAGAATATGACTACTATTCAATACTTATTCCATAAATCATCGATTACTGTTTATTTCTTGATATACATGCCACCCGTGCCCTACTAAGAAAGTCAGAAAATTGATTTCACTATTCAAGGATCGCGCCCCTGTGCGAGGAAATTGGCACGGCGACGCCAAGTTTCTGATTTTCAATCCGTTGCAAATTTCAGTTTCGCGCTCCTATGCCAAGGGAAAGGCACGTATGCGCCAACTCTCTATTCTCTCTTACTTTAGTCAGTGCAAGTGCTGCTCTAGCGCGAAAGGTATGGCGCAGTGATGCCAATTCTCTGCCTATACCTCTTTAGATCTGTTAAAGATGAACTCTTGCACCATTTAATGGCGCTCCTGCACCAACCCTGTATCATTGGCCAATTTACTAGATCAATTACTCTCTTATCTAGTCATATTTCTAATTCCATAAATATCTGTCTATGGGTGAAACATGATTTTTCCATGTCAAAGCTCATCACATACACCCATACATACACCCATTCATATACAATGTCTCATTTACAAATAAACTTTTCCAAGTCTACCACGTCCTCATGTGCTCCCATAAACACATAAATCATTCACACATGAGTTTCTACAAGCTAGCTACATTGTTCATATGGATATCCATTTCACATAATTTCGGAAGCTTCCACAGTACAGTCACAGATACTTAGGAACAGTGCTCTCTAATCAAGGTAGGACTTTTCATTTCACAGTCAGTTCTCATATGTAGGCCTACCCATGAAATAGCTCAAGGCTAGTCTGACAATCTGGGTGATATCGAGCCCATGCTACCGAATCTCATCTAGAGAAACATATGGTCCAGACCTCCCCTCAAGCCATGGGAGTACATAACAGTACGGATACATTCCGATGCCTACACTTGAAATAGCTTGAGGCTAGTCTGACAATCCGGGTGATACCGGGCCCATGCTACCGAATCTCGTCTAGAGAAACACATGGCCTAGACCTCTCAAGCTATGAGAGTCAAGTATCATAAGTTGTGGGATGCCATTCACATATCAGTTTTCACATTTAGTCACATAAGTGAAGCTCAATATTAAGCTTTCACTCACATATCACATATCACATTTCAGTCACATAAGTGAAGCTCTATATTAATCTTTCACTCACATATCACATATCACATTTCAGCCACATAAGTGAAGCTCTATATTAAGCTTTCACTCACATATCACATTTCACAATTCAGTCACATAAGTGAAGCTCTTCATATCAAGCTTCTAACCCAATCACAACTTATCACAATTCATTCACCAGAATGCTAACATTTAACGGTATCACATTTCACATTCGACATTCAATATATTCCCATGGGCTTGGTATGAAATTTCAAATTCATAACACATCACACAATGATGCATGCCTTCGCACATCACAGAATTGTAGTTTACTTTCATAATTGAGGTTCTACGTAGGCTTCTCATTAATCACATATACATTCACAAATACAATAAGCCTACATATCTCATATACGCTTGTGGATGTGCACAATCCACACATTGGCATCATTTCTACACACATAGAACCCCAATGACATCTTTATTCGTGCCAACACCTTCCATTACTCTTCGATGTATTTCAATCATATCGTTGCACAACTATTTCCATGTATAACTGATCTCATTCATTTTTCACTCATACATATTCATGAAACTCTAATACACATGGTATTTCATGGACATTCATTTGTCGTGCCATCCACATGAGGAATTAGTATTCTAGAACGTTTGGCATGTATTTCATTCTTCATATACACACATCGTTTCATTGGCAATATTATTCAAGCCATATCACAACAAATTCACATATATGAGGGCACATTCACATTTCTATATCTCACACACATAGAAGTTACACCAACAAGTCAATCACATACACATCAAAGTGTGTGAAATCACACATTTCATAAATCACTATAAACCCCAATCAAATCATTTCCTATATCAAGGTCCATGTATTCATGGCCCCATACACATTCCATCCACACAACTCACATATATTCACAATCACAATCATTAAACACATTTCATTAATAGTTAACATCTGTTGTGTCCTCAGAAGGGTTTAGCTACTTACCTGATTAGCCTCGCCTCTTAATTTCGTTGTCCTGTATTTCTTGACAAGCGGTTGTTTAAAGTTCATCTCTTCTTCTTCTCCGTCCTCTCTGGTAACCATTGCCATAGTCATGACACACTGATCAGTGTCCATTTAGAAGTTATTAAATCCCTTATAGGTTAACAACAATTCAACCAACCAATAACATCATTTATTAAACTCTATCACACACACATATTGCTTGGATTATTATAATAAGAGGTTATTCATTTCCAATCATCACCAAACTTCATGGAACTCAAATAGACATACATATTATGGTCCATGAATTTTAATGAGTCAAAATAAGGTCATATACCCCTTGAAAATCCTTAATTTCATTCACACAGCAAATCTGTCTGCAGACCTCTTAACTGAACAGTAAAACTTTGATGAATTTTATAAAATTCTACAATAATCCAATCTCTACCAAACTTTTCAGTCTAAAACTAGACACATATAAGAGTCATTCCACCAAAAATTATGATTTTCTGATGAGTTTAATACAGCCAAATGGAATTTATTTCACATACTCTGTTCTGGAACTTAACATTCACAATTCTCTAAGTACAGATTTGAAAAACATAACAATTCATACACAACTCCAAAAACCATGAAAATTTACAGTCTAACAGAAAACATACCCAAGGGTTTGCTATTAAAAATACGAAATTTTACAAAGATTTGCCCCCTCAAATCGAGTTCATTCCCCCTACCCTGTTTTAAAACAGGGGAATTCACAATTTCGAACCAGAAGTTCAAAAATTCATTACAATTCACACACTACGAATTTTTGAGTGTTTCAAAATTCTATAAACTCCTTGATATGTCTAGTTTTTTATATAAAAATTTCAAAACTAGAAAGTGAACCTATAATTTATAGGATTTTTTGGACTAACCTCTGTTCAGCAAAGAGGCTCTGCAGGAATTTTACTCAATCATGTTTCCTACTTCCCAAACATCATCCCTTCTCCTTCAATATACCATAACACATATAATATCATGTTTTCTGACATGGACCATGATGTATATAACATAAATACAAGATTAATCATAGTAGAATCTAACATTTTCCCTATAGAATTTCATAGCTAGGCTCTAAAGGAAGAAGGAGAAGATGAATTTACCTTAATTTCCTTCTAGCTTATTCAATTTTCCTTGAATTCTACAAGTGAAGAAAGCAAATTGAGAGAAAGAGAGAGGGCTGGAAACGTTTTTGTAGAGACAATAAAGAAAATAAAATTTTCTAGAATTCTCCCACATTTATATAGGTAAGGATTGGGTGAAATTTCATGTAAGCCCTCCATTTTCCAATCGTTTTGAAGTCACCCTATCATAATTTTTTTAATTTGCTTTATCACCCTTACAATTATACAAAAGTACTAATAATTTAGATGCTTAAACACATGATAATTGTGGTTACACATACTAGGGTGTTACATTTACAGTCACTAAATTTTAAGGAGCGAAGATGTGGCATGGCCGTAATGTGTTCTTCATCTTCCTTTTTGATCCCATAATCCCACACTTGCCATACAAACATGTCTGAGAAATCAAGATGTTTCAATTTGGGAAAGACAATAACTTCTGAAGAAGAAGATGATGAACCACTACTTTTTATACCCAAGAATTCCTTGCTTACTCTTTCTATGTTTTCCATACAATATATATGGAGTGATTCAAGGTGTGGCCACTGTCCTAAAGGAGGCAAACACTTCGAATTATCGCAACAGCAAAAATCTAAATTCTTCAATGTTCTTAATGACATCATCCAATTGGGTCATCTACTGCCCCCTTTGTATAAAAATAAATATAAACTCTCTTGATTTGAAGGTGGTTCTATGGCTGCAAGAAGTTTTTCATTGTCTTCTTTACGTTTTTTTACAGTCTTCTTCACATTCTTTACAGCAATAATGAAGTTCTTTATGGTTATGAGATACCATCCCTCCATCCAAAATTAAATCCAAATTTAATAGGTCTTTTTTTTCCCTAAATTCTGCCATCTTAACCACGTTTGAGTCTGTTAATTTTCCCAAACGTTTTACAAGAAGATGTCCTCGAAGCTTATTCAAATTTTTCAAACACTCCAAGTTATCATCTCCGATAACAAATTTAATTAATGTTTGTAGACAAGTTAATCTCTCGATTTGTTTTGGCATGGGATCTAACTTTTCGTACTTCAATATTAGATGCCGTAAGTTGATTAACTCTCCTATCCCTTCAGGTAATCTATAGATCTTAGGACACATCACTAATGTTTCTAAATGATATAATTCCCAAAAAGCATCAGGCAATTCTCCAATAGAGTTACATTTAGATAAACCAAGAAACTTTAAATTTATCAAATGCTTTATCTCTCTCGGAATCTCAAAAATATCAAGAGACAAATATAATGCCTTTAAATAAGTCAATTGTTCAAACAACATCAGTGGGGCATTTGGGGGGACCATCGATATTTGTGGGCCAGCATCAAAGACACTTATAGGCCTCTTCATTTCATCGATAATTCGTAGGCTGCGCAATTTTTTGGGAATTCAGAATTTTGGATGGAAAGGGACTTCTCTCTGGCACATGAGTTACAAACATCAAACGACAAGTTTTCTCATTTATGCTTAGTTCATTTGAATCATTATCTTCTGCTGCAAAACATTCTTTTTGGAAGAGAAATAAGGCAACATCATGCATAATATCATGCATCTTATAAATACTATTATCAAATGTTTCTGATTTAAAGATTAAAGATTGTGCAATTAAAGTATCAAAATAGTTGTTACCAGTTTTCTCCATCTCAGTTTCATCTGATCTAAGATAACCCTGAGCCATCCATAAATAAAGCAGTTGATTTCTATCTAATTTTCAATATTTTGGAAATGTGGCACAATATAAGAAGCATGGTTTTATCATGGAAGGTAAATCATAAAAACTGAACAAAAGAGGGGGGGAATACCTTTTTCAAACTCCTCTAGTTCCACATATCACTATCTAAGATCAATTTCCAATATTCTAGGTCTTTCTTAAAGTGTAAAAGACTCCCAATAGTTTTTAGAGCAAGAGGTAATCCCTTGCACTTGTCAACAATTTTCTCAACGATTTCTTGCACTTTCTCACACTCATCAATAGACCAATCATAAAATGCTACTTGCCTAAACAATGAATTACAATATATTTTAGAAAATTCAGTAATGGGGAGAATATATTTTGATTTCATTGTATCTGCCACTTTTTTCTTATGTGTGGTAACTAAAATCTTACTTCCATGGAGACCATTCTTTAGACGCTGATAGAATGGTTCCCATACGTGGTCATCGTCTATCCAAACATCATGTAAAACAGGCAAAAATTTCTTTCCCTCAATAGATTTTTTAACTCTTTCTAAAAGATTTTGTAGTGTACTTAAATTTGATGAATCAACTTTTAGAGCCTCAATGATTGCTTTCACTATCTTGCATTGATCAAAAGGATGCGATACACAAACCATATTTTTTCATCGAAATGGTTCATGACATCTTCACTATTATATATAAATTGAGCAAGAGTTATTTTTCCAATACCCCCCATACCCACAATTGATATGACATGGAGGCTCTCGTGCTCTTTACTACTACTCTCACACAATAACTCTTCTAACAATTTTTTCTTTTCAACATCTCGACCACATATCTCAGACAAATCGATATCTAAAGAGGTAGTTTCTTTCCGCTCTTGTTTCTCAATACTCCTAGTCACACTAAAGACTAAACAAATCTTTCTCTCTCGCAATAGTATCCAGTCTTTTATTTAAATCTTTTATCTTATGCGCAATTTCATGACACAAAGCAGCTTTTTCGATGCCAAAGCTAGAGGAGGGAAAGAAGGAACATACCTTCTTGTGAGTAAGAGCATTTCCATGACCCCCCTCAGTTTGGAATTTCAGCATTGCATTGTTCCAATCTCCCAACATGTCTTCCATGTCATGGGATGTGTCTTTGAGCTGTTGTAGCCAATGTCTAAAAGCTCTCTCCTTCACTTGCTTTTGCTCTGCGTCAAGAAGCCCAGCTTGAATGGCTCCAAGTTTACTTTTAAGCTCCTCTACTTCTTGGTCAACACCCACCAACCTGACCTCCTATTCTATCTCTAGAAGAATGGTTGAAGTGAGGTGATCCAAGAGAGTAGAAACAAGGGCTTCTACCATTTCCAAAAATCAGATGACAAAATTGAATGAATGAATGAGTCGCCAATTAAGAGGAGAAATTCAGATCTCAAATATGTGCTTAATTATGAAACCGAAAATGTTAGCATCCTTTCAATTGTTATATAATGCATATGATGAAAGCACACAGAGTAACAGTAAAACACATAAACGCTCCTCACCCTCAGGTTTCTAAACAGTGAAGGACTAGTCAAACTTAAACTTGAATTCCATCCTCAAGTTTAAAATTAAAAGACATTAGATAAGGGCAATTTGGACAATCATACTGACAGGGAACCCATAACACGAACAAACTAAAATCAAGTACTCACTCCACAATCACTCACACTCACACACAATGAACCAACAATCAACTGAATTCTTATTTAATATCAAATAATCAATGTCTGAATAATAATGTCTAACAAAACAATAATGAAACCCTATATCTATACTAATCAAGACATATTGGAGTTTGAGTCAAATTAGGAAAGTCAAAATCCTATTTGAGTCAAAATCCCTAAACTAACAATTTAGGTTTGAGTCAAATTAGGAAAAGTCAAGATCCCTAATTTGAGTCAAAATCCCTAAACTGATAATTTCTCAAATAAATACCAAAAGACTATATTAACCCTAATAATAAAATAAGCCATGCTATATCAATTCTCCTCCACTTAGAAAACTCGACTCCTGGCGAGTTGCTCAAGGCGGATTTTGCCAAAACACGATAAAACACCAAGTCTTGTCTTGCATAAACATAGGAATGTCGTTGATCCAAGTCTGCACTTCACGAGAGTCCAAAAACATAGACACTAACGGTTGAATACAAAGCAATATTGCTTTGATCGATGTCAATGTTAGCGAAGAAGCAATCAACATCATAGGAGATCTTTTTTTATTGGATTCCAAATAAAAGAGATCTCCTCAAAAGACTTTACTCAGCACACATATTTTCAAAATTTGATCTTAAAATTGGGTTTGGAAAATTCAAATAGCCAGAAAGGATTGATGGAAAACTGCTTACACAATGCCTTTTGGTCATTATGAATGGAAAGTAACGCCATTCGATCTAAAAAATGCATCTTCAGAATTTCAAGGAATTATGAATGACATTTTCAATCCTTATTCAAAATTCTTCAGCGTGTATATCGATGATATACTGTTCTTTTCTCCTAATATAAACAAACATTGTAAATACCTTTGTCATTTTTTAAAAATAGTCAAAAGAGAAGGATTGGTATTATCTTTGACAAAACTTCATCTTTTCTAAATCAGTGTTAGGTTTTTAGGTCATAATTTATCTCATGGGCTAATTACTCCAATAAATAGAGCCATAAAGTTTGCTAACAAATTTCTTGATGAAATTAGAGACAGACAACAACTTCAAAGATTTTTAGGAAGTTTAAATTATGTTTCTAATTATTATTAGAATTTGTCAATTGATGCAAAACCTTTATATAATAGGCTCAGAAAAATCCTCTTGAATGGGATGCAAATTGTACCCAAACTTTTAAACAAATTAAAGCTAAAATTAAGGAATTGCCTTGTCTGAATATCCCTGATCCTAAGACATAATTGAAAGTTGAAACAGATGCTTCTGATCTTGGATATGGAGGAATTCTTAAACAGTGAAAAAATAAATAAGTCATTCTTAGATTTTGATTAGGAGTGTGGAATGTCACACAATAAAATTACTCAACTATAAAGAAAAAAAATTCTTTCTATTGTTCTTTGCGTTCAAAAATTTCAAGATGACTTGCTAAATAAAATTTTTTTAGTAGGATTAGATTGCAAATTAGCAAAAGTAGTATTAAAAAAGGATGTTAAAAATTTAGAATCGAAACAAATTATTACTAGATGGCAAACTTCGCTTTCAATTTTTGATTTTGATATTGAATATATTAAGGGTGAGGAAAATTCTTTACTAGATTTTCTAACCCGAGAATTTTTACAGGGCTTCAAAGGCAACTACCAGGGGAGCTAAGCATCCAATTAAAAAAAGTAGCAAGGCAAATTAGCCTCATGAATATCCTTTTATTCATACAATTGCTAAACTAGAAGTAATAATTGAAAAAATTCACTGAAATAGGGGTGCAGTTGAAAATACAGGGATTTTCTTTGACTAATCATTTCAACCCAAAATATTTTCCTAAAAATTGTTGGTTTTATGAGGCAATTTTAGTGGAAACAAATTCTATCCAGGCTTTTCACCATTACAACAATGATGGTATTGATATTGCCTTTTCTAAGGTAATAGTCAATCATGTTTTTACTGCTTCTGAATGGGGTTTTGATTTAACAAAAACAAAATATTTTAAAAATAAATCAATCTTTCCTAAAATATATAATTTCTATGACTATGTTCAAGCATGGGATTTATTTCTGCATTATCAAAATAAGAAACTAGCTCATAGTTGGTTTTTTCAATTTAAATATCCTAATAATACTACTTTACTAGACAAATCGGTTTAAAAATTGGTTTTTCCAATGGGGAATCTTTGATAAAATTTATCCAAAAGATGTTAAAAATCATTTAAAAAATTTGTCGGAGTTAATTAGCATAAAATTGAATCAAAAGATGAAAACTATTTCTCGTTCCCTGCTTATTATCAAATACCATAGATTATGAAATGGGAATAAATATCCGTAAAAATCCTAGAAATATCTAGCTTCCTTTTCTGGGCAGGTATCCCTTTCTTAGATGGTGGCCTAAATATAATGCCAACAAATTGATCGGCCCATCTTTCAAACCAATGTAACTTTTGGCAAGTAAACCAGGTCTTGAGAATAAGGCAGAAGAAGATAAGATGGATGTTGACGAAGAAATATCTCAACTCCTCACCAAATGCAAACACTTGTCTAAGTATGAGTTAAAGCACAAAATTATATATGCTTTTGGTGAATCTATAAAAGATCAAGCATAAAATGCTAGATCTTTTGACTCATATAGGGGTGGCAATTTTTGACACGACACACGAACACGACTTGACACGACACGGCTTTAAACGGGTTTGGGTTTTCATTTAATCATGTTCATGTCATGTTCGCATCAGAATTTGTGACCCGTTTATTAATCATGTCGTGCTTGGGTTGAGAGGGTTCAACCCACGAACACGATTATGACACGACCCATTTATGACACAAATATGAGTACGACACGATTAACACGATTAAAAATTAAAACACGTTTGACACGCCCAACACAAATAACACGATGTTGACATGAATTAAAAATTTTTAAATTTTGAATTAATAAACTAATTGAAAACTATAATTCCTAAAATCAAAATTAAAAAAGAAGTGTCAAAACCCTATCTCGTCTCCTCGCCTCATGCCTCTCCTATCTTCTCTTATGACTGTCGCTTACTCCAGCCATCCGGCCCGCCACCTCATGGCCACACCTTCATCACCATCGCCTCCAGCTGTCCAACCTTTCTCCACTGCCACCACGCCTTGACGACTGCCATCTCCAACCTCTCCAGAATTGTATTTGCATATCCTAGTCTTTGGATTGCCCTTGTCGCATCCCTTTTTCTCATGGCTATTGCCCCCACGTATTATCACTCTTCTTCCTCTGCTAATTAATCTTTTTTTGTTGGGTAAGGAGTCTCATCTGTGGCAACTAGAGAACCTAATGGGTTACTAGATTAGTGTTGCTTTATCAAACTAAAATATGTCTTTTACAGGGATTTAGTCATCATAATAGTAGCTATCAAGTTTTCTTGGATAGATATATATTATGCTTTTGGCAGGTTGGTTTTGAAATTTCTTTTATTTGATTGAACCCTCTTAGCATTGCAACCATTCATCGGATTTTGGAGCATTATAATAATATAATCTTTTTAAATCAGTGTCCTGTTTCAAAATCAATTATTACCTCTTCTCTTGGCCACAATTTTGTTTTAATGTGAGAAGACATAAGAATAAAAGGATTAGGATCTCCTATTCTTTTTGCAATAAATAAACAAATATGATTCATATATTCATTTGCTTCTTAATTTGTATGTCGTGAGTCTTGTTTAGAATGGGTCTGTTAAAATTTATTAGTGAAAGAATGAATTCTTATATTGTAAGGAACATTTATTATACATATCAAGTTAGAAAGACTCCAGATGCGTTATAACTTAATCTTTTTGTACCTTGCTGTTATGCTCTCGAACTTCTTTCTGTCTTCTTTCTTCAGTGCTAGTTTTTTGTAATTTTGTCAATTAAATAACATTCTAAATTCTATTTATAGCTTGCAATTTGTCGATAAGAAGTGACTCAATAGACAGCGGTTTACACATTGCTAACATTACTTACGTCTTCACTGCTTCCAATTGTGTGAAGTGCATGTGTAATGCTGCAAACAATTGGACGTAAGTGTTTTACTTTGATGGCTGTGCTCGCTATGCCATTGTCTTATCTTCCATTATTTTAATGCTTCCTAATTCATAGAACTTTTTTTTTTCTTTCATGATATGATTACAATGTGAGACATTTGGACTTGTGCCTATGACGGTTATTTGAACCAAACCATCCTTACAAACGTTGTCTCATTGTCCACTTGTCCAAGTGAGAAACAAACTTTGTGGTATTACGTACAATATTGCATTTCTAGACATAATTTTCTTATTTTATTGTGATTTTTATTACTAGTTTTGTCTAGTTTTTTATAGATTTTATATCTCCAAAGGGAATAATTTATTATTAACAAAATTGGAAGTTGGTAATTACATTTTATTGATTTTTTCTATTTGTTCTCCATTACTATTTTAGCAGCTCCGTGCATAGGTAGGTTTAAGCTAACATAAGTCTAGTTAAAGCCTTTAGTCAAGTTATCATTTAGTTAATTAGTGCTCTCTTTTTCTTTTCCATTTTTTAATCATACCAGATATGGCTTCACATGTATATTTAAATATCTTTTAATAACAAAGAATAAAGATTCCTTGTCAATATTATTTATTTCTTAATTAGTTTTAGAATCTATTGGAGTTAAGATTTGTTCTTAATAATGAACTTAAACAATCCTATTTTTATGCACATTTAATATTAATGCTGGGGAATAAAAATAAAATAAAAAGAATGATAAGATTGTTTTAGGATGCACGATTACCATGTCCTTTCGAGTTTATTTCTTCTACTGATTGCTTGAGTATGAACTCTTTTTCCTTTTTCTTTTTGGGTAGGTTGCTTAAGAGTTGAAGAGGAGAAGTGAAGCGGAGAAGGTTAAGAGTTGAAGAACCTTTTTGTGTTTGTTTGTGAAGCACTCAATTTTGATTTATGATGGATGGCTATAACTTTTAAATGTTTGTGTTGTTTGCTTGTGATGAACTTATTGTTCTAAGTCATCTAGAATTTACGAATGTGATGCATGGTTTTTTGTTGAGATTTCATGGACTTTATTTTTATTAACTTGCTGTGTTTGAATTGTTGAAGTTGATGTGTTATTGTATTAGTATTACATTTGAGCTTTGTATGATTTCTTGGAATTTAATTTTGTATATTTTGTTATAGTTTTTTCATTTAAAAATAGGCTTAATATATAATCGTGTCATAGATGTAAACGTGTTTAATCGTGTTTGTAAATGTGTTATAACGTATAATAATCGTGTTAGATGAGTTGTGTTAATCGTGTCAAATGTGTCCTAATCGTGTTAGATGGGTCGTGTTCGTGTCCATTAGGACGGGTCGTGTTCGTGTCAGACACACACACGACCCATTTATTATTCGTGTTCACGTGTCGTATCATGCTACCTATTTATTAATCGTGTTGTGTTCATGTTGAGTCTTCATGACATGAATAATAAATGGGTCGTGTTCATGTTGGGTCAATCTTTGTCGTGTCACAGCTCAATACGACACAAACATGACCGCGAACACGAATTGCCACCCCTACACTCATATGGTGGCAACATGGCACAATATCCAAATGACATCTACATAAATATTCCTTGAATCTCTCACTCATGCATTGAAAGGTATTTTGTCGGGCAAAAGGAATAGGAGAATATTTTAGAAAATTATGTAAAACCATGTAATGATTGTACTTTTTTACGGTTCACACACTATTTGATACTGTTCACTTTTAGAGCACATTACTGTTCATTTTCCACTTTTCTTGTTTTTAAGTCCTCCAATTGCCTTTGTTCAAAGCACCTAAAGAAACTTTGTAATAATACTTGACTTGATTACTTTCTTTCTCCTTGTAATTGAATTACCAAAATTTGCTTTCAATTTTCCAAGTTTCATTTGCCAACTTGATATAAGTCTCTTTCTTTGTTTTCTTTACTCTTTGTTTAACTTGTTAGAATAATATTTATCTGTTTCCTTCAAATATTATTCTCTTCTTGAATCAATCATAATTAGAGCGAGGTATAATTTATCATTTTATCCCTCCAATTGCGTCTTGAGCCCTTGATACCAGTTTTACACCATCTAAGTGATTTTAAGATTTATTCAAATAAATCTTAGTTTAATGAACAACTTTTTATCGAACACTTGACCAATATTCTATCACTTAAAACCTTGTAAAACCACCAAAGTGGTTTTCTGTAATCCTTTTGGAGTCATTAATTCCATATCTATGGTATAGTATTTGCTACCATACAGATCTTTTAATCCCAACTAGCTAGGGTATTGACCTTTCATATTAGATTCCACATTTTATTTTACTCAAAGATCATAGCTTGTATATTAGAGGTACACAACCCACTCAGGATTAAGGTAGGAATGCCTTTTGTGCTTGGCCGTGGTAATTACATTCGCTCGTGATATTTTCGTTGAATGTTATAATTTCGCGTGGTCCATGTTCTATGCATTCATTAATGTACTAGTGTCTTTGTCTTGAAGTCTCCACTTCAAATGGTTAGAGACTCACCATTTTCCTATTGAAGACAAATAACACTACCAACATTGTCCAAACAAAAAGCCACGCTATTGTTTATAAGATGTGAACTAATTTTGAGATATGATAAAGTTCTATGTCTCATATATATATAGAACATTATCAATGTATAAGCTCTAGAGCCTTTAGTCATTGATATAGTCATATTTGGATAGAAATAAATAACAATATTAGTAATGTTTTACAAATTACAGAAAATATCCATTATTCTCAAGGCACATATCTAACAAAAATAATTTTTTAAAAAAGTATCAATTGTCAAACTAAACTATGAAACATGATGTATAATTATATGTTTAAATACAGTAATTAAAAAAGAATATATTATACAAATGTCTAAATTTAAATCTTTAGTATAGTTGTCTTTTTTATTAACAAAGATATCATTTGCGTAGACAAAAGGTTAAATAAGTCGATACTGTCCCATATTTTGTTCAATAATGTTTTAAAAGAATATATTTTACTTTTTAATTAAATAAAATAGATATTATTGAATCCATCCATTGTATATAGTAATTGAAATGGAAGGGGGCAAAAGAAATTTTTATCACAAAACACTTAAAAGGTTATGGGTTATAATAATTTGTTAAAGTTTTTGAAGGGCCCAAATGATTTTTTCACTAAAAGAAGTCTTTTTGCATAAGAGGTAGGGTAATTAAGAATTTTCTAAAAACCTAGGGTGGCCTTAGCGCCTCCAAGCCATAGTATGACCGTCTTTGTATATAAAAATGTTTTTGAATTCACCACAAAGAGAAAAAGGGTAAACCCTTTTTCTTGATTAAAAAGTAATTGTTAGTTGCAAATTACCAAGGTTATGAAAATTGATGATATCCAAGATAAAATTAATATGTAGATTGATCAAAAAAAGTAATAATAACTAAACAAGATAATTATGCAAACAAAATTTTCAAAATTTTGGTGCTTACAACTTGCAGTCCAAAACTTTAGAGTACAAGAATGAAGTTTAGAGTGAAATTCTAAAGCGTGGTCTCAAATGAGACTAACAACCATTATTTATACAACTAATTTGTGATACTATTGATCATATGTATAATGCGATTTTAAAAATTAAGAGATTTTACTGTTCATTCTCTTTTCTTAAATACTATTGAAGATGACTTGAATTATTTTCTCACTATTTTGGAGCACTATTCAATATGCATTCGTTCTTTATTTGACAACATTTGAATTTAATGTGGAGGATTTCATAGGCCTATATGCTTTTGCAGGGAATCTTTCACCTTTTGACTATTGATGGCTTGGTTCTTCACAATATAACTGTAATTCAGGCTTTCAATCTTTTCTTTTCTTTGCTTCCTCAACTTTACTTTTTATTCAATCCATTGACAAATCTCTTTTGTTGCCCATGAATTATGATGGATAGCTTACAACAAATTTATTGGTGCTTGTAACAATTTCCTAAGTCTGGCAAGCTCAATTGGGTCAATCTTTTTTCAGATATTTTTTTTGATATTGCATTCTTTAGAATTCTTTGATTAGGCTCAGATTGTCATTGATTGGATTGAACATAAAAAAAATTATTGGATCTATATGAGCACATAATAGTTATCTTTATTGCTTTGGGCCAAATCTTCAAAAGATTCATATCTTCGAAAAGTGAAATGGATTGATTGGCTTTTCTTCATCTTTTGGTAACTAGGACAAAAAATGCTTCATTTTGATTTCGAATTCAGCAAAACGCTTGACTTCCGCGAATTCTATGGTAGTTAAGGACTTAAAGAAATGAGTAGTTTTGGAATTAATTGATGGGGTTGGTTTTCAACTAATAATTTTAAAACATTGTTTCTGGTGGCATGTGATCATCATTAAACTTACATATCCTACCACTTCATTTTGAATTTTCTTCCTAAGCAGGGAATATTATTAGTTTTCATAAGATAATAATCCCATGCATAGATCTAGGTTAGGCAAAAATTTTAAAACTATAATAATAAACTTAGGAAATAACTTTCTTCTTGTGTAAGTTGGTATTTTGAATAAAAAATTCTGTAAGGGTTTGTCGAGAAGAATTTAAAGGTTTTGCTCAAACTAGGTCCACCAAGTAAGGGTGTTCAAAATAATCTAACTTGACTCAGCCCGACCCGATCGGGTTTTGTCGGGTTGGTCGGGTTTTACACAGCTTGAACTAAAAGATAACTCGAAATTGGGTTGTTCCAGTCAAGTTTTTTAGATGTCAGGTTAGGATCGGGTTTTTAGGTTGTGACCAACAACCCGACCCGACATATTAATTTTAAAAAATTAGAAGATGTGCCATGTGTCTTTATTTTATTAGTTGTTGTATAATAGTACAATATAGCTTAGCACACCTTATAACTAATATAAAACCTAATAGTTATCCTATTTTTTCAAACCTAGCTGTAGACACTAAATTTTCAAGGCTCGATAAAGGAATGAATATGAAGGTTGAGAGATGTAAATGACGAAAATGCCCTTGAAAGCCAAGAAAAAAAAGGTGAGAAGGGATTGATGGAAAGCCTCGAAAACTAACATATGACTTCAAAAATCCATAGAAATTAATGCAAAAAGAATCTGTTATTGAGTCATATACTATTGGGAAGCTACAGATGTCTAGTTTTTATAAAAATTTACGGATTACAAATTGGAGTTGAATTCGGGAGGTTATGTGCAACAGAACAAGCAAAGGTCAAAAGGGACTATGGTGCAATGCACCAAAACAAGAGGGCTAAGGGGAATTAGCCACCTTGCTATGGACCAACATTCATCATCGGTCAGATAGCCATCTGATTGTCAGCCAACAGCCTACCAACTGTTAGACAGTCGATCGACTATGATCCAACAGCCACCCAATGGTTTGATGGCCGGCCAACGGCCTGCTAATAGCCACCCAGCTGTTACCCTTGTATTTTTATAATATTTCTTAAAAGACCTTCCTTTTTGGTTTGTTTCTTCCTTTTTCAGCTTCACCCTTCTTCTATGTAAACACCTGCCTGCTTACTTTACAACTCACACTGATTATTGAACATAATCATCTCTTTTCCTTTTGGAAGACATGCTCGAGAATTCGAGAAGTTTTTTCCAGTATAAAGTTTTCAGGCATTCTACTGCTCTAAACCCAAAAAGGGCACGTCTTGAGAATAGTCTTCTCTTTTTCCTTTTATTTTCTCATTTACTTTTTTTTGCATAGAATAAGCATGTTTAGTGTTTAATTTTATTCTTAGGAGCATGTCTAAGGTTATTATGAACTATTCTAACCCTTATTTGTTTTACAAGATGGATAAGTTTGTCGAGGTAAGTCCACTATCATTTCTTTATTAGAAGCACATTACTGGAATCATGCTTAGAAGCACATTACTGGAATCATGCTAAGGAAGACTTATGCTTGCTTTGATGGCTACTAGAAAATGGCATAAAATAGGTCAGAATTACCATTTTGCCCTTGGATGCTATGATTGATCTCATGCTTGAATTAGGCTAGAATATGCCATGAATGCCATGTTTAGGCTAGAATATGCCATGATAACCATGTTTAGGCTAGAAATGCTATGATTAATTATGAATTAATATGAATTATGCTAGAATAGCAATAAGCTAGAATGCCACGATACTAGATTATAGCATTGTATGATCTATAATGTATGAATGTTTGTATTATGATAGAAGTGTAATTGTGTGATGCCATGAAGTGGTGGTAGATTCACATTGATGGCAAGGGACCATCACTAGGAATGAATGATTTAATGTATGAATAGAGGTTCAATAGACGTTGAATAGACTCACATATACTGGTGAGGAATTCATCATCTATTGGGTCTCGAATAGACCATTTGTATTTGATATTTAATTGTACATTTTAGAATTTATTTTATTAAAGAATAATAGCGATGTAATCCTGTTCCCCTTTCCCCATGTTTGAAAGGAAATGTAATCCATTCTTCTCCCTTTTTCTATGGATGTTTACTATTCCCATTGATTGAATAATCACCTAGCCTATTTAACGAAGATAAAATGGAAATGTGTGCATAAAATGAACAACATTTAGTAGACTAAGTAACAGCATAAGATGTTACTATTTTGTATTTCCTAGTGGAGGCCGGATCTTGATCCGGGTAGGTCGAATGACTCATACCTAACTTCCTGAACCCATCTCTGAAGGGATGAGGATAGTTTAGGTCTGGAAGTAAGGGATCAGATTGCCCCTATTCATTCCCAATTGAATAATTGGGTGACGACTCCATTCTTCTGACGTGCCCATCGCCCGTTTGTGTTCCCTTAAGTCTCGAAAAAGGCTTAGACATAATGTCGTGATCGCAAACACTCTGGCAGGATGAATGTCCCATTCATTGTGGTGACTCCACTGAGGATAAGAGAAGTTGATTTTGATGAAAATACTAAATTATAATAGCTCATGTCGGTATAATGAGTTCTTGCAGCACTGCACTTTTGCAGACAATGAGCACGAACTGCCTAAACTAGTCGTGTGGCATTGGCTCCATTCGACTCCTAGACGACTCATGTTGGTGTTACCACCTTTGAACATGTACCATTAAACTAGTATAAAAAGAGACTGGCCTAAGGGGGCATCTTTCGTTCGAAGGAGCCCAGACCATTGGACCCTTGAGACTCAAGCCCATATAGACGACTCTACAAATTTTCAATAGGATCTATGTCTAAAAGCCATGTTGAAATGCATGTCTATGGATGTGAATTCCTAATATTTACAATAACATCAACTCAAAACCTTATGGAACTATGAACGAATGCGACATGACAAGTCACCCATGAGAACGAAATGGGAACATGTGCCATGAGTTAAGGTTATCATGACGTCTAGAGAACCATGTTATGATAATCATGGAGAATCCAAACATCATCATGAATGTTAGAATTAGAAGAAAGAATCTTGCATTCCCACATCCCATGATGATGAATTCAGAATGAGGCCAAAAATCTTAGGAAAAGAGACTCGACCTCACGTGTATGGGAGAAATAAGGTTGGAAGGCTGAAAGCATGTCTATGCCCTTGAATGAGCACGCATCATATCATGCATACATGCATGCATGCATGCATGGCATTAACACCTTTGTTTTACAACCATCATAGCTTGGGTTAGATGAGGTGGTTGTTTGATAAGGCAAGAACAACCAATTGACAAAATGACCGCACCCAACAACAACAATGTTGAAATGGCCCAATTGAGAGCTTATATTATTGGACTCCAACAACAAATGGCCTAACTTGTTGATGCACTCCAAAATAGACCCGACCACCTGAATCAGCCTCTGCCTGAGGGTAATGGTGGTGATGGTGAAACTAGCCAAGGTAGAGATAAGGGAAAAACCCAGTCAACAAGGAAGAACCTGAATCGATTAGGTAGTTGGCCAAAGATGGAGAAGGTTTAATCCCTCTTGAAGAAGGAGGGACTGAAAGGGTTCGAAGACCTAGACGACATCTTGCTCATTGGAGACAAAGACTTGCCTCCAAAGTTTCGCCTACTGAACTTGCCCAAGTTCAACAGAGAGGGTAATCCAAAGACACACTTAAGGCAATATGCAGCTATCATGGCTACTACTCCTTTGATAAATGAGCACATATTGAAGTATTTCATGCTATCCTTAGAAGATAATGCAATAGCGTGGTATCATGACCTTCCTAAGAGAGTTCAAGAAGATTGAGAGGAGCTTTCTCAATAATTTGTGGAGTAGTATCATCATAATACCTAACTGGGGGAAATTTTGAGGGATTTGGAGACAAGAAGGCAAAAGCCTGAGGAAACTTTTTCAGAATATCTAGTTCCTTGGAGGGCCAAGGCAGCTAAGATGACCACCAGGCCTGCAGAGAAGGATCAGGTTCACATGGTGATCAATGGAGCCCTTAATCTTATCAGTGATAGACTGGCAAGCTTCCCTATTAAGATATTTGAAGACTTGTATGATTAAGGTGTCTCAATAGAAGAGTTGGAATCTAGGCAGAAGAGAAGTAACCATAGCTAACCTTGAAGAAGTCAAGAGCAGTATCACCAAGCTAGTAGGTCAAGCATGAGGCATGTTGAGGTGAAGACAATCTTCCAACAAAGAAAATTTAGTCATTTGGGAAGACCACTTTCCAAGATCTTCATAAGGTTGAATGCTGAAGGGATATTGCAGCCATTGCCACCAAGAGAGCTTCCAAATGTTGACCCAGGTATGGCAACCCAAGAGGGGGGGTGGAATGGGTTTTTATTTATAAAAACAGATTTATAAAACTTTTTTTGAAAGATTAAAATTAGTTCACTCTTTCTTTGAGAATAAAGGTAATGAAGATGAAATTAGATGTTATCTAAAATGTAATCATAAGAATAACAATAATGAACAATCATAAGTGCAAGTAAATTTAAAGAGGATAGGGATAGAGAGAGTGCAATCTCAATTTATGCGATTTGACAAACCTTACCTACGTCCACGAGCTCCTACCTCCTCCACAAGCTAGGCTTTCCACTAAGTTACAAAATTTTCTACAACTTGCTTGATGAACAACTTCACCAAGACTTCTTCTTTCAACCTTTGTTAACACTACACTAAGAGTTCTCTCAATTGTTTAACTCTTGATAACACCACACCAAGAGTTCTCTTAAAGATAACTATTATCCTTTACAAGAACGATCTCACTCTCACTACAATGTAAGAACAAAGAAAATTGTTTATAATAAAAGTACAAGTCTCCTCAAAGAATAGATAAATAATATAAAAGCTCTCTAAACTTGATATTTCTTTTTTTTGTTGCTTGATGGATTCTTGTTGAATGCATGGGAGAAGGGCTCCTTTTATAGGCAAGTGAAATGAACTTAATCAAATGAACTCTAATTTTTCTACCCGCCATAAAAACCGTAATCGTTTTGGCCATTTTGTCAATGTTCTATTTGAAATTTGAAAATCTACAAAATGTAAAAGATCTGCATATTTGAATAAATTTCCAATGCATTAAGAATCAAGTCATTTGGATATTCTATCTTAAGATATGGACAAAAGACCATTCGGTGCTCATGTTAGTTGATTTTTCTTCCTTGTGTCAATCCACCAGTTTGCATGGTGATTATGTCAGCCTTCCATTTGAAATTTGAATTTTTAAAAAATATGAAATGTGCTCCATTAAATCATCTTTCTAACACCTTAAGAATCAATTCATTTGGATATATCTAACTCAAGATATGTCCAAAATAGCCTTCGGTGCTCATGTCAACTGATTCTGTTTGTCCTTTAACTTGCATGATGATTTGGACAACCTTTCACTTGAAATTTGAATTTTTTTAAAACATAGAAAATGTTATTAATTGAGTAAGATTTCTAAAGGCTCAAGAATCACATCATTTTGACATTTATAGAGAAATATATGACCAGTTGATTGAACATTGCTCATATGTCACATTCCTTAAGTCAAACCTTGTTCTTAAACTTTGGTGTCTTTAACATATAGTCTTGTCCTTAGCTTCAACACTTCATTTAATAAGCCTCTTCTTGATTTTACAAGTATTTCATTGATCTTATTCTTGCACATAAATAAATATATTAGTAATACCTCAATGAATCAATGTGCATTGTTATCATCAAAATTATCATGTAGTCTTAGGGCTAACACCAAATCCATTATTAAGGAGTTGGAGGTATCATGAGAAGTGTGAATTCTACTAAGTTACCGGTCACAAAATCGACGATTATACTCACCTCCACCATGAGATCCAAGATTTGATCAACAAGGGCCATATTCTTGACCTAGAAACCTTTGAGCCTAATACTAGAAGCGACCCATTACCTAATTATAATCAGGTGCCTCCTCCGTTAACCAACATGATTGGGTCAGGCTTGACTAAGGAGCAAGTCATGAACTCTTTTTGGGACATTAGATAGAGCAAGGTTGAGAGAGCCAAATGAAGGGCGAAATCCAAGCTTAAACAATCCATTAGAAATGAGGCCTCAAAGAAGAAACATAAGGCTGAAGAGCCTAAGGTCAAAAAACCCAAAAGAAGAAGAGCCCAAGAAGATCATTGAGAGGGTGGAAGACAAGCCCATTCCTTTGGCAACCAAGATTCACACTAAGAAGGGTGGATAGACTAATATTGCTATGAAGGGAGTCAAGCAAAGCCTAGAACTTGAGCTTGTGAACCTTAGTGACCAATAAGAGGAAAAGCCACAAGAAGAAGAAGAAGAAGAAGAAGAAGAAGGGGAAGTTGAAGTAACACCCATCAAGAAGAAGTCTATGCCATCAAGTTCCTTTGCCAAGAAATGGGCAACCAAGAAAGGGGCTAGGAAGGGCCTACCATCTAGAAGACTCAAGGTAAAGAAGCATAGTAAAGCTATGGAAGGGAAGTAAGTGGAGAGCCTTGCGAGAAGAGAGAGTTTGCTTAAAAGGTGTAAGGAGGTAAGAGTTATGATAATTTAGGATGATATCCCTAAAGTCAATACCTTTCCAAACTTTTAGGCTAACTTTAGTAGTGATGAAGATGAAGAAGTGAGAATTGAGAGAGAAACACATGAGGGAGAAACACTGGGGGGTGAGAATGAGAATATCTAAGGAGTGACAAGGAGTAGTAGATTTTACCATGAGAAGGAAAAGGAGAAAATAACCGATAAGACAATTGAGAAGGGCAAAGAAGTTGCCTAGGAAGAAGCCAAAGAAGAACAGGATCAAGTGATTAAGCAACTAAAAAAGACTCAAGTGAATGCTAGCATTTGGGATTTGCTAATATCATCCCAAAAGCATAGAGAAGCCATGGCAAAGGCTTTGGCAAAGGTAGAGATATCAACAATTGCTACTACTAGTGAAATGTTGACCGCATTGACTAGAGGAGAACCCAAAGGGGTAAAAGATAGAGGTGTGATCACCTTTACTGATGAGGATCTACCGTTTGAAGGGAGAAATCATAACAAGCCATTGTTCATCACCATAGAAATTGGTGGGAAGACATCTCATTGTGTCATGGTGGATGATGGGTATGCCATTAACATTGTGCCTATGAAGATATTGCACAAGTACGGAGTCAGTGAAGATGAGCCTGAGCCTTGTGAGATGGTGATCATGGCTTATGATGATTCAAAGAGGAGTGCCATAGGGATCTTCAAGGTGTTAATGAAGACAGGGCCAATTGAAGTAATGACAAAATTCACAGTCCTCGACATTCTAGTCACATTTGTTGTCTTGCTAGGACAAGTATGGTTCCATCTACTTGGTAGAGTCCATTCCACTTTATATCAAAGGATCTGCTTCAATATGGATGGGAAGATTGTGACCATTCATGTAGCCTTAACTATTGCACTAGCTGCTCCAAGTGTGAAAGTGGGAGAAATACCTTACATGGGAAGCTTTCATGTACCTATGATTGATGAAGTCAACCCGATTATAGTTGGAATAATGAAGAAACAAGGGTACTTGCCAGAAACTGGGCTTGGGAGTAATGGACGTAGTTTAGCATCCTTTTCAGATTTTAAAGGCCAAACTTCTAGAAGAGGTTTGGGCTACAATTTTGAACGAGAAGAAGAAGACTTTGAGCCCAAGAAGCAGATATTCATCAAGTTTGTCAAAGCCTAAGATATGAAGTATGCGAGAGCTGATAAACCATGGGTTTTCAAGGGAATGTTGAAGCCCGAATTTGAAACTTTTAAAGACATTCTTCAGGTAGGAGTTCCCAAGGATGACTTGGTTGGAGAAATGGATAAAATGACCATCAAAGAGAAGAAGCCTCAAAATCAAGCAAGGTGAATGGGCCCGTTCATCGACATTGCTGCTTTTGTCAAAGAAGAAATTAAAGATGTATCTTATGAAGATGTGTTTGTACCTAACCTCTTTGAAGAAGAGGACATTGTTTATGTTTCCAAATAAGATGCAATAAAGAATCAATTTGCTTACTTGTGTGGTGTCTTTCCTAATGGTATTGTGCATCATAATTTGCATTTCACTAGCATATTTGGCATTCATACCATTCAAACTCATGAATTAGTCTTGGTACAATAAAAAAAACCTAAGAAATATGCATTGCACTTGATTCAACTCCTGAAGAGGGAGAGAGATTTGAAAAATTACTAAAGAAACATGAAGAAGTCTTTGCCTGGTCCTATGACGACATGCTTGGAATCGAGAGAAGCATTGCTAAGCATACAATTCCAACTTATCCACACATGAAGCTGATGAAGTAGAAATTGAGGAGGATGAGACCAGAGTAGGCTAAGAAAATCAAATAGGAAGTCTCCAAGCAAATTGAAGCTAAATTTTTAGAAGTGGTAAAATATCAAGAATGGTTAGCCAATATCGTGCCAGTACCGAAGAAGGATGGAAGGGTTCCAATGTGTGTAGATAATCGAGACCAGAACAAGGCCTCACCAAAGGATGATTTTCCTTTACTTCACATCAATGTGTTGATGGACAGTGTTGCTACTAGTGTAATGTTCTCTTTCATTGATGGGTTTTCTAGATACAACTAGATAATGATGGCCAATGAGATAAGATGAAGACGACCTTCATTACGGATTGGGGAACCTATTGTTACAAGGCGATAACCTTTGAATTGAAGAATGTAGGGGCCACTTACCAACGAATGGCGATGATGTTGTTTCATGACATGATGCATAAGGAGATAGAAGTGTATGTGGATGACATGATGGTGAAATCTAAGACTCAAGAGGGTTACTTTGAGGCTTTAGACAGGTTTCTAGAAATAGTGAAGAAATACAAACTACGGCTAAATCTAAAGAAGTTTGTCTGCGGAGTCACCTGAGGGAAGTTGTTGGGATTTGTAGTTGGCAAGAAGGGGATAGAAGTAGATCCAGATAAGGTTAAGGCCGTTATGGAGATGCCGTCGCCTAAGACCAGAAAAGAAGTTCGAGGGTTTCTAGGGAATATCCAATACATCAGTCAGTTTTTTCTGAACTAACAACTGTTTGTGCACCAATCTTTAGGCTTTTGAAGAAGGATCAGTCGGTGGAATGAAATGATCGGTGCCAAAAGGCGTTCGAGACGACTAAGAAGTACTTGCAGAATCTACCAGTTTTGAGACCGTTAAAACCTAGTAAAAATTTAATTCTTTACTTGGCTCTTGAGGAGGAGCCCATCGGTGCTATGCTGGCACAAGAAGACGAGAATAGTGTAGAACATGCCATTTATTATCTTAGCAAGAAGTTGCTACCATACGAGATGAAGTATAGTTATATGAAGAAAACGTGCTTAGCCATGGTTTGGCTCTCGAAGAAGTTGAGGCATTATTTTCAGTCTTATAAAATTAAAGCTGTCCTAAAAGAGGATCTGATAAAGTACCTTTACGAGTAACCAATATTGGTGAGAAAATTAGCAAGATGACTAGTGCAGTTGTCAGAATTTGACGTAGAGTACGTCACCAAGAAGTTGGTGAAAGGAAGAGTAGTAGCAGAATTCTTGGCTATGAACCTAGTCATTGATGATGAACCATAGGAGTTAGAATTCCCAGATGAACATCTGGGGGTAATCTCGGTAATGGGATGGAGGATATTCTTTGATGAAGCTGTCAATCACAATGGTGCTAGAATAGGAGTTATTCTAGTGTTGTTGACTGAAGAAGTCATTCCATTCACTAAGAAGTTGAAATTCTAGGTTACCAACAACATGGCTGAATAAGAAGCTTGCACCTTTGGAAGTCATGATTGCCATGGGCATTGATGAAATAGAAGTGTTAGGGATTCAAAACTGGTCATCTCTCAAACCAATGAACATTAGGATCTACGAAAAGGAAACTTGAAACCATACATTGAACATACATTGAACATATAAGAAGGTTGATTGCGAGGTTCAAACAATACACCTTCACCGATCTTCCTATGGGTGAGAATCAGATGATTGACGCATTGGCTTCATTATCATTAGTTTGGGTGAGTACGCAATAATTATTGGTAAGACAAATAGTGATATCACAAGCATGGGGTCCTTATTATATGGAACCTTATATAAGGGAGGTTGAGGTAGATAAAAAGCTATGGTTCTATGACTTGAAGAGGTATCTAGAAGAGAGGATTTTGCTTGAGAAGGCTAGAGAGAAAGATAAGGATATGTTACAAAGGTTGGCCCAACAATTTACTTGTCATCAGGGGGTGATATACATGAGAATGCCATAAGGGATGCAACTGAGGTGTATCGATGAGAAAGAAGCAAGAAGGCTTATGGAGGAAATCCACAGTGGTGTATGCAGACCACACATGAATGGGTTAATGCTTGCGAAGAAAATAGTGAGGCAAGGCTTTTATTGGCTAACCATAGAGACAGATTGTGTCCAGTTTGTGAAGAGATGTCACCGATGTCAGATCAATGGAAATTTGATTCACTAGTTACCCTTGGAACTGCAAGGATTGACCACGCTGTAGCCCCTTGTTGCATGGGTGTGAACGAGACTTTAATCCCACCAGAGCGTTTGCGACCATGACACTTTGCCAAAGCCTTTTTTGAGACTTAAGGAAACACAAACAAGTCATGGGCACACCTAGAGAAACAAGGTACCACCTAATTATTCAACTGGGAATGAATGGGGGCAATCTGATCCCTAGCTTTGGGACCTAAGCTACCTTTATCCCTTTAGAGATAGGTTCGAAAAGTTAGGTACGAGTCTTTTGACTGACCCGGATATAAATCCAATCTCCACTTAGGAAATACCAAATAGGAATAACTCGTGTTGTTACTTAGTTTGCTTAAGTGATTCATTTTATGCACACATTCTCATTTTTTATCTTCATTAAACATATGAGATGGAGGGTTTAGGGTTTAGGGAGGGAAAAATTTTCTCTCAACTAGGTCGTCGAAATTACTATTCATTTCGGTCGTTTGGCGAATCAGCCCCTCAAATTTACATATGTTGTAGATCGGGATAGCCTGAGGAAACTTTACTTACTGACCCTCTTCAGAATCTGGCTGGAAGGCTTTCAAAATCGCCCAAAACTGTGATCGGATTTACTATTCATCCGCCGCTGACAAGCGAGTGAACCGTCACCTCCACCGCCATCGTGTTAATCTTGGCCCGTTCTACAACTTTCCCTTCTGCACCGCCGCCCTCTTCAGCCTGCAACACCTCCATCCACAGCCCCAAAGTTTCAAAAATCACTATTCATCACAGCCGCTCGCCGGAATCCGGCCAGTGGCATCTCACCGCCTTTATAATCTGATAGATCGGGCTGAGACTATACTTTCCTTTCTTCACTGTCGCCTGTTTCAGTCGGCAACACCACCGTCCGAAGCCTCAAAATTTTCAAAGTCACTATTCACCGTCACTGCCAACGGAAACTACTGTCGTGGTCACTGTTCATCTGGCCATTACTATTCACAAACCCGATTAGATTGTTCCTCAGGTTAAACACTGCAACTTTGCTTCTTGGCCGCCACCCTAATTCCTCTCAGATTATCGATATAAAGAGGCGACGACGACTTCGTAAGCTCGCCTTTGGTGCTTGGTTTGCTTTCGTTTTCCATCTCTTTTTACGAGGTTTTCATTGTGTTGATTTGTGATTCTGGTGATGGATCCACCCAAATCAACTGCTAGTTCTTGGGCTGATAAAATTAAGATCACTGATTCGAGCACACGTTGCAAATTGAATCCGGTTACCCCTAAGCAACCGGGTACAATCCTTGAGATCCCGGATGAGATCGTTGATGAGAATGTGGCTGAATGGCGTAGATGTCTCTTTGACTTCTTTCCGGGATTTTCGATGCCCTTTCATGCTGCACGCTCTATGGCCATGCGTGCTTGGAAAGCTAGCGGTCTACAGGACGTGCGCTCCACAGTTAATGGATATCTCGTCTTCCGTTTTCGAACTGAGGATGAGGTTCATGCAATCATTGATCGCGGTCCTTGGTTGTTTGGAGGTAAATATATTTATTTAGAACCATGGCAACCGCATTTGAATCTTGAACTTTTCGGTACTGAAATGCACCCAGTTTGGGTCCGTTTGTATGACCTGCCGTTTTCTTTGTGGACAACAAAAGGCCTTGCCATGGTTTCAAGCATGGTTGGAGAACCTATCTCTTGCGACAAGATGACTTCTGATCTTTCCAGATTGGAGTATGCCAAGGTATGTGTTTGGCTGAATGCAAATTATCCTCCAGTTAAGAACTTCGAGATCAGATGTAAGCTCTCTTCCGAGCCCATCCAAATCCGAGTTGAGTATGAGTGGCTTCCAAAGCATTGCCTTGAATGTTGCTCCTTTGGTCATCGATGTTCGGATCTAGCAAAGACTTCAGGTAAGGATAAGAAAGAGGCAAATACCTCTCTTAGCGCCCCTTTGAGTAAGGGTAACAAGAATGAGGCAAATACCTCTGTTAGCGCCCCTTTGCGTAAGGGTAAAGAAGTGGCCAAGGTCGTTGAGAATTTGAAAGCTGTTACTCTTCCAACAAATTTTGTAACACATGATGTGCCCTTTAAGGCTGCTACAGTTTTGAGTACAGAGTCAGTATCAGATTCTGACTCTTTTTCTCCATTTGCGACTAACCAAGGTGGGCTATTGGGTTCCATCCAGTGTTCTACAAATCATGAGGCATCTGTTTCATCAGGACGGATAAATACAAGGCAACCTCCTATGTTTTCTCCCTCTCGTTATGAGCCTTTGAATAGGCTAAGTGATGAGGATTAACCTGATGGGATTGATCATACTCATTTGAACACCCCGAGTACTCCAGTAAAGAAAAGTAAGAAGGAGAAGAACAAGTAGGATTAAGGCTTTACTTAATCATACTTGATTTTTTTCTATTTCTTTATGTTTGCACCATTGTGATCACTTTTTTTGTTTTCCTTTAATTGTTAGGCCATTTATGATAATTGGAAATCTTGCTTTGTTCAGGCCGCCTGTAGCCTTTATTTCATGTTGTTAAGGCCATTTGTGATCTTTGCTTTGTTTTTTGCCGCTTGTGGCTGTTATTTTTTGATCTTGGACTTTACGTCCTAGTTGTAATTCTTGGGGTACGCCCCTCGGATTTTTGTACATTATAATTTTTTGGATCTATATTACTAAGTAACTTTTCCAAAAAAAAAAAAGACGATTATCCAATCAAAATAATAGTATATTCATACAAAGAAAGAGAGAGGGGAAAAGATTACATTTTCATCAAACATGGGAAAAGGGAAGAGGATTACAACATTTGCTATTTAACAATAAAAATAAAACATTCCATACATTCATGTATTTGAATATTTATTATAAGTGATGGTCCCTCACCATCAATTGAGTCCACCACCACTTCATGGTATCGTACTATCACGCTTCTAATCATGATACATTCATAAATAATCAAACAAAGCCATACTCTACTATCATGGCATTCTAGCCTGGATTTTCTATCATGGTAGTTCTATCTATAGCTATTCTAGCATAATTCATATCAAATATTCATGGCATTTCTAGCCTAACATGTCATTCATGACATATTCTAGTGTAATTCATGGCATTCGTGACATATTCTTAGCCTAATTCAAACATCCAACAATCATAGCATTCAAGAGCGAAATCGTAATTCTACCTATTCTATGCTATTTCCTAGCATTCATCAAAGCAACCTAGCATGATTATAATCATGTGCTCTTAAACATAATTCTAAACATGTTTTCTTAATCATGATTATAAGCATTCGTACAGAAAGTAAATTCCCAAGCATGATTCTAAAAAAGGAAGGATTGCGGACTTACTTCGACACGTTTATCCATCTTGCAAAACAAATTGGGTTAGAACAATTTATAATAACCCTAAACATGGTACTAAGTATAAAATAAAATCCTAAACATGCTTTTTCTAAGCAAGAAAAATAAAAGAGAAAATAGGAGAGAGGAAAGAATTTTGCTCCTAAGATGTACCCTTTCCGAGTTTAAAGTAATAGAACGTCTAAAAAAATTATATTAGAAAAGACTTCTCAAATTCTTGAGCGTGTCTTCAAGAGGGAGAAAGAGATGATTGTATTCGATAATCAGTGTGTATTACAAAGTGAGAGGGGGAGGGTTTATATAGGAGAGGGTTAAAGATGAAAAAGGAAATTTCCTAAGCCAATTTCCTAAAATAACCCAAAAAGGGCTGGGTGGCCATCTCCAGACAGTCGGGCGGCCATTTGATAGATGCCATATCATTGGCCAAAAGTTGGGTGGCTGTAAGATGGTCAGGCAGCTATCTTGGACAGTCGGATGGCTAGCCAGTCAATTTCTGTTCAACCCTTTCCTTTTTTGTCTTTTTTTCAATGCAGCCCTTAGACCTTTGTTCCTTTGATCACACATAACTTCTCGATTTTAACTTTGATTTACAATCTGTAAATTTTTATAAAAACTAGACATTTGTAGCTTCGCAACAGTATATGACCCATCACTAGATTCTTTTTCGATTAATTTATATGATTTTTCAAAATCATGTATCAGTTTTCTATACTCTTCACCAACTTCTTTTCACCCTTCTCTACTTGACTCTCTCAAGGGCATTTTGATCATTTTTGTTGCTTGTCATTCTTCTTCATTTCATCCTCAAGCTTCAAAAATCTGGTGTCTATAGCTTATCGCCTACTTTGGAGAGATTTGTGAGACACAAAAGTCAACAAAGTATTCTGACTCTGTCTTTCTTTCTTCCTTCTCAACCTCTTCGACTTCGTCCTCCTTCTTTCAAACTTTTTTGCCACTCCCTTCTATTCCTATAAAGTGTGTGTCCATTTAGGGACTAATGTGTCCATCTAAAGGTGAACGTGCCTATCTAAGGTGAGTGCTCCCATTCAAGGGCCGAGGTACCCATCCAAGGCAAACTTGCCTATCTAAAGGCTAAAGTATGCCCATTCAAGGACGAGAAAGCATCATTCTGATGCTATGATAAGACACTCTTCAGTGCACCTAGTTCTTAGGGTTTCTAACACTCTTAAGTGCGCTTACTTCCTACGGTTTAGTAAGACTCTTTAGTGCACCTACTTTAAGGGCTTAGAACACTCTTAAGTGCACCTTCTTCTTGGGGTTTTCAACAATCTTCAGTGCACCTCCTCTTAAGGCTTGTGCCTATTCCAAGGGCTTAAAACACTATTAAGTACACCAATTTCTTAGGGATTCCTTCTGATGCATTACTATTCGAAAAACTTCTATCATGCACTGCTTCACTTTGCGGTCTTTAGACCTTTTCATTCTTCATGCCTTCGGCTGAGTATTCTTCATTCATTTTCAATCTCTTCAGCTTTTGCATTTGTTGGGTTTCATCCCCCTCTTCTAAGTATTCTTTATGATTCCTTAGTCTACTTAAGATTTCGTATTCAATGGGTTTTCTTGCCCAAGCTTCTGTTCTTGATTCCTTTCAATCCACTGGGGAAAATCTCTTGATCATGTTCAGACATTCTTTACTCTTGACTTCTCTTACATTCGCCATTCTTCATTGAGGAGTTCCAGATTTTGCAAAATTCAAAATTTTCTTTATGACGTAAAAAATTAATTCAAATTTTTACCTTGTTTGGTGTGTTTTTCAACAATTGCTTTCTAGTATATAGAGGAATTCTTCCATGTGATTTCGGTGGAAGATTCTATTGACTGAGGTTGCTCTTCTTTCCTTGTTAGTTGTTACACAATTGCCATGGTCGAGTAATTGTCACTGATTCTGTTAGAAGTGTCTTCAGGTTGATAAGGAATTCTCCTCTTTTTCTTTTCTCTTTTCTTCTTTCTTTCTCTTTCTTCTCTATTTTTTTTTCCTTCTCTCTATTTTTCTTTTTCTTTCTTTCTTTCTTTCTTTTCCTTTTCTCTCTTTCCTGTTTGGCCCCTTATTTGAGGGATGGCCGGCTAGCTATCTGATAGCTACTCGACTATCTGATTGTTGCCCTACGGTTGTTCAACAGCTGCCCGGCTGTTTGACTGCTGGTTGGCGGTTGGGGGCTTCTATAAAGCCCATTCTTCCATTTGCGTTTTCATTCGCGCATAACTTCTTCCTTTTTACATCTGATTCGCTCCCTGTTTCTTTCTATGTGTTCGTCTCAACTTTTTATTTCTAATGGCAGGTTATCGAGTCCACCTTGGCTTGAATGAGTCTGATATAATATGGAAATCGACGTTGAGGGGTCTTCCAAAAGATTAGGACGTGCCAGTTGTCTACGACATGGCTTCTCATATAATCAACCTTGTACTTAGTCTCTTCATATCTTGCCTTTTTCATTCTTTTACAAAGTCATTCTAAGTGGTGGGGTCCCGAGGAGAACTGGTCTGTAGCTTTGAGAATTGTTGCCCTCTTCAACTTATATTGCATCCTCTTTCCTTGTGTGAACAACATGTTGTGGTATCTAGGTGACTGCATGTGGGATTAGTTTGAAGGCCTGACACGCCTTTTGGTTCCTCATTCACCATCGGTTCTGATGATTGACTCAGCCGACTTCGCCATGGAGCTAGAGGTATCGGTCTACACCATCGGGTTTCACTTGAATGCAATCAAGTTCCCATTGACGTTGACTTTTTATATTGAATAGGCTCGAGCTATCCTATTGTTTACTAGGCCTGGTCGTTCTGCTATCGACACTCCTTATCCTCATCGAGAGCCTCCTCTTCAGGCATAGACACTTCAACTTCTTTTTCTACAGCGGCTCAGCAGCCACCTCTTCCAGCTTCTTTAGCTGCCTCGGCTGTTCCAGCTGGGCATGTGATTGGTGATCTTCAGGCTTACCCCAGTAATGTCGTCTACACGTAGGATGATAATGGGTCGATCCATAGTTATGTGATTATTAAGGATCCGAACATGCCCGTTCCTTTTATTCCACGGGATACTACTTTCATAAGTTTCTTGACTATTCTTCTCAAATTCTCTGTCATTAATCACTAATAGAAATGCAATGTACTGCAGGTGCCACGATCTTCTATAGAGCAAATTTTTCGTATGCAGGCCGCTTCACACGGATATGTCTTACAAATGTCTCACCAGTATTAGGTAAGGTGTCCTTATATCCTTCATATATGCATGATTTCTATCTTAATAGTTCTTCTAACTATATGATTCTCTTGCTTGGTCAGACGGTCATCAAGAAGTTACTCGTCTACAGCGTGAGGTAGAGTGCCTCCAGGCTCAGGTCGCCACTTTCTCTTTTGATATTGACAATGATAGTGATGAGTAAGGACTGTCACCACTAACTTTCATCAGGATTTTTCTTTGTTTATTCTGCTTCCACATATGAACTTCTTATGATGTATAATGTAAACGAATTTCACAAATTTAGTAAATCTTCTCTATTTCAGATTCTATACATTTTGCGTATTGTACTGAATTAACACCCAAATTTGAAAAAATTTGTGTCTACAAATTTCTTTTTCAATTATAAACAAAACTGCAAAGTTTGGATGTTGCATGCTTGAAATTGTTCGTCTGTACGCATTCTGGAAGTCAAAGGATCACGTGAGAGGAGTACTAATGGGTTGTTAGCCTAATGGTCGCTGGCCATCCATTAGACAGTCAGGTGGTTGTTTAGTAGCTGGGCGGCTATCATGCAACAACCAGCCAGTAGTCAGATGGCCGGCCAGCGGTTCTCTTACAATTCTTCCATATTTTGTCTCGATTTGTGGACTATTTAAGTGCTATTCCTTCCTACTACTTCTATGCACATTTTCTCTTGTTTCTCATGTTTCTTTTGTCAAATTAACACCTTTTCGTGTCATTTAACAAGTTTGAAGCTTCGCTTTAGATCTTCTAGCCTCTTCCAAGGCCTTTGAGGGATGAGGATTGGAAATGACTCGAGCTTGTCAATCTCTATCATCTGAAGTTCATTCGTCACATTAAGCTCGACATCCCTTTTCTAAAGGACTATGCAACCTTTTGGGATTCTCAGGATCAAGTCTTCCGCTTCAACGGTTAGGAGCTTTGCCTTTTGTCTGAGAAATTCTCTACCATACTCGGCCATCATTGATCCGGTTCTGAGAGCCTCATTCTACCCACTACCCAAACACTATCAGCATCTGATCTTACCTACTTCTTTCACTTCCTGATTTCCACCATGGGTAATCACACCAGTGGTGGTAAAGTGACATTATCCTCTATCATGCCTTTACTCAGGATGATAGACAGGTTTTCGTCTGGTTGGCTTTGCCTTTTTCAGTTTTGTCCCCTTGCACAATTTCTAGTAGTCTCGCTGGACGGCCTTGGAGATCCTGTGACCATCATTCCTTAGATGGGTCTCGATTCACAGTAGTTCCCTTGATTTTGGCTAAGACATTGATTGGACTGGATCGTGTCAAGGCCGATCTGAGTCAAAGATTTAGTGGCAGTCTTCTGCTTCTTTAGGTTTTTCTTATGTATTTTGTTTATGCTCTAACTTTTTCCTAATTCGCCCTTTTCTGGGTTTTTGACTTAGTGAGCTTGTCCTAACTTTTGCCTGAGCTGCCCTTTTTGGGTTTACAACTCAGTAGGCTTTTCTTTTCTCTCATACCCTAATTTTTGCCTAAACTGCTCTTTTGGGTTTTCAGCTTAGCAAGCTTGCCTTAATTTTTGCATAAGCCACCCTTTTCTGGGTTTTCGACTTAGCAAGCTTTTTTTCTTACTTTTATTTTGCCTTTTTTTTTCCCAGATTTGGTTACAAAAAAGGTTGTCAGTTATAGCACCGCTCGAAGGGGATATTTCTCGTTTCAGCCCTCGGCTTCATACGAGGAGGAAACTTGAGAGACGTTTTTCTTGGATTTACTGGCTAATAGTCATTCCTGATACTTAGATTTGCTGGCACTATCTATGGTAAAGGCTAGAGCATGTGACCATAAGGACAATTATTACATGCGTGCCTCTAGCGAGTTTCACCCACAGTTCATTCTATGATTCTACTAGGCTGTATCGACAGTATGGTTAGAAGCAAAGGATTCTGGATTCACTGACTACTTTCGATCTTGGGATACTATTTGCTCGTTATACAGAGCGTGTGAAAGATTCTTGGGCATAAGGATTGGATGACCTTTCAGGCTTCCACTCCTAATCCTGTTATTTGAGCTAGATAGTGTTGTGAGCAATATGTTGAGCCTATTCGTACTCTGTCAAAGAGACAAAGGTGACATTATTAGTTCCTTGATTGGTTTAGATTTTCAATGTTTCCTTTCTGTTGTTATGCAAAATAATAAGACATTTCAAAAGGTATATTTCTTCTAAACAATTTCATTTCATTAATAAAAGTACAATCTTTGTTCTTCGAACAATATATGCACAATGATACAACTCCTATCATTAATCAACCATTTCTGGTTTTTTGATTAATTATTTTTCCTCTCACTCTTTTTTTATATATAAATATTTCTTCAGCCTGTCCATTTTAATTGGTTCAGTGAATTCATTCCCTTCCATATCCGATAACATGGCCTTCATCACAACAAATGGACCCTCCAATTAGGTTTAAACTTCCCTCTTGGATCAAACACAACTGGTCTCGCTTGCTTGAGGATGAACTCTTCTTCTTTGAACTTCTTTGCCTTCATTCTTTTGTTAAAGGCTCGAGCAACTCGTTTTCGGTATAGCTGCATGTGATACCTCGCCTTCACTCTTTTCTCATCAATCAAGGTCAATTGTTCATATCTATTACGAATCCACTCCTCTTCAGGGACCTTTACTTCAATCAGAACTCTCGCTGATTTCATTTCTATCTCAATTGGTATGACCACTTTTGAACCATATACTAGAAGAGAATGGCATCATGTCGGTCGAACTTTTGGGTGTCATTCTATAACCCCATAACACAAACAATAACTTCTTTAACAATCTTTATATGTTTGTAGCACCTTGGTCGACATCTTCTTGATATTCTTATTAGCCACTTCTATCGCTCCATTGGCTTGTGGCTCGTATGGAGATGACTTATGGTGTTCAATTCTATACTTCTCGAACAAAGGCCTAGTCTCGGCTTGAAAATGAGCCCTATTGTCAGTCACAACATGTTGTGGTATCCTAAATTTGCATATGTTGTTCTTCTCAATGAACTTCGCCATTTGCTTTGCCCCTAACTTAGTATAGGACTTAGCTTCTATCCATTTGGTGAAGTAGTCAATCGCCACCACCACATACCGATGTCCATTAGAGGCCGACGACCTTATTTCACCTATAATGTCGATGCCTTAGACAACAAAGGGCCACAGTGTAGTATCCCTTGTACCTCTAAGGGTGGTTGATGGATCAAGTTTCCATTAATCCGACACTAGTGACACTTCTTCACAAATCAGACACAACCTGTCTCTATAGTTAGCCAGTAAAATCTTTGCCTCATGATCTTCTTTACAAGCACTAGCCCATTCATGTGTGGCCTACATACACCACTATGGATTTCTTTGATAAGTCTCTTTGCTTCTTTCTCATCCACACACCTTAGTTGTATCCCTTCTGGCATTCTCTTGTACATCATCCCATGATGACAAGTAAATTGTTGGGCCAACTTATGTAACACAACCCTATCCCTCTCGTTGGCCTTCTCAGGCAAACTCCTCTCTTCCAGATATTTCTTTAAGTCGTAGAACCATGGTTTCTCATCCACATTAACTTATATTATATAAGGCTCCATGTAGCAAGGAACCCATGCTTGTGATATCACTATTGGTCTCACCAACAATTCTTGTGTGCTTACCTATACTGATGCTAACGAAGCCAATGTGTTAGCCATCTGATTCTCACTACTAGAAAGATAGGAGAAGGTGTACTGCTTGAACCTCCCAATCAACCTTCTGATGTGCTCAAGGTAAGGCTTTAGCTTCCCTTCTCGTAAATCCCAATATTCGTTGGCTTGAGAGATGACTAGCTTGGATTCTCCCAACACTTCTACTTCATTATTACCTATGGCAATCACAATTTCTAAACCAAAGGCGCAGGCTTCATACTCAGCCATATTATTGGTGACTCTGAACTCTAACTTTTTGGCGAATGGGATGACTTCTTCAATTGGTGACACTAGAATAACTCCTATTCCAGCATCGTTATGATTAATAGTTCTATCAAAGAACATTCTCCATCCCACTACCGAGATTACGACCAGATGTTCATCTAGTAATTCCAACTCCCATGGTTCATTGTTGTCAATTGCGTTCATAGCCAAGAATTCTGCTACTATTCTTCCTTTCACCACCTTCTTTGTGACAAATTCAATGTCAAATTCTGATAACTGTACCAGCCGTCTTGCTAGCTTCCCCACCAATGCTAGTGCTTTATAAAGATACTTCATCAGATCCTCCTTTAAGACGACCTTAATTTTGTAAGATCGAAAATAGTGCCTAATTTCTTTGAGAGCCAAGCCATGGCTGAACAGGTTTTCTTCACGTAGCTATACTTCATCTGATACGATAGCAATTTCTTACTAAGATAATAAATGGCATCCTCTACACCCTTCTCATCTTTTTTGTGCCAGCATAGCACCGATAGCCTCCTCCTCAAGAGCTACGTGAAGAATTATATTCTTCTCAGGTTTTGGCGATCTCAAAACCAGTGGGTTCTGCAAGTACTTCTTAATCCTTTTGAATGCTTTTCGGTATTGATCATTCCATTCTACCAGTTGATTCTTCTTTAAAAGCCTAAAAATTTGTGCACAAACAATTATCAATTTAGAGATGAACCGATTGATATACTGGATCTTACCAAGAAACCCGTAGACTTCTTTTTCAGTCTTAGGCGATGGTATCTCTGTAATGGTTTTCACCTTGTTTGGATCCACTTATATTCCATTTTTGTCAATTGGAAACCCCAACAACTCCCCCAAGGTAACTTCGAAGACACTTTTTCAGATTTAGTGCAGCCTGTATTTCTTCACCCTTTCTAAGAATCTGTCTAAGGCTTCGAAGTGACCCTTTTGAGTCTCAGACTTCACCATCATGTCATCAACATAAACTTCTATCTCCTTATACATCATATCGTGGAATAGCATTGTTGCCATTCGTTGGTAAGTGGCCTCTGTATTCTTCAAACCGAAGGGCATCACCTTATAGCAATAATGAAGGCTATTTTCATCTTATGTTCATTGGCCATCATTATCTAATTGTATCCAGAAAACCTATCTACAAAAGAGAATATCACACTAGTGGTAGCATTATCTACTAACACATTGATATGAGCCAAAGGAAAATCATTATTTGGTGAGGCCTTATTCAAGTCTCGATAATCTACACATATTCAGACCCTTCCATCCTTCTTTAGTATTGGCACAATGTTGGCTAACCATTCCGGATACTTCACCATTTCTAGAAACTTCGCTTCAATTTGTTTTGAGACTTCCTCTTTGATTTTCTGAGCCTACTCTAGCCTTATTCTTCTTAACTTCTGCTTAATTGGTTTCACATACAGATAAGTTGGAATTATATGCTCAGCGATACTTCTGTCGATTCTGGGCATGTCATCATAGGACCAGGTGAAGGCTTCTTCATGTTTCTTTAATAATTTTCAATTTTCTCTCTCTTCTCAAGAGTTGTGTCAAGTGCAATACATATGTTCTTAGGTTTTTCGATTACTAAGATTAATATCATGAGTTTGAATGGTATGAATTTCAAATATGCTAGTGAAATGCAAATTATGATGCACAAAACCATTAGGAAAGACATCAAACAAGTAAGCAAAATTTTTTTCCATTACATTAAATTTTGAAACATAAATAATGTCCTCTTCTTCAAAGAGGTTAGGTACAAATACATCTTCATAAGATACACTTATAATTCCTTCTTCGATGAAAGTAGCGAGATCAATGGACGGTTCTATTAGCGGTGCTTGTTCTTGATGGTCATCTTCTCAATCAAGTCATTCCTTTTGGAGATTCCTGCTTGAAGGATATCTTTAAAGATCTCAAATCTAGGCTTCAATATTCCTTGAAAATCCACAGTTCAGTAGCTCCTACATACTTCGTATCTTGCGCTTTGAAAAATTTGATAAATCCCCCTTTCTTGGGTTCTATGTCTTCTTCTTCCCCTGTGAATTCATAGCCCAACCCTCTTCTAGAGGTCTAACCTTTGAAGTCAAAAAATGATGGTAGGCTACGTCTATTTTTCCCAAGTCTAGTTCCTGGCATGTACCCTTGTTTCTTCATTATTCTAGCAATGATTGGGCTAACTTCATTGATCATGACTCCTTGAAAGCCACCCATGTAAGGTATTTCTCTAACTTTCACATTTAAAGCAATTGATGCAATAATTAAGGCTGCATGAATGGTTACGATCTCCCTATGCATAGTGAATCAGATTTTTTGATGAAGGAATTCCTCCCAGTGGATGGAACCATGCTCATCCTAACAAAGCAGCAAACGTGACTGGAATGTCAAGGACTGTGAATTCTGTCATCACTTCAATCGGCCCAGTCTTCACTAAAGCTTTTAAAATCCCAATAGCACTCCTCTTTGAGTCATCATACGCCCTGATCACCATCTCACAAGGCTCAAGCTCATCTTTACTGACTATGTACTTGTGCAATATCTTCATAGACACAATATTGTTGGCAGACCCATCATCCACCGTGACATAAGGAGACGTTTTCCTACCAATCTCTATGGTGATGAACAATGGCTTATTATGGTTTCCCCCTTTGAATGGTAGATTTTCACCCGTAAAGGCGATTTCTTCTCTTTCTCTTGCCCCCTTGGGTGTTCCTCCAGTCAAGGCGGTCAACATTTCACTAGTAGTGGTAGCTATCGATATCTCTACCTCTGCCAAGCCCTTCGCCAAGGCTTCTCTATGTTTTTAGGTTGATATAAGTAAATCCCAAATGCTAACGTTCGCTTGAGTTTTCTTTAATTGTTTGATCACTTGATCCTGTTCTTCTTTAGCTTCTTCATTGGCAACTTCTTTGCCCTTCTCATCTGTCTTCTCAATTGGTTTCTCCTTTTCCTTCTCATGGTAATCTACCATTCCTTGTCACTCCTTGGACAATCTTTCTCTTACCCCTGAGTGTTTCTCCCTCTTGTGTTTCTTCCTCAATTCTCATCTCTTCTTCGTCATCACTACTAAAGTCAGCCTAAAAGTTTGAAAAGGTCTTAACTTAAAGGATGTTATCCCAAATTCCTATGACTCTCACTTTATTACACTTTTTAGGCAAGCTCTCTCTCCTCACAAGACTCTCATCTTGCTTCCCTTTCCTAGCTTCACTACCTTTCTTCACTTTGAGTCTCCTAGGTGGTGAGCCTTTTCTAGCCATCCACTTCATGGGAAATGAGCTTGATGACGTGGGCTTCTTCTTGATGGCTATCACTGCATCTTTTTCTTCTTTGTTCTCTTAGGGAACCTCTTCTTCTTGATCACTGAGATTCACAAGTTCGGGTTTTAAGCTTTGCTTGACTCTATTCACTACAATATTGGTCCATCCACCTTTCTTGGTATGAATCTTAGCTGCCAAAAGAACGGGCTCATCTTTTATCCTCTCAATGATCTCCTTGGGCTCTTCTTCTTTGAGCTTTCCAACCTTAGGCTTCTTTGTAGAGATCACCCTTCCAGTGGATCGTTCTAACTTGGACTTCTCATTTCTCTTGGCTCTCTCTGCCTCGCTTGAGCTACACTTATCGAAGGAATTCATGACTTGCTCCTCGGTCAAGCTTGATCCAATCATGTTGGTTGATGGAGGAGGCAGCCTATTATAGTTAGGTAATGGGTTACTCCTTGTGTTAGGCTCATATGTCTGTGGGTTGCGAATCTGGCCCTTATCAATCAAATCTTGGATCTCATGATGAAGGCGAATGCAATCATCGGTGTTGTGACCAATCATTTGATGGAATTCGCAATTCTCATGGTACCTCTAATTCCTTGGTAGTGGGTTTGGAAGCTCTCTCGGTGGCAATGGTTACAAGATCCCTTCGGCTCTCAATCTTGTAAAGATTTTGAAAAGTGGCCTTCCCAAATGACTGAATCTTCTTTATGGAGCAACTGCTTTCACCTCTACTTGCTTCGTGCTAGGCCCACTAGGTTGGTGATACTGCCTTTGATTCCTTCAAGTGTAGCCATGAGTGCTTCTCCTCTATCTAGACTCTAATTCTTCTATTTGGATGCCTGAGTCATATAAATCTTCAAATGTTTTGACAGGGAAACCTACCAGTCCATCACTGATGAAAGCATGGGCTGCATTGATCACCATGCGAACCTGGTCCTTCTCCGTAGGCTTGGTGTTCATTTTGGCTGCCTTAGCCCTCCAACAAACTAGGTACTCCAAAAAAGTCTCACTAGGCTTTTGTTTCATCGTCTCCAAATCCCTCAATGTTACCCCTTGTTGGGTATTGTGGTGATACTATTCCATAAATTATTGAGCAAGTTTCTTCCAATCTTCTCGAACTCTCTTTAGGAGGTCATGATACCATGCTATTGCATCATCTTCTAAGAATAGCATGAAGTATTTCAAAAGCTCTTTCGTCAAAGGACTGGTAGCCATGATGGCTGCATACTACCTCAAATGTGTTTTGGGATTCCTCTCTCTATTGAACTTTGGCAAGTCTGGCAAGCGAAACTTTGGAGGCAAATCTTGGTCTCCCATAAGCAAGATATCGTCTAGGTCTTTGACCCTCTTCAACCCCTTCTTATTCAAAAGGGATTGGACCTTCTCCATGTCCTTGGTCAATTGTTTGATCGATTCAAGTTCTTCCAGATTGATTGGGCTTTTCTCTCTATTTCTGCCTTGGCTATTCTCACCATCACCATCACCATTACCCTCGAGTAGCGACTGATTCATGCGGTTAGGCCCATTTTGGAGTGCTTCAACGAGTTGAGCCATTTGCTATTGGAGTGTAGTGATGTCAACCCTTACTTAAGCCATTATAGCATTGTTGTTATTAGGTGCAGCCATCTCATCAATTGATTTCTCCTGCCTTGTCAAACAACCACCTCATCTAACCTAAGCTATGATGGCTACACAATAAAGGTATTAATGCCATGCATACATGTATGTATGCATGATATGATGCATGTTCATACAAGGGCATAGACACGCCTTTAGCCTTCCAACCTTATTCCTCCTACACACGTGAAGTCGAGTCTCTTTTCCTATGATTTTTGGCTTCATTCCCAAGATATCATCATGGGATGTGGGAATGCGAGAGTCTTTCTCCTAATTTTAACATCCATTGTTGATGTTGGATTCTTCATGATTATCACAACATGGTTTTCAAAATGTCATGATAGCTTTAACTTATGACACATGTTCCCATTTTGTTCTTTTATGGGTGACTTGACATGTGGCATTTGTTCATGGTTCCATGAGTTTTTGAGTTGATGTTATTCTAATCATGGGGAATTTACATCCATAGACATGCATTTCAACATGAGTTTTGGATATTCATCTTGTTGAAAATTTTTAAAGTCATCCACATGGGCTTGAGTCTCAAGGGTCCAATGGTTTGGACTCTTTCGAGCGAGAGATGCCCCATTGGGCCGATCTCTTTTTATACCAATTCAATGGTACATGCTCAAAGGTGGTGACACTAACATGAGTCATCTAGGGTTCAAATGCAGCCAAAGACTTCTCATGCCAATGCCACATGGCCACTTTAGGCATTTTGTGCTCATTATGTGCAAAAGTGTAGTGATGCAAGGACTCATTATATTAACATGAGGTATTAAAATTTGGTATTCCTATTGGAGTCAACTTCTCTTATCCCCATAGGAGTCGCCAATATGAACGGGGCTTTCACCCCACCAGAGCGTTTGCGACCACGATACTGTGTCAAAGCCTCTTTCAAGACTTAAGAGAAAACAAACGAGCCATTAGCACTTTTGGAGAAAGAAGTCGCCATCCAATTATTCACTTGGGAATCGGGGCAATCCGATCCCTCGCTTCAAGACCTAAACTACCCTCATCCTTTCAGAGATGGGTTCAAGAAGTTAGGTACGAGTCTTTCGACCCGCCCAGATGTAAATCCGACCTCCACTTGGGAAATACCAATTAGGGATAACTCGTGTTATTACTTAGTCTACTTAAGTGATTCATTTTATTCACATATGCTCATTTTTATCTTTGTTAAACATATGAGGTGATTATTCAATCAAAATAGTAGTGTATTCATACAAAGAAAGAGGGAGAAGAAAAGATTACATTTACATCAAACATGGAGGAAGGGAAGAGGATTACAATATTTGTTATTTAACAATTAAAATAAAACATTTCATATATTCATGTATTTGAATATTTATTCTAAGTGCTGGTCCCTCCTCATTAATGTGAGTCCACTACTACCTCATGACATCATACAATCACACTTCTAACCATGATACATTCATAAACAATCAAACAAAGCCATAATATAATATCATGACACTCTAGCCTAGATTTTCATAAATTCTATCATGGTAGTTCTATCTATATCTATTCTAGCATAATTCATATCAAATATTCATGGCATTTATAGCCTAACATGTCATTCATATTCTAGCATAATTCATGGCATTCATGGTATATTCTTAGCCTAATTCAAACATCCAACAATCATAGCATTGAAGGGCAAAATCATAATTCTACCTATTCGATGCTATTTTCTAGCATTCATCAAAGTAAGTAAGTTTTCTCAGCATGATTCTAATCATGTGCTCTTAAGTATAATTCTAAACATGTTTTTCTAATCATGATTCTAAGCATTCACAAAGAAAGTAAATTCCTAAGCATGATTCTAAAAGAGGAAGGATTGTGGACTTAACTTGTAGTGTTAAAAAAAATGTATATATATATATGTTACAAAATTAGAAACTATGCCTAAGGGTATTTGAGTAATTTTATTTGAATTTGATGGGCTTTAAGGCCATGAAGTAGTTGTAAAACCGTGATTAAATATATGAGAATTGGGTTGGATTATAGTTGTGGGCTTCTGTTAGAATTTGGTAAGGATTAAATGGGTTTGGTAAAATAAGTGGGCTAAGGCCATGAATTAAGGCCTTGTATATATAAGAGAGACATGAGGGTTCCAGAAGGGGGTTTTTTCTTCCATTTGAGGATAGAAGAGGAGAGTCTTATGGTTACAAAGAAAAAGAGAAGAAGGAGAAGAAGAAAAAAAGAAGGAAGAAAAAGAGAGGAAAAGAAGGGAAAAATAAAAAAGGTGTATAAACTTGGAAACCAAGTAGGGATTTTCTAACACTATACTTAAATGGTGTTATTTATTTTTGTTGTTTTAATTGATATTGGTTTGCAATACATGTGACTTATTGTGAATTCAGTGTTTTGTTGCTTGGATGATGATTTATGTGTGAAATTAAGTGCTTGTGAAGTGAAGTAGAGGTTGTTCTTGAGGGGAGTTGTAGTTCATATGATATTTCTATGTTATTTGAGCTGCTGCATTTTTCTGGATCGTGATTTGTATGAATTTTCTTTTGTTTAGAAAAATAGATAGATGAGGCTTTAAGTAGCCATTGATTTCATTGAATTTGGAGTTATAATGAAATTTTGGTGAATTTTTAAAGTTGGAGGTTGAAATCTGGAAATGATAGTGTTTAACCGACATCATAGAACATGTTCACAACTCTGCAGATTTTGAAACTGATATTTAATTCGACACGACTCGACACTTGCGTTTTGAGTGTCGAGTTATGGAAGTGTCGAGTGTCTGGTGTCGAGTGTCGAGTGGACAGTGTCACGTGTTGTATGCGCAACTCGACATGTAGGCTATGATTATGTCGAGTGTCAATTGTGATTATGTCGAGTATCAGTTATAGAAGTGTCGAGTGTCTGGTGCCAAGTGGACAGTGTCGCGTGTTGTATGCGTGACTCGACATGTAGGCTATGATTGTGTCGAGTGTCGATTGTGGAAGTGTCCAGTGTCGAGTGTCGAGTGGACAGTGCCGCGTGTTGTATGCGTGACTTGACATGTAGGTGTAAGTGTCGAGTGTCAAGCGAAATTACAACACCGACTCAACCCGCATGCACCCTTCATGAAAGTTACGGATTTTGCATAAAAACTGTATTGCCTTGAGATTTATTTTAGAAATTATATTGAAAGGTTTGTAAGTGTATGCATTGGACCTTGGATGGGCCGTTTTGAATAGGAATCCAAGGAGAATGCGGATATGAAATTCTTAGTGTTGGACCTTGGATGGGCCGTTTTGTATACGAATCTAAGGGGAACTCGAATATAAACGTGATGTGTTTGACCTTGGATGGGCCATTTTGTATATGGATCCGAGGGGAACATGAATATAAACGTGATGTGTTGGACCTTGGATGGGCTGTTTTGTTTACGGATCTAAGGGGAACACGAATATAAACGTGATGTGTTGCACCTTGGATGGACTATTTTGTATATGGATCCAAGGGAAACACGAATATAAACTTGATGTGTGAATAAGAATAATTGCTTGGCTTATTATTATTGGTTGTGTAACTATGTAATTGAAAAACTATTGAATGCTTATGATTTAGTCTTATGTTAGAATCTCTCCTATTGGGCTATATGCTCATCCCCTCTATTCATAGGTACATAGAAAGATGTTCATACTAGTGGTGCTCCAAAGCTTTCCTAAGGAGTCTGGCATCTACATGCATGCGAGGATTTTTTGGGAAATGTTTTGTCTCACCTAAGTTGTGATAGGAAATTTTGTTGTAATGGATTCATGTAATATGTATAAATATATGTATGAATTGGAAAATGAAAAAAAAAGTGACATATTGATGATGTCTTTTTATTATTTTTCTTAATCAATCACCTTTAAAGTCTCTACATAAGAGATTTTAGGGCATGACAGAGTGGTATCAGAGCCTAAGCTTTGCTGTGGACCTGGAAAAGGATGTAGATGGCTTGGGAGGGGTAGAGTTTTGTCTTGTGTGCTATCATGTGCCTTGAATATTTGTCTGTGATGTTTCTATTCTATATGTTTTATAATTCTATCACTTATATCTTTGCCATTGATAAAACCAAATAATGAGTTCTCGTACATGAGGTGCTTCGAGTTCCAATCCACCTGAGGGTGGTGAGAGATCAGAGTTTTATAGGGTTACGAGAGATATGGCCAATACATTGGCAGAGACAGTGGCAAACGCGGTTAGAGATACTCTGCGTGCTAACCCACCACCACCACCACCACCTCAACCGGTATTGTGACGGGTGTCGACAATCGAATGAAGAATGCACTTAGAGAGGTCCAACATCACAATCCACCTATTTTTAATGGGGAGCCCTATCCGAATGTTGCAGAAGACTGGCTTATACAAGTTGAGCGCCTCTTTAATCTTTTGCAAGTTGAAGAAGATTTGCGGGTTAGGGTGGCAACTCACTTGTTGAAAGGAGATGCATTACAGTGGTGGACATCTATTGAGCATATTAGATAACGAAATATCCTTACATGGAGAGATTTCTCTACTACTTTTCTAGACAAATATTCTCCGATACCTTTTCGTGATCAGAAGGAAAATGAGTTTATATACTTGACACGGGGGTATATGACAGTGCAACAATATGAGGCACGATTTACTGCCTTATCCCGTTTTGCACCTGGTTTGGTGGCAGATGAGGCTAGCAAGGCTCGGAGATTTCAAAAGGGATTGAGAGATGACATCAAACCCTCAGTTATGGTATGTAGATTGACGACATCTACTGATGTGGTGGAGACTGCCTTAGTTGCAGAATAGGAGATCTCTTGGAGTCACAGAGTGGGGGGTATTGGCATACCTGATAGAGGAATGAGACAGCATAATCGTTTAGCTAAGAGACAGAGAACTTAGTCCTTTATATCTACTCATTTTGCATCTGTATTAGGATTAGACTCTGATTTGTTGGATTCTGTATTACACGTGGAGTCACCCATGGGCAATACCTTGGAAGTTAGGAGGATATGTTGTTCATGTGTGATAGAGATCAATAGGCACAGGTTGTCATTTGATTTGATACTTATGGATTTCACTAAGTATGATGTGATATTAGGAATGAATTGGTTGTCGACTTATCGAGTTATATTAGACTATTACGAGAAGAAAGTGATAATTCACACGCCTGAGGGGATCGTTTTTAGTTTTTATGGGGACAAATATGCATAATTACATTACCCTCTCTTGGGTAGCAAAACAAGAAAGGGGTCAGGAACATGATAGCAAGTATATTAGTAGAAGAGACTAATAAAGGGGTTTCTGAACTTCCTCGTGTGGTATGTGATTTTCCTGAAGTTTTTCCTAAAGAGTTGCCCAGGTTACCTCCAACTAAAGAAGTGGAGTTTGCTATCGAGGTGTATTCAGATGTGGCACCCATATCAGTTGCTCCTTATTGAATGGCTCCAGCAGAGTTGAGGGAGTAAAGCTACAAATAGAAGAATTGTTAGAAAAAGGATTCATCCAACCCAGTACTTCTCCCTGGGGTGCACCAGCATTGTTTGTGAAGAAGAAAGATGGTTCTTTACGTTTATGTGTAGATTACAGGTAGTTAAATCGGGTTACAGTGAAAAACAAATATCCTTTACCTAGGATCGATGATTTGTTCGACCAGTTAAGAGGATCTTGTTGTTTTTCCACGATAGATCTTCGTTCAGGCTATCATCAGTTGAGAATAAAGGAAGGAAACATACCAAAGGCCGCTTTTCGTACCCGTTATGGGCATTATGAGTTTTTGGTCATGCTATTTGGACTAACTAATGCTCCTGCTGCCTTTATGGATTTAATGAACCGTATTTTCAGACCTCACTTGGATCAATTTGTAATTGTGTTTATGGATGATATCCTTATTTATTCTTCATCTGAAGTTGAACATGAGCAACATCTACCTACAGCACTTCAAACACTAAGAAAGAATCGTCTTTATGCCAAGCTGAGTAAATGTGAATTTTGGCTATTAGAAGTAAAATTTTTAGGCCATGTGGTGTTAAGACAAGGAATTACATCACTCTAAATTTGTTGTTCATCCTGGTGGTACCAAGATGTGTCATGACTTACGTCGACAGTTTTGGCAGAAAGGAATGAAGAAGGATGTTGTTGAATATGTGTCTAGATCCCTTACTCGTCAATAAGTGAAGGCTGAGCATCAAAGGTCTACAGGATTACTCCAACCACTTCCTGCAGCAGAATGGAAATGGGACTACATAACCATAGATTTTGTTACTGGATTTCCACGTTCTTTGAAAGGAAGGGATGTATTATAGGTGATTGTGGATAGGTTAACAAAGGTATCACATTTTCTTCCTATTCGTACAACCAATTCGATGGATGTTTTGAGTCCGCTGTACATTAAAGAAATTGTGAGATTGCATGGAGTTCCAGTTTCAGTAGTGTCAGATAGAGATCCCAGGTTTATAGCTCAATTTTGCCAAAGCCTTCAAAGAGCTATGGGTACGCAATTGTTATTTAGTATAGCTTTCCATCCTCAAACTGATGGTCAATCAGAGTGCACTGTTCAAATTTTGGAAGATATGTTGAGAGCTTGTGTGATGGATTTTCAAGGTAATTGGGAGGATCATCTACCACTTGTGGAATTTGCATACAACAATAGCTATCAGTCAAGTATTGGAATGGCACCTTTTGAGGCACTCTACGGTAGGCCGTGTAGGTTCCTTTTATGTTGGGTAGAAGTGGGAGAAGCTACCTTATTAGGACCCAAGCTTGTACGAGAGACAACTAAAAAGGTGAAGTTGTTACACCAACGTTTACTTATAGCTCATAATCGATAGAAAAGCTATGCAGACAAAAGGAGAGGACCGTTAGAATTCAAAGTGAGTGACCATGTGTTTTTAAAAGTGTCTCCATGTAAAGGCTTGATGCGTTTTGGATAGAAAGGTAAACTTGCTCCATGTTACATTGGCCCATTTGAGATTCTAAGGCGGGTTGGCGAAGTAGCTTATATGCTAGCATTTCCACCACGATTGTCGAAAATTCATAACACATTTCATGTACTGATGCTAAGGAAGTATGAGCCTCACCCAAAATAGTACTAGATTGGAGTGAGTTGAATATTCAACAAGATGTTTCATATGAAGAGGTTCCTATTCAAATCTTGGACACGAGAGTGCAAGTCCTACGTGGCAATACCATTTCATTAATCAACAGTCTTATGGAAGCATCATGGCATTGAAGAGGCTACATGGGAGTTAGAGTAAGAGATTCAAAGAAAGTAACCTGAGCTTTTGAATGCAAGAGGTAACTTCCTACTCATATTTTCAAATTTCAAGGACGAAATTTTTTTTTAGGAGGGTAGGTTGTAGTGTTCCAAAAAAAATGTATATATATATATATATGTTACAAAATTAGAAACTATGCCTAAGGGTATTTAAGTAATTTTATTTGAATTTGATGGGTTTTAAGGCCATGAAGTAGTTGTAAAACCATGTTTAAATATATAAGAATTGGGTTGGATTATAGTTGTGGGCTTCTGTTAGAATTAGGTAAGGATTAAATGGGTTTGGTAAAATAAGTGGGCTAAGGCCCATGAATTAAGGCCTTGTATATATAAGAGGGGCATGAGAGTTCCAGAAGGGGGTTTTTTCTTCCATTTGAGGATAGAAGAGGAGAGTCTTACAGTTACAGAGAAAAAGAGAAGAAGGAGAAGAAGAAAAATAGAAGGAAGAAAAAGAGAGGAAAAGAAGGGAAAAATCAAAGAGGTGTATAAACTTGGAAACCAAGTAGGGATTTTCTAACACTATACTCAAATCGTGTTATTTATTTTTGTTGTTTTAATTGATATTAGTTTGCAATACATGTGACTTATAGTGAATTGAATGTTTTGTTGCTTGGATGATGATTTATGTGTGAAATTAAGTGCTTATGAAGTAAAGTAGAGGTTGTTCCTGAGGGGAGTTGTAGTTCATGTGATAGTTCTGTGTTATTTGAGCTGCTGCACTTTTCTGGATCGTGATTTGTATGAAATTTCTTTTGTTTAGAAAAATAGATATATGAAGCTTTAAATTGCCACTGATTTCATTGAATTTGGAGTTATAGTGAAATTTTGGTTAATTTTTTAAATTGGAGGTCGAAATCTGGAAATGATAGTGTTTAACCGACATCATAGAACAGGTTCACAACTTTGTATATTTTGAAACTGATATTTAATCTGACATGACTCAAAACTTGTGTGTCAAGTGTCGAGTTATGAAAGTGTCGAGTGTCTGGTACCGAGTGTTGAGTGGACAGTGTCGTGTGTTGTATGTGCGACTCGACATGTAGGCTATGATTATGTCGACTGTCGATCATGGAAGTGTTGAGTGTCTAGTGTCGAGTGTCGAGTGGACAGTGTTGCGTGTTGTATGGGTGACTCGACATGTAGGCTGTGATTGTGTCGAGTGTCTGTTATTATTGTGTCAAGTGTTGGTTATGGAAGTGTCAAGTGTCTGGTGTCGAGTGTCACGTGTTGTATGTGCGACTTGACATTTAGGTGTGAGTGTCGAGTGTCTGGTGTCGAGTGTCAAGTGGAATTACAGTGTCGAGTGTCGAGCGAAATTACATAACCGACCTGACCTACGTTTACCCTTACTGAAAGTTCTAGATTTTGCATAAAAACTGTGTTGCCTTGAGATTTATTTTAGAAATTATATCGAAAGGTTTGTAAGTGCATGCATTGGACCTTGGATAGGCCGTTTTGAATACGGATCCAAGGAGAATGTGGATTTGAAATTCTTAGTGTTAGATCTTGGATGGGCCATTTTGTATACGGAGCTAAGGGGAACATGAATATAAACGTGATGTATTGGACCTTGGATGGGCCGTTTTGTATACGGATCCAAGGGGAACACGAATATAAACGTGATGTGATCCAAGGGGAACACGAATATAAACGTGATGTATTGGATCTTGGATGGTCTATTTTGTATACGGATCCAAGGAGAACACGAATATAAACTTGATGTGTGAATGAGAATAATTGCTTGACTTATTATTATTGGTTGTGTAACTATGTAATTGGTAACTATTGAATGCTTATGGTTTAGTATAATGTTAAAATCTCCCCTATTGGGTTATATGCTAATCCCTTCCCTCCATAGATACACAGAAAGATGTTCATACTAGTAGTGTTCAAGAGCTTTCCTAGGGAGTCTGGCATCTACATGCATGCGAGGATTTTTGGGAAATGTTTTGTACCGCCTAAGTTGTGATAGGAAATTTTGTTGTAATGGACTCATGTGATATGTACAAATATATGTATAAATTAGAAAATGGAAAAAAAATGTGATATGTCTTTTTATTATTTTTCTTAATCAATCACCCTTAAAGTCTCCAATTAAGAGATTTTAGGGCGTGACATAACTCGAAAAGCTTATCCATCTTGCAAAACAAATGGCGTTAGAACAATTCATAATAACCCTAAACATACTCCTAAGCATAAAATAAAATTCTAAACTTGCTTCTTCTAAGCAAGAAAAATAAAAGAGAAAATAGGAGGAATGAGAGAATTCTGCTCTCGAGGCGTACCCTTTCCCGGTTCAAAGCAATAGAACGCCTAAAAAAATTATACTAGAAAAGACTTCTCAAATTCTTGAGTGTGTCTCCAAGAGGGAGAAAATGATGACTATATTTGAAAATCGATGTGTATTGTAAAGTGAGAGGGGGAGGGTTTATATAAGAGAGGGGTGAAGATGAAAAGGGAAATTTCCTAAGCCAATTTTTTGAAAATAAACCAAAGAGGTAAGGATGGCCATCTTCGAACTACTGGGCAGGCATCTAATGGACATCAGGCCATTGGCCAGTAGCCGGGCGCCATCAATTTCTATTCAACCCTTTACTTTTTTGTCTTCTTCCAATGTAGCCTCTACAGACCTTTGTTCTTTCGATTGTGCATAACTTCTTGATTTCAACTCTGATTTATGATCCGTAAATTTCTATGGAAACTAGCCATCCATAGCTTCGCAAGGGATATGACCCATCACTAGATTCCTTCCGAATTAATTTATGTGATTTTTCAAAATCATGTATCTATTTTTCAAACTCTTCATGGACTTCTTTTTGCCTTTCTCTTCTTGACTCTCTCAATGGCATTTTGGTCATTTTTTTGCTCAACATTCATCTTTATTTTATCCTCAAGCCTAAAAAATCTAGTGTCTACAATGGGGCATCGACGTTGTAGGCGAAATAAGGTCGTCAGCCTGTAATGGGCATTAGTGTATGGTGGTGGCAATTGACTACTTCACTGAATGGATGGAAGTTGAGTCCTGTAGTAAGTTAGGGGCAAAACAAATGGCAAAGTTTATCGAGTAGAACATCACATGCAGATTTAGAGTACCACACCCTGTCTTAATTGATAATAGGGTCCAGTTTCAAGCAGAAACTAAGACCTTGTTCGGGAGGTGTGGAACAAAACATCATAAGTCGTCTCCATGTAGACCACAAGCAAATGGAGTAGTAGAAGCAGCTAATAAAAACATCAAAAAGATGCTAGCCACGGTGGTATAGACATATAAAGACAAGGCAGAGAAGTTGCTATTTGTATTATGGGGTTATAAAACAACACCTAGAAGTTTGACTAGTATGACACCTTTCTCATTGGTGTGTGGTTCAGAAGCGGTCTACTAATTGAGATATAAATGAAATCAGCGGGAGCTTTTATAGAAGTAAGAATCCTTGAATGGGAGTGGACTGACAATGGACGTGAACAAATGGCCTTGATTGATAAGAAAAGAATGAAGGCCATATAACACATGTAACTATATCAAAAATAGGTTGCTTGAGTCTTTAACAAAAGAGTAAAGGCAAGAAAGTTCAAAGAATAGGAGTTGGTCCTTAAACAGGCTAGGCCAATGGTGTTTGATCATAGAGGGAGGTTGAAACCCAATTGGAAAGGCCTATTCATTATGACGAAGGTGATGTCTGACAGAGTTGTCATCCTATCAGACATGGAAGGGAATGAGTTCGTTGAGCCCATCAACATGGACAGGCTGAAGAAATATTATGTATTCAAAAAAGGAGAAGTGAGTGGAAAAATAGTTTATCAGAAAAACAAAAATGGCTGATTAATGACAAAGTTGTCTTACTGTGCACATGTTGTTTGAAGAACTAAAGATTGTACTTTTATTAGTGAAACGAAATTGTTTGGGAAAAAATATGCTTTTGAAATATCTTATTATTTTGCACATTAACGAAAGGCAAACATCTAACATCTAAGCTGACAAAGAAACTAACAATGTCGCCTCTGCCTCTTCGATGGACTACGAAGGGGCTCACTATATCACTCACGGTACTATCTAGTTTGAATAACAGGATCAGGAATGGAAACCTGAAAGGTCATTCAATCCTTGTACCGGTAATCTGTCTCAAAATTAGGATCATGGAATAGATTCCTCTCAACAGTATGATGTGGCCAAGAATCCTTCACACATTCTAGATAACAAGCAAACAGTCTCTGAGGACTGAAAGTAGTCGATGAATCAACAATCCTCTGGTCAGTCCATACTGTCAACATAGTCTAGTAGGATCATAGAATGAACTGTAGGTGAAGCTCGCTAGAGGCACGCATGCAATATATGTTCTTACTGTCACATGCTCTGGCCTTCACAATGAACAGTGTTAGCGAATCTGAGTATCAGGAATGACTCGAAGTCGATTGATCCAAGAGGAACGTCTCTCAAGTCTCCTCATTGTAAGAAGTTGAGGACTATAACGGGAATTATTCCCTTTGAATAGTCCTAGAATAGATTATCTATCTTATAACCAAATATGAAAAAAAGAAAAAAAATAAGGAAAATGAGCTTTCTAAGTTAAAAACCTAAAAAGGCAGCTTAGGCAAAAATTAAGGCAAGCCCGCTAAGGTGAAAACCCGAAAGGGTAGTTTAGGTAAAAGTTAGGGCATCAGAAATTAAGAAAATCCCGCTAAGTTGAAAACCCAGAAAGGGCGACTCAGGCAAAAGTTTGGGCAACCTCACTAAGTAGAAAACCCGAATAGGGCGGCTTAGGCAAAAATTAGAGCATTGAAAAAAATGAAAGTGATGACTGAACTCACTAAGTAGAAGACTGCCACTGAACCTCTGATTCGAATCCATCCTGACATGATCCAGTCCAATCAGTGTCTCAGCTAGAATCAAGGGAACAGCTATGAAACCGTGTCCCATATGAGGAATGATGGTTACAAGGTGTGGATCTTTGAGATTGTGTGATGAGACTAGTAAGAATTATGCCTAGAGACAAAATTAGAGTAGGCGAAGCCAACCAGACGAAGACTTGTCCATCATTCCAAGCAAAGGCATGATGAAAGACAATATCACTCTGTCGCCCTTAGTGTGAATGCCCATGGTAGAAATTGGGAAGTCGAAGAAGTGGGCGAGATTAGATGTTGATGGTGTTTGGACAGTAAGAAGAATGAGGCTCTCAGAACTGGATGACTGACAACCAAGTATGGTGGAGAATTCCTCATATAGGGGGCAAAGTTCTTGCCCATTGAAATGGAAGACGTGCTCGTGAGAATCCCAGAAAGTTTACAGTCCTTAATGAAAGGGAGCTTGACATGACAAAGGAACTTCAAATAATAGAGACCGATAAACTCGAGTTGTTTCCAATCCTCATCTTTCAAAGGCCTTAGAAGAGGTTGGAAGACCTTGAGAGACAGACATGTTGAATGACACGAAGAGGCATTGAAAAATGTAAAAAGAAATCTCAAAAAATGAGGGAAGAGGTATGGTGGAATATTAAAGAGGAAGACCACTTAAATAGTGTGCAAAAAGAAGAAAAGAAGGAAAAAGAAGGGAAAACCACTGGTGACACAGCCAACCGATTGTTAAACTATCAGTTGGCCATCCTTTTACAGTCGCCTGACTATTTGATAGTCGCCCTGATTCTCTGACAGTCATCGGTGGCTATTAGTGCTAAATAGCCTATTGGCCTGCCTTTTGCATGTTTTTTTACTTTTAGAACACATATCGACAAGTGATTTCGAGCACGTGATTTCCAAATTTTACAGTTTTATTCAGAATTGAATAAATGATGATGTAGAAACAAATGTGAATAAATTTGGATGTAAACTTAGCATAATATGCATAGTGTCTAGAGTCAGAAATAGAAAATGTTCGCTAAGTTTCTAAAAATTGTTTACATTCAATTGTACATTATAGAAATTCATGCACAGAAACTAGATGAACAAAAGAAATCATGAAAGATGCCGATGGTGACAATCCTCACTCATTGCCGATATCGAAGGAAAAAATAGCAACTTGAGCTTGAAGACATTCAACTTCCTGCTCCAGACGAGCAACCTCCTGATGACTTGTCTAACCAAATGAAAGAATCATGTAGTTAGAAAACTATTAGAATAGAAATCATGCATACATGAAGCATAAAAGGATATTATACCTGATATTGATGTGACATTTGCAAAACATATCATGGGAAGCGACTTGCATACGAAAAACTCGCTCCATGGAAGATCGTGGTACCTACATCGCATTGAATTTTTTTTAATGATTGATTAGAGAATGATAGGAAACTTGAGGAACATATACTCTGAAGAGTTACTGGAGTGGCGTCCTGAGGAACAAAAGGAACAAGCATATTCGGATCCTCAGTGATCACATGACTGCTGATCTATCTGTTGACATCCCATGTGCAGACAAAATTACTGGGATAAAGCTTGGAGGTCACCAATCATATGACTGGCTGGAACAGCTAGGGTAGCTGAAGGAATTGGAGGTGGACCTAGCTGCTGAGCGACGGTAGAAAAAGAAGCTGATGTGCTAGTACTTGAAGAGGAGGATCTCGATCTCTTCGCACAATGAGAGGAAGAGCTACAGTACGATTGGACAGAGCAAGGGGATGAGGAATCTCATCAGCAAATCGACCAGGTCTAGTGTATAACGAGGAGGCTCGAACCCAGTCGATGTAAGAAGCTATCATTAATGGGAACTCAAAGGTGCTCAAGTGAATCCCATTTGTGTAGTCTAACACCTCTGGCTCCATGGCCAAATCAACTGAATCTATCATCAGAACTAGTGGCGAATAAGGAATCATATGGCGTGTTTGGCTTTCGTACCAATCCCACACGCGATCACCCAAATACTACATCATGTTGTTCATACAAGGAAGGTGGATATGGCATAAGTTGAAGGGGGAAGCAACCCTCGTAGATACAGACCAGTTCTTCTCAAGACCCCATCACTTGGAGCGAATCTACAAAGAATAAAGAAGCATTGTAAGAGTATGATATAAATAAAATCTTGGCTATAATGCCTTTTACCTTACCTTAGGTTATCGTATGAATATAATCATGAAAGAAGTCTAGCTCATGAGACATCTTGAGTTTTGCATGACGTGCAGCCCACTTCTTTATCTGTAGGAAGGAAGAATCCTCACAAGCAGGAAGAGGAGATGGTAGAACTCCTAACTCGTGCGCTGAAATCTATCATGAATAATACAAAATCAGAAATGGAAGTCATACGAACAAAATACAAAGGTGTAGAGGAGAAAGAAGTTACCTCAAGAAATAGAGCAAATCCAATGATCTTAGCAACGCCTTGACAGGCTCAATCCAAACCGAAATACAATAGGCCGAGAACAGCATGGCCCTAATCGAAATCCTTCACTCAATCAAGATCTTAGAGGATGGGAACTAAAGTTAAAGCAATTGTGTTTCACACATTGGCGTAGAACATCGTATTGAATAGATAGACAATGAAGCTTTGGGCATACTCGTCCATCTCGATTTGAGTCAAGTTGGATCTCCATTTCCAATATTCGTACAAGGGAGTGTATCGAATGGCAAAATTGCTTTTGATCTTCATCTCACACCTTAAAAGCTATCGAATCAAATTCTGTTGATCCCTCGAGTCTGTAATACAAGCGTCAGTAGGAATGACCTCTCTACCATATGGAAGACAAACCCAATTAGCAATGTCTAAAGGCATGATAATCATCTTACCAATTGGAAGATAAAAGTGTGAGCCGTGTCCATCCACCTCTCACATAAAGCAGCCAGTGCTTGACAATCAGTGTGTCGAGAGGTATGTGGATGAGAAATAATAAACTTATAGAGGCCCGTGGCAGCAATCGACTATGTCGAACAGCCTCTTTCTCTATCTCTAAGAATCAACTTTGGGCTCTAGAGAACAACCTACACATCATGTTCTCATGGAAGTCCTAAGTAAGAAATTGAAGTCTCTACATGAATACATGCCTAGAATATTCTCAGAAAATGGAAAACCAAAGAATGAAGAATAATGCATGCTTGGCTAATTGTGTGGGAATCCACATCGTAGACAACAGGCACCTCTTGGTCTCTTGAAAGACCTCTTAATGTCGATCCAAACCGGATGACTTTCATTTAAGACAAGATGGATTGGATGACCCACTATTAGAAAGAGGAAGTTAAGACGAACATGTAGGAGAAAATTAAAAGCAAATTGGATGAAAAACAAAGAAATAGCGCGCGAATAAACCGGAGGAAGACAAAGGGGTCCTTGTATAGAACTCCACCATTGGGCGGATATCGACTGACCATCGACCGATAGTCAAACCATTGGTCAACAGTCCTCCCACAGCCAGTTAGTTGTTCCTTTAATGAAAGCACAATTTTAAAAGGCCAAAAGAAAAAAAGAAGAGGGGAAAGGAAATAAAAAAAGAAAAGGAGAAAAAGAAAGAAAAGAAGAGAAGAAAAACTCTACATCGAACTTAAAACTGAAAGAATTCTCGAATGGACCAGTAACAAGCACTAGGCCATGGCAATAGCTTAGCAACTCAAAAGGAAAGTTGAGTAACATTAATTGATGGAATTGTCAATCGAAATCAGATAGAAGAATTCCTCCAAAGACTAGAAAGCAGTTTGTTAAAGAACACACTGAATAAGATAAAAATTTAAATTGATTTTATATCATCGAGAAATGTTTGAATCTTACAAGTATCTGCAAAAACAAGGAAATGATCCCTAGTGAGTTAGGTAATTGACAACATGATTCTATAGTAAAGAACCTGACGAATATAATAATGAAGGACATCAGAACTCAAGAAATTTTCTAATGGACCAGAAGAAAGCAAGAATAGAAGCCAGAATACTTATAAGAAATGCATGAAACCCAGTAAATGCAAAGTCCAAAGAAATCATAGAAAGTACAAAGGATACATGGCCGAGGGCACGAAGAATGGAATGTCTAAAGACCATGAAATAGTGTAGGAGAGAATGTTTTTCCAGCGGGCATGCATTAGAAGGAAACCCTAAAAATTAGGTGTACTTAAGAGTATTGTAAGCTCTTAGAATAGGCACAAGCCCTAAGAAGAGGTTCACTGAAGAGTGTTGAAAACCTTAAGAAATAGGTACACTTAAGAGTGTTGTAAGCCCTTATAATAGGCATAAGCCCTAAGAAGAGGTGCACTGAAGAATTTTGAAAACCCTAAAAAGTAGGTGCACTTATAATTGTTGTAAGCCCTTAGAATAGGCACAAGCCTTAAGAAGAGGCACACTAAAGAGTGTTAAAAACCCTAAGAAGTACACTTAAGAGTATTTTAAGCCCTTAGAATAGGTGCATTGAAGAGTGTTACTAAACCTTAGGAAGTAGTTGCATTGAAGAGTGTTAGAAACCCTAAGAAGTAGGTGCATTGAAGAGTGTTTTATCATAGCATCATAAGGATATACTTTCTAGCCCTTAGATGGGAACATTAGCCCTTGAATGGGCACATCCACCCTTAGATGGGCAAATTCACCCTTGAATGGGCACATTAGCACTTGAACATCCACCCTTAAAAGCGCAAATCAACCCTTGAGTGGGCCTTTCAGCCCTTGACTGGGTGCACCTTTTGTAAGAACCAAAGGAAAGAAAGAAGATGACGAGATAGTCTAACAGAATGAAGACAAAGGCGAAGATCTCAAGGAGGAAGACAGAAAGACGAAGCAAGAGTACTTTGTCGACTTTTGTGTCTCACAAACCTCTCCAAAGTAGAGGATAAGCTGTAGAGACTGAATTTTGAAGGCTCGATAAAAGAATGAATATTAAGTTTGAGAGCTATAAATGACCAAAATGCCCTTGAAAACCAAGAAAGGAAAGGTGAGAAGGGATTGATTGAAAGCCTCAAAAATTAACATATGACTTCAAAAATTCATATAAATTAATCCATAAAGAATCTAGTATCGAATCATATACCATTGCGAAGCTATGAATGTTTAATTTTTGTAGAAACTTACTAATTGCAAATTGGAGTTGAATTCGAGAAGTTATGCACGACTGAACAAGCAAAGGTCAAAAGGGACTATAGTGTAAAGCAGCAAAACAAGAGGGCTAAGGGACAATAGCGACCCAGCTGTGGACCAACAGCTGGCTATTAGCCAACATCCACTCAACTATTTGATGGCCAACCAATGGTCTGCTAACAACTACCCGACTGTTACCCTTGATTTTTTTAATATTTCTTAAAAGACCTTCCTTTTTGGTTTGTTTCTTCCTTTTTCAGCTTCACCCCTCTTCTATATAAACACCGCCCTTCTCACTTTGCAATTCATACCGATTATTGGACATAATCATCTCTTCTCCCTCTTCAAGACATGTTCAAGAATCTGAGAAGTCTTTTCCAGTATAAACCTGAAAAGGGTAGTCTTGAGAGCAATCCTCTCTTCTCCCCCTTATTTTCTCATTTACTTTTCTAGTTAGAATAAGCATGTTTAGGGTTTAATTCTATGTTAGCAGTATGTATAGTGTTATTATGAATTGTTCTAACCATTATTTGTTTTGCAAGATAGAAAATCGTGTCGAGGTAAGTCCGCTATCCCTTCTTTATTAGAATCATGTTTAAGAGTTTAATTTCTTTGCGAATACTTAGAATCATGCTTAGGAGCACATGATTAGAATCATCCTACGGAAGACTTATACTTGCTTTGATGAATGCTAGGAAATAGCATAGAATGGGTCAGAATTACCATTTTACCCTTGGATGCTATTATTAGTCTCAATTGTTTGAATTAGGCTAGAATATGCAATGAATGCCATGTTGAGGCTAGAATATGCCATGATAACCATGTTTAGACCAAAAAAGTCATGATTAATTATGAACTTATAGGAATTATGCTAGAATAGCAATAGGCTAGAACGCCATGATAGAATTATCAAATCTAGATTAGAATGCCATGATACTAGATTATGGCTTTTTATGATGTTTAATGTATGAATGTTTGTATTATAATAGAAGTGTAATTGTGTGATGCCATGAATTGGCACTGGACTCATATTGACGGTGAGGGAGCATCACTCAGAATGAATTATTTAATGTATGAATAGATGTTCAACAGACGCTGAATTGACTCACGTATGGTAGTAAGGAATTCATCATCTATTGGGTCTCGAATAGACCATTTGTATTTGATATTTAAATGTACATTTTAGAAGTTTTTTTATTGAAGAATAAAAGCAATGTAATCCTCTTCCCCTTCCCTCATGTTTGAAAGGAAATGTAATCCATTCTCCTCCCTCTTTCTATGGATGTTTATAATTGTCATTGATTGAATAATCACCTAACATGTTTAACGAAGAATGGAAATGTGTGCATAAAATGAACAACATTAAGTGGACTAAGTAACGACATAAAATTTTGCAATTTGGTATTTCCTAATGAAGGCCGGATCTTGATTCGAGCGGGTCGAATGACTCGTACGTAACTTCCGAAACCCATCTCTGAAGGGATAATGGTATTTTAAGCCCTAAAGCAAGGGATCATATTGCCCCTATTCATTCCCAATTAAGTAATTGGGTGGCGACTCCATTTTTCAGACATGCTCATGGCTTGTTTGTGTTCCTTTAAGTCTCAAAAAAGGCTTTGACCCAGTGTCGCGATCGCAAACACTTTGGTAGGATGAAAACCTTGTTCACAATAGCTGCCTCTAATCTTTTTTGGTATTTTTTTCTTCTCCATCTTATTTTGTCCTCTTCTCTCTTCTCAAGACTTATTTTCTTCTCTAATCCTCTTCCTCTCGCTTTAAGAATTTTCTTTATCTAATTTCCCAGTTGCATGTATCACCTATTGACACATCCAAAAATAGGATTGTCTCCCAAGTATAGGAGTGTCGAAGTAATAAACCCAGTGAGACCGGGGTTGATCCACGAGGAAGGGGATTTCAGCGATACAAATTATAAGATAAGCAAATATGATATGAATAATTCAAAGAAATGACAAGATAATATCAATAAATATGTAAGATGGTAGGCGGTATTACCGACCATTCAAATATAAAACAAAAAGCAAGAGGAGGTAAAACCATCCATAGAAATAGGTGGTATAACCAGCCATAGTAAATTAAAGAACAATTTCATAAGGTGGTAGAACCTACCATAGTAAATAAATAAAAAGTTCATAAATAATAGAATAATTAAAATACAAGAGGAATTAACAAAATAACAATGAAGGCTAAGGTTAGGGGATCCGCCCTTGATATTTCGAATAAAGATAATTAACCCATTTTAGTTATATGAATTATATTTGTTTCATTACCAATATTTATACCACTTCTTGTAAATGGGTTCAAGCATCCAATGTGCCAATCACCATATGTCTACAATAAATCAAGGTTCTTAACTAGATTTGTGTCGGTAAGGAAAAACCATACGACATCTAGAAAGGATCCAAGCATTTGATGTGCCAAGGATTGTCAACAATGGATCAAGACCTCCACTTTACGAGTGGTGTCAAGATTGATTAAGAAATTAAATATAAATCATATTGAATAAACATTATAAGATTAAGATTATTAAGCACATATTAAGGGTTAGAGAATCCTTATTCTCATATCAAGGGTTTCACCCTTTCACCTTAGCAAAAGAGAAATTAGAAGAACATTATAATATAAAGAAAATAAAATGCAAGAAAAAGGAAATTCATTAATAACATAAACACACAAAACACAATACAAGATCCTAGCCAAAGCCAAAATGTTCCAGTCAAGGCCAAGATGCCCTAATGGGTCACAATGCACCCCTATTTATAGATACATCCAGGGGCAAATTTGTCAAATTACAAGGGCATAATTGTCAAATATTAGTTGTAAATATCTTTGACAATTGAGATCATTAGACACCAACTTTGACAACCGATTTTGACATTGAAATATTGATCATTTTAATCACATGTCTTCATGAAAGTTGTAGATATTTCTATTAGCTTTCTAGAACATATTGATTTGCACAATTTGGATACGTATTTTGAGAGATATGGTCCAAATACTGAGGCATGGTCAAGCTGGGCCGAATCTGCAGATGGGTTCACTTCAAGCCCATTTTTGGTCGACTAAGACCCCGAATTTGATGATCCTTGTGAAATACAATCTTGTAGATAATTGAATCATCTTTCCAAAACATTAATATTTGCACCATTCTGATCTCTAAATAGAGAGTTATGCCCATTTTTCCGAACCTGTAACAAAACCAAAATTAAGAGAAAGTTAATTCCAAAGATGCAAAGACTACAAATATGCTTAAGTTGAGAAATTTAATGACACTATTAATGCAATATGATTAATTAAGCTCTTATTAAATATAAATATTTAAGTGTTCATCACTCCCCCCAACTAGCTTATTGCTAGTCTCTAGCAATTAAAGCGTTATTATTTAGAAGTGATTTATAGAATTTTACATCAAAGGTAGTCATTATTGCACTCTCGTTGATTTTATCCAAATAAACAAACTCTCAACCTTTTTTTTTTTATATGACTCATGTACCCTTCAGTCAAGATATCAATAAACCTTCTTCTTGTGCTCAGTCAACACGACTATGGGGCTTATTAGATAGCAGTCATATCGGTTCTAATATTTGTTAAGGCTAACAACCTTAGGTGGGGGCATTTATTCATTTTATATATATATATATATTTTTTCTTCTTCTTTTTTTTTTTTTTGAAGGAACGCATCTTTAACCCATGTAGCGAGCCTTAGGCTAATGACTCCTAGACCAGTTGGCCTTAGGGCATTAGGTGTTAAGACACCCCTACGAGCTTAACGACTCGGGTTGCCGATGCTTTATTTTTGCTTAGAAACTTATGGATAGTGCAATGTTCAATCCCATTAAGCTTTCTCCTTAATCCATGTAGCGAGCTTTGGGCCAATACTCCCAAACCAGTTGGTCTTAGGGTATTAGGTGTTGAGGCACCCCTCGGGCTTAATTGCTCGAATTAAGGAGGCTACGAGACCAAACTTATCCACAATTGCTTTCTCTTTTTTTTTTTTCTTTTTTTTTTTGACTTTTTTTCTTTGCTTTTTTTTTTTTTATTTCCTTCCTTTTTGTTGTTCATCCTAAACAAAACAAAAGAACTCAAAATATTGTAACATTTGCATTTCGACATACCACAATTCATGCATCACAGGTTTGTGTGTGTGTGAAGAAAGGTTCATGAATACTTGCTTAACGAGTACATAAGCAAACAATTTATTAAATGATAAGGTTGTGAGAGTTCATAGATTTGAATAATTAAAAGTGAAATGAATAAGACCTCCTTGTTATAAAATTCAAAAATCAAAACTAAATAATATCAAGTTAACTAAAATGACTCCTAAAAAATGCAAAATCAAAACAAAATGAAAAATTGGTTAGAGTATGTTTCAAAAGTTCAAACTGGCCTTCCCTACTCTGCCATTCCTGACTGATAAACGCATGAAAGTACACTCTTAAGCATAAATAATTAATGCTAATTGAACAGTATTATAAAGCTTTTATGATATTTTAGCATAATTATTTTTCTTATGCCTCTTTTACATTTGTTTCATTTCTTTTGCATTTTCTTTAGTCTTTATCTTGAAATAAAGTATTGTCCTTAAATTGTGATTAATGGAAATCATTTTTTCAGGTTTAATAAAATGGACACAACTCTCAATCTATAGATCAAAATGGAGAGATTATTGAACCTGGAGCAACATGTCTCAATTTTACAAAAAGTTGAAGAACAATCAAAAGCCCAAATCCAACATTTGATGGGCCGAAATTGAGACACAACAAAACCAAATTGTAGTTGTTTCTCAACCCGACCCATGTCCAGTTTTTGAGCCATATCTCAGAGAATACTTGTCCAAATTGCATGAATCTGGTGGCCCTGGAAAGCTGAGACAAAATTCTACAACTTTCATGTTTTCCACAAAGCCCAATTCGGTCCATTTGGTGGTCAAAAATCAGCTGCAAGTTGGTGGCCGGGTGGCCAACTGAATATAATCTGGTTGTTGTCTATTGCTAGACTAGAAATCTTGATCCGTAATTGTCTTGAATTTCTAATCATTAGTAGCAAAATTGTGATCAGAGATTACAAATTGGAGAATATAACCTAAGTTAAATAATCCGAGCTTGTGTGTTTATTGCTTAGATCAACCTATCTTTCTTATCATAATGCATACATTGAATTAAACTCAGAGAGCTTGTTCTAGGTTGTTTAATGGATAGAGATTAAATAAAGAGCTTGTTTTATTTAACAACAAAGTAAGGAAAGATTGGGATAACAGAGCTTGTTGTTATCTACGGTTGATAATTTCAATGGTGTAATTGGATGAAAATTCTATGATTAATTTGCAAATCCATATCTTGTGGTAGAGAAGGATCCCTTAACCAGCTTTCTCCCATTGATTTTTCATTCAAATTTACTCTCTGTTTTGTTATTATTTACTTGCATTCTTATTTCATTTAGTAAAGCATTCAACAAAAATCCCCCCTGTTTAGTTTATTGTTGCTGGAAATAACAAATTCAATTAGAATCAATCCTCGTGGGAACGATATCTTACTTATCACTTTATTACTTGTGAGACTAGTATACTTGCTAGTTTCGAACGCATCAAGTTTTTGGCGCCGTTGCCGGGGATTGATTTTCTAATCGATTTGTTGTGTTGTTTTTATTGTTAATTCTCATTTTTGTTTGTTTTTCTTTTCTGATTGTTTGTGTTTAGATAACATGTCAGTAAACTTCTATCAATTCAGTAGCAGATTTGAGCCACAAGTACCATGGAGAGTAAATGAGGTAAGCACTACGAACATTGAACAACAACTTTCTGAGCTAACCTCTCTTGTGGAAAACATGGCTGTAGGAGATATGCAAAAATCTTATGAATGTGGGATATATTCTACGATGGAGCATCCAATCGACATTTATCCAACTTTACAAGAAGAATATATGGAACAAGCCAATGCCATGGGTGGATTTCCAGGACAAACAAGGCAATGGTATGATCCTTTCTCTAACAATTACAATGCTGGATGGGAAGATCACCATAATTTCAGTTACTGGAATCATCAACCAATCACTCCAAATGTGATACCACATCCAGCACCTTTTCAAATGCAACCACCACCAATGCCACATCCAGCACCACAACCAGCTTCACAAAACTCAGGTATGTCACTCCAGGATATTGTTAATGAACTTGCCACTAACACAATGCAATTCCAGCAGGAAACTGGGGCAAGTATCCAAAACATGGTAAATCAAATGGAACAATTGGCTACTAGCATGAGCAAATTCGAGGGTCAAGGCTCAAAAGAATTATCTTGTCAAACGGTGATCAATTCAGGAGAGAATTCTTGTGCGATAACTTTGCAAAATGAAGAGCAATTAGATGTCCTGCCAAAGAAATCACAAAGATGAAGGAGAGACACCATTCCACCATGAACAAAACACTGACTTCTCAGGTAAATCCATAAACCCCCATTCCTTCATTATTGTTTCTCCTCACCTTTTTCCTAGTAGATTGTAAAATCGAAGAAGGAGGAACCAAGAACAGAAATCTGGGAAACTTTCGCAAAATCGAGGTGAGTACAGATATACCACTTCTGGATGCTATCAAGCAAGTACCTTATTATACAAAATGTCTCAAGGAGTTATGCACCAGCAAAAGAAAGTTAAAAAGAAATGAGAACGTAAGTGTGGGGGAAGATGTTTCAGCTGTATTGCAAAGGAAAATTCCTCCAAAGGGCAAAGATCCAGGTACGTTCACCATGCCATGCACCATTGCTAAAACCATGTTTGAAAGAGTTATGTTAGATTTAGAAGCATCTATTAACATCATGCCATATTCTATTTATGCTTCTTTAAATCTTGGACCTTTTGCAGAAATTGGTATTACCATTCAAATTGCTGATCGTTTTAATGCATTTACCAAAAGAGTTGTGGAAGATGTGCTTGTGCAGGTGAATCAATTGATTTTCCCAGCAAACTTCTATGTCCTTGAAATAGAGGATGAGACATCTCCTAATCCAACTTCGATTCTTTTTGGGAGACCATTCTCGAGAACTGTTAGAACTAAGATTGATGTTCATGATGGCACTCTCATCATAGAGTTTGATGGCAAGGTGATATGTTTCAATATTTTTGAGGCCATGAGGTACTCTAGTGACTTACATTCTGTTTTTGCAGTTGACGTTGTTGATTCTTTGCCACAACAATATTTTGAGTTAACTCGCAAGAAAGGATTGGATGTAGCTATTAGTGAGCATATAGGGATAGAAAATTCCAATGAGTCCGGAATTTTGATACAAGTGTCCAAAGAAATGGAGGAAGCTGTGGCATTCTTAGATGAGACCATAGCCATAACCACAAATAGGAATGATGTTTCATGCATTCAATTTCCTTTATCTAATGTGAAACTTCTCTCTTCTGTGATGAAGGCCAATACCGTGGAGCTTAAGTCACTTCCAGATCATTTGAATCATGGATTCTTGGGTGAGAACGGTACTTTGTCAATTATAATAGAAATAGGCCTTGCACCAATACAAGAAGTGAAACCCGTCCATGTACTTAGAGATCACAAAACGGCTATTGGGTGGGCAAGTGCTCACATCCAAGGCCCAGCCATATGCATGCACCATTTCTTGTGGAAAAAAGGATCCAAGCCCACTAGAGAAGTACAGCGAAGATTGGATCCTCCCATGATGGAACTAACGTCGGGCTGAGGACGTTAAACCAAGCGCTTATTGGGAGGCAACCCAATGTTTTTGAAAAATAAATAAAAGAAGAAAAGAAAAATAAAATGAGGTACTAATGATCGATTTTTGTGTCTTGAGGAGATTCCTTTCGTAGGCCATCAAATTGATCAGGTTTTATCTCTCTTTGCCATCTGTCTCATTTGTTTTTATATTTTTACTTGTTTTTGAATTGTGTTGTTATCTCTTTTATGTGTCTTTGTTTCGTTTTGCTCTTTTCTTTTCCTTTCTTTTGTTTAATTTGATTACTCTGTGCTTTGAGCTCATTTGTGCAGCAGCTTGTGGAAACATCCAAACGGAAGTTGAAGCATTGTTTTGAAACGTGCATATCTGGAGAAAAACAAACCCGTCGCATTATCGGTAATATCTCTCTTTTCTTCTTCATGGATGCCGATATCTTTCTGTCGAACCTTCGTAAATATTTCCCTTCACTTCCTCAAAATGCTGTGTTTAAAATTTATAAAGTACGGATGACTAGACTTTGGGCGTTGATGCTCCTAAATATGCCTGCTGATATCCGATGGCTTATCGAAGCCATGGTGAGATTGTCCGGTGAGCCGGACATTAATCTCGCAAAATACATGCCGGTCTAGGAAAGAGCTACTACTCCAAGAGGCGAAGAGCAAAAAGGTTACAAGTATGTTATAAATGTGCTAGATGGATTGTAACCAGACTTGTCGTTCTTTAGGTTTTGCGTCTAGGAATAGAGAAGATAAACTTTCATTTATTAAGAAGGGTTTGAGTAATGAGTCGCTGGATAATGTTTTGTTAACTCTCGAGTCACTTCTTGTGGACTTGTTCAGCGTGAATTGCTTAATCTATGGACACAATGCGTGATGAATTGCAGTGTTATAGTTAGGGAATCTACTAAAAACGACCCTGTTTGCCAGTTTATAAGAAAACTGGATGGGAAGCAAATCCCCGACTCATAGAAGGCGTTTCAGCCGTTACTGGACGTAAAACCAGAGGAAGATGTGAGCCACAATCACAACTACTGTATATTGAATGTGTGTTGTTGTTGTGAATTTTTTTTTCTAGTTTCGTTGATCTGTTATCAATGTTGTTTTTGTGTTGTTGGTGTTTGTTGATTTTGTTTGTTTTAATTTCAAGTTTTCTTTTTGACAAACCATATGACTACCCTATGGCATAAGTACACGTGGGAGACAAGTGTGGAGGTTTTGTCAACCTCCACCGAAAGTGTATCTCCATTTTTTATGCTTCACATGGGAGACAAGTGTGGGGGTTTTGTCAACCCCCGTCGAAAGTGTATCTCCATTTTCCATGCTTCACGTGGGAGACAAGTGTGTAGGTTTTGTCAAACCTTGCCGAAAGCATATCTCTTTTTTTCAAATCTTGGGGCGATAAATCTGCATCGAGCAACCCCCACCGAAAGTATATCCCCATGTGTCAAAAATTGAGAGTTTTATGGGTGTATATATACATTCTGCATATTTTCATATGTCATTCCATAACCTGTCTTGCAATTGAAAAGCATAATATCTAACGTGTCTTACACAAGATAGAGCACTTGTAGAAATGGAGAAAACACCAATTCGGCGATTCCGCAATATATGCGTATTTTGCGGATCGCAATTTGGTAAAGATGGAGAGTTACCACAGCAGCTCTTGATCTTGGTAGGACATTAGCTGCGAGGGGTATTAATTTGATTTATGGAGGGGTAGTCTTGGGTTAATGGGGTGTGTGTCAACAGCTGCATCCCTAGGAGGGAGCAAAGTTCTCGGCATTATCCCTAAACCATTAACTGTACGAGATATCGTAGGCAACACAATCGGGGGAGAGTTACAGGTCTCTAGTATGCATGAGCGTATTGCACATATGGTTGTTAAGTCCGATGCATTTATAGCTTTGCCGGGTGGGTATGGTACATTAGAGGAGATATTTCAAATCACCTCTTGGGCACAGCTAAACATCCATCGGAAACCCATTGGTTTGTTAAATGTCAATAATTTTTTGATGGTTTGTTGTCTTTTCTTGATCAAGCAGTAGAAAAAAACTTCATCTCACAGTCGGCGAGGCAAATCCTGGTTACAGCTTCAACTACAGGGGAGTTAATTGACAAATTACAAGCATTCGTCTATTCGCTGATCCAACAATAGCTCGGATAGATTGGTTTGGAGAAGGCGATAAGAGGCGTAAACTGGATTTAACGCTCCATCTGTAATTTCTATCTGCTGGTTTGCTTCATTTTCGTTTACTTTCTCTTTATTGTGTTTATTTGAGTTTTTTTTATGTCATTTCTTTTGAGTTTTTTTTCAGGTTATTTCTTTCACCGCAGGTAATATTTTCTAATCTTTGCTTTTAGAGTGGTGGCTTAAAAAGTTTAAGTTCTCGTGAAACGCATTCTGGATCTCTTCAATCCATAATGGCTGAATAAGGAGGCTAACTTCTAAACTTTTAGACCCATTCTAACTAACTTGTTTTTGTTTGCTGACTTGTTGAACTTTGTTATTTTATGAGTGAGTTTAGTTTTGCGTAATTTAGAGTTTTTATGTGTTTTTATCTTTATCAGTTTCGATTCAAAAAAACAATTGTGGAAAAACCTGAGAATGGCAGAATATGGGGTTTTCTTAACTCTTGAAACGCATTCTCTCTCAATAAATCTGTAGTTGTTTATTTCATATTGTTTGAAGTGTCTTGTTTCTTGTTTTGTTCTTTCATAATAAAGGTATATAGGCTGGAAACCTTAATTCTGCGGGCTACTGGTCCTAAGGATTGTTGAAATATACAATCTTGACTCAGGTGTAACAACGCCACGTACCTCTTTTCTTGCATTTTGTGGGTCGATGATAAGATAATGATTCAATTGAGAATAACTCTTGGAAAATGATAAATGATGCATGGATCCGTGTGCTTGAAATGTTTATTGGTTTTGCTTTGCTTTTGATTCCTTGCGCAACATTGAGACTGAGCTATTATCACTGAGTTATTTGTTCACTTAGAGAAAGTTTATGTAATTTAAATGTTTCTTCAGATTTCAATGAATTCTAGAACTTGTTTGATGGTCACTCAAGGCGAAATCCTAGCTGTGCAACATTGGGGAAATGATTTAGGCCATCTTTGGACCGTTTGAGCCTTAATAGCCAACCTTGACTGAAATTGATCCCTAGTTACCCCTTTGAACCTCTGTAAGCCTTTTTCTTTGTTAACTCACTAAAAGAATTCCTAACCTCAATTGAATTTATTCCAAATAGTTTATCCCTTGTCTATGAGCATGTAAATCATTCACGATTACATTTTGAGCTATGTTCTGGTTTTGGAAAGTTAGAGGAGGTTGGATTGTGCCATGAGCAATGCAAGTGAGTTTGATTGTGTTTGTAAAAAAAAAAAAAGAAAAAAAAAGCAATCTGTACTTATCTTCCACATACTTAAACATTGAGGACAATGTGTTATTTAAGTGTGGGGGAGGGAAATTGTAGTTAAAGAAAAGAAAAAAAAAGAAAAAAAAAAGAAAAAAGAGATCTATACCCTTGAATGTTCTTAAAAAGAATGAAACAACAAAGTGTGGGGGTGTAGTTTTCTTATGTTTTCTACAAAAAAAAAGAAAAAAAAAAGAGAGTTTGAGTGTTCTGAATAAGTTTGGGAGAGTCATTTGATGAATAAGAATGAATTTTTTATGTCATGGGCTTGAGCTCCACATAATATTGAATGATTTTATGTGTTTGTGGGTGATTTGAGCCTAATTATTATACTTTATCATACCTTCACCCAAGCCAAACGTTACAAGCTTAATAAAGTCCTACTTGATCCTTGGTGTTGTGCATGTCTACATTAGTGGAGAGTGAATTGAAAAGCAAGCCTATGGAGTTCATTTATACACACATCTTCAATATTAAATACGATTCATTTTATGCATAAACTCATCCGGGTTACAAGTGATTAGGTGAGAATGGCTCTACACACACACACTTGAGGAATTGAAATGAAGCGAAAATAATCTTTGAGATAAAATTCTTGATCAAGTGCATTATTTTGAAGTTTTCCTTGGGTTATAATTAAGTACAATCTTTGAGGCCTATTTTGCAAGATGAAGCATTTGTGTGTTTTAATTTTTTGTTGATTCTGTTTCGGTTTAGTTTTATTTCATATTGTCGTAGTTGCTCGAGGACTAGCAAAGTCTAAGTGTGGGGGAATTTGATAAGTGTCTATTTTTATATCATTTTCATATCAATTCGTCCATGTTTCTTTGCTATATTCCTTGGTATTTTTATGTTTTTGTGTGGTTTTGATGTTTGTAGGAGTTTTGGAGCAACTTGCACAAAAATGGAGAAAAACCCTTCATTTTCACCTCTGCTAGTCAACCATCTTCTCGGATTTAATTGTATTGATATACAATGAACCCGATGACATATCATATACCGTTGAAAAGCTCTCGAAGTCTACTTTTTGGAGAAATTTACGGTTTATGAATCCATTCAGTGTACTGAAAGTTGTAATCAAAACAGTGTGAGAAGTGTAGAATGTAATTCCACACATCACTGTAGCATGTATAATACGGGACACTTTAGCACGTTACTGTAGCAGAGTAATTAAACACATTTTAGGGTTTTATTTTGATAACTTGAAGGGGGGAGAACGTGGAGGAGGCTGCAGCTCTGGAATTCTTTCATCTCCTGGAGTTCTTGAAGGAGAAAGGAAGCTTGGAAAGAGGAAGAACTACAATCCAAGGAGAATTACATCAAATTTGCTAAGTTTTTCCCTTCCCTTTCATTTTCTGGAATGTCTCCATGTTGTATTGTATTTACCACGTTCTTAAACATGTGTAACTGAATCTGAATTGGTTGAGGGTGATTTCAAAGCCCCTGATATGGTTTTTGTAAGTTGAGTGTGGAATTGTTATCCAATTCTCTAATTGAAGTTGCTGTATTTTCCCATGTTAATGCTTATGATTGCTTGCTGATTGTATTTGAGTGGCCAACTGAATATAATCTAGTTGTGATTTATTGCTAGACTGAAATCTTGATCCGTAATTGTCTTGAATTTCTAATCATTAGTAGCAAAATTGTGATCAGAGATTACAATTGGAGAATATAACCTAAGTTAAATAATCCGAGCTTGTGTGTTTATTGCTTGGATCAACCTATCTTTCTTATCGTAATGCATCCATTGAATTAAATTTAGAGAGCTTGTTCTAGGTTGTTTAATGGATAGAGATTAAGTAAAGAGCCTATTTTATTTAACAACAAAGTAAGGAAAGATTGGGATAACAGACTTGTTGTTATCTACGGTTGATAACTTCAATGTTGTAATTGGATTACAATTCTATGTTAATTCACAAATTCATATCTTGTGGCCGAGAATGAACTCTTAACCAAGTGTCTCTCATTGATTTTTCACTCCATTTAACTTTGCTTTGTGTTATTCTTCATTTGCTTTCGTATTAAGTTTAGTTAATCAATCAACAAACCCCCCCTGTTTAGTTTATTATTGCTGGAAAATAACAAATTCAATTAGAATCAATCCTCGTGGGAACGATATCTTACTTATCACTTTATTACTTGTGCGACTAGTATACTTGCTAGTTTCGAACGCATCAGTTTTGATCATTTTGTTAGGAACGATCCATAAGGAAGGAAATTTTAGCGCTACAAACTATAAAGTAAGCAAAAATGATATGGATGATTCAAAGAGATGACGAGATAATATCAACAAATATAGGTAAGAACAAGTTCATAAACAATAAATGAGAATCACACAAGAGAAATCAACATAATAATAATGAAAGCTAAGGTTAGGGGATCCGCCCTTGATATTTCAAATAAGGATAAACAACCCATTTTAGTTATATGAATTATATTTGCTTCGTTACCAATATTTGTACCACTTCTTGTAAATGGGTTCAAGCATCCAATGTGTCAATCTCCATATGTCTACAATAAATCAAGGTTCCTAACTGGATTCATATCGGTAAGGAAGAACCATACGACATCTAGAAAAGATCCAAGCATTTGATGTGCCAAGGATTGTCGACAATGGATCAATACCTCCACTTTACGAGTGGTGTCAAGATTGATTAGAGAAATAAATATAAATCATATGAACAACATAAGATTATGATTATTAAGCACATATTAAAGGGTTAGAGAATCCTTACTCCCATATCAAGGGTTTCACCCTTTCACCTTAGCAAGAGAGAAATTAGAAAGACATTATAAAAGAAAGGAAACAAATTGCAAGAAAAAGAAGATTTATTAATAGCATAAAAACATAAGAGAGAAACACAATACAAGATCCTAGCAAGGCCAAGATGCCCTAATGGGTCACAAGGCACCTCTATTTATAGATACATTTAGGGGCAAACTTGTCAAATTACAAAGGAATAATTGTCAAATATTAGATGCACCAACTTTGACAATTGGGATAATTAGGTGAACTGACTTTGACCACCAATTTTGACAATGAAGTATTGAGAATTTTAATCACATGTCTTCATGAAAGTCGTAGATATTTCTCTCAGCTTTCTAGAACATCTTGATTTATACGATTTGGATATGTATCTTGAGAGATATGGTCAAAATACTGAGGCATGGTCAAGCTAGGCTGAAACTGCTGATGGGTTCACTTCAAGCCCATTTTTAGTCCACTAAGAGCCCGAATTTGATGATGCTTGTGAAATACAATCTTGTAGATAATTTAATCAGCTTTCTGAAACATTAATATTTGCACGCTTCTGATCTATAAATAGAAAGTTATGCCCATTTTACAAAACATGTAACAAAACCAAAATTAAGAGAAAGTTAATTCCAAAGATGCAAAGACTACAAACATGCTTAAGTTGAGGAATTTAATGACACTATTAATGCAATATGATAAAGTAAACTCTTATTAAGCATACATATTTAAGTGTTCATCATATATTATCAAAAAGTTTGATAAATAGAATATAAATCATAATCTTAATTAATGAGATTAATTAAGAAATGGGACAATGTCACAGACTACCCCTATGTTTAGATGAAATTATGGGTTATATCAAATTTTATCAAATTGCGTTACTGACTACCCTTACCTTTTTAAAAATTATCATAAACCATCCTTCCGTTACTTTTTCTATTTAAAAATCGTAATTACCCTAAACTTTAAGGGGTACAATGGTCAATTAATTTGGAGAAGTCAGATCTATATAAAGAATAAGCCAAATATTATATTATTACCCACTTTCACTTACATGTATTGATTTAGTTATCCCCACTTGTAGAAACTTTTTTTATCTTCTTCATGTGCGCGCCTTTCTTGGGCTACACCAACCCAAAAATGATGGAATCACCGTAGCTTCCGATTGAAGAAAGTTAGTTCAAGCATGGGTAAACATGAACTGGTAAGGTGTTTTTGTGTTCTTTAACTTGTCATGTCTTGCATGTTGTACTCTTGGATGTTGTCTTCTACAGATATCCCACAGGTTCTAATTTTTTTTGATACATTTTTTACAGTTTTTAGTATGCTGTTGTTGTCAGAAGTTTGCTTGCTTCAAATGAGTTTAAATATTTTGAAATCATAGCCGTAGATTTTGGGGGAAATTTGGGGTTTTTTGAAATTGATGGAAAAAAGTAAATGATGTGTTTTTAAGGTTGGTTGAACTGTTATATTGACATGCATGCATTGTTCATGTTTCCATTACACTATGTGTGATTTGTCCATGGCTATTATGGTAACTGTTATGTTTTTTAGTTGTGTTTTTAATTTTTTTTCCTTTTCATCTTGTTCAATTTCACACTTTCTTGCACACTGGTCGAAAAAAAAGTTGAAAGAGTCCTTGGATCCCGTTACTTTTCAGTTGTGTTTTAAGCCTCTTGTTAATAGCACAAAGGTTGTTGGATCTCCATCTGTGAGCATGAACTGGGAAGTTTTTTTTTTTTGTGGTTTTAAGCCTGTTATTACTTGCATGGACACTGGTATGTACTTGTATCAAAAGTGGAAGCAGGATTCATTTTGATTCTTGCTTCTGGAGATGTTAGATTACATTTTGGATGGTTATATGGCGAAAAAGTTTGTACCATTACTTATATTCTGACTCATCAATACAATTTTTTATTTTTCTTTTTTGTCCCATCTCCTTGTTATAATTTGTGTTGGAATTCGCTTCTAATTATAGATTACAAGAATAGAACCTAATATTTGCTGTTCACAATGACAAGCTTTAGAGGTTATTTATTGTTGCAATTTTATTGATTGAGCTTCTATATGTGATTTTAATGCTATATTAGAACACAAAATTGTCCTTGTGTAATATTATAGTTCACGTAAAGTGTTAGGTGAGAAATATATTGTGACGTCTATGTTTGCTTATGACATTTGGTTTTCTTTTTTAATTGTTTTTTAAAATCATGATTAAACAATTTAAAATAAAGACATGAAACGGAATTCTTTCTTTTCAAGAATCAAGAGCAATGTTTTCTACATTTGTATTTTGGAAATGGAGCTACAGAAAATATGTTTTCTTTGGTTATTTTAAATGACAAAAAATGTGTAATAAATTATTGCTACAATTAATATTCATAATAGATGAAAAAATCAAAATAAAAAGATGAAAAAATCAAGATAAAGAGGGAAAACTTTGTCCCCACATTTGTTGTGTTGTAAAATTGTTTAAAATTGTTTATATTTAATGAAATTGCCATGGGTTTTTTAATATGATCCAAAAAACTATGTTTAAAATTTCAAAAAATTGTTAGTTGTATACTTCATTTTTGTTAAACTAATGATTGCTTTGAGTGTGTTTAAAATTTTAGAAAATTGTTATTTGTATACTTGTTTCTGTTACATAACTAATGACTGCTTTAAGAGTGTTTAAAATTTCATAAAATTGTTAGTTGTATACTTGTTTCTCTTCCACTATTATGATAGCTTTAAGAGTGTTGAAAATTTCATAATATTCTTAGGCTTTGTAATCTTTCTGTTACACTAGTAATGCTTGCTTTGTGAGTGTTTAAAATTTTAGAAATTTGTTAGTTTTATACTTGTTGCTGTTACATTAGTATTGCTTGTTTTGAGAGTGTTTAAAATTTCAGAAAATTCCTAGTTGTACACTTGTTTCTGTTATAGTAGTAATGCTAGCTTTGAAAGTCTTTAAAATTTTAGAAAATTACTAGTTGTATACTTGTTCCTTCACACTAGTAATGCTTGCTTTGAGAGTGTCTAAAATTTCATAAGATTGTTAGTTTTATACATGGTTCTATTACACTAGTAATGCTTGCTTTGAGAGTGTTTAAAATTTCAAAAAATTCCTAGTAGTATACCTGTACACTAGTAATGCTTTCTTTCAGAGTGTTTATTTCTGAAAATTCTTAGTTTTATACTTGTTCTATTACACTAGTAGTGCTTGCTTTGAGAGTGTTTAAAATTTCTGAAAATTCTTAGTTTTATACTTGTTTCTATTACATTAGTAATTCTTCCTTTGAGAGTATTTAAAATTTTTGAAATTTCTTAGTTTTATACGTGTTTCTATTACAATAGTAATACTTGATTTGAGAGTGTATAAAATTTCTGAAAAGTCGTAGTTTGTTCTATTACCCTAGCATCTTACACATGTTTATTACAAACATGGCTAATCTATTTATTATTTTGTTTACTTTTTTTGGGTCGATTTTTTTTTATTTTTTAAATGTTTAACGCAATATCTATTGATGCATATGGCCATAAGATGGATGAATTTTTTGTAACTTTGAAAAACAATGGTATTGAATTTCCATTAGGGTTTGTTGGTGCTGATAAAGTGAGTAGAATATGTTTGTTTCATGTAGCTAATGAGATTTGCAAGTTAAGGGTTAGACATGATAAGGATGTAAAATTTATTGTCAATTTACCTTAAAGTGGTGAGGACTTTGTCATTGACAATGACTCATAGTTTTTGATGTTGTTAAAAATGTTTGCAAAAAAATAGTATGTTTGAACTAAAAACTTCAGTTGAGGTAACAACCCCAGAACGTCACCAGCTAGCTTGTGAGGTTCCTGAAAATGTAATTGACAATGAGCCTAGGCCCAAATTAGATGATGTAGGTGAATTTGTTAGTAAGGGGTCTTGTACAAATTCAATGGGCAATAGTGGAGTTAGGGCTAAAACAGGTTCAGATGCAAGTTATAGGCCTGAACCTGATGTTTAATTTGAGCATGATGACAGTGGGATAGGTAGTGCTAGTGCTAGTGAGGAGCTATCATCAGATGACATCTCAAATTACCAATCTGATGGTGAGAATTTTAAAAAATTAGTTAGGTCTTCTAAGAAGAAGTTGGTAGTGCAACAATGGCTAGGGTCCATAAGCAAAATTTGTTTAGGCCTCCTGTAGATGGAGAGATTTTGTTGAGATTCGGGCAAACATTTGAGAATGCAAACCATTTTAGGAGTGTACTTAGAGAGTACTCAGTTAAGAATGGTATTAAGTTGAAAATAATGAAAAATGAGAGAGATAGAATTACAGTTTAGTGTGTTACACCTGGCTGGTCGAGAGGAGTCATGCCTTCAAAACCCAAGGCCTGGCTACTTTCAAAATAAAGGCTTATTATCCGGACCATCTATGTGAGAAATTCCCAAATACCCCTGAATGCACATTTATTTGGATAGCCAAAACCAATGAGGACCAATATAGGGATAATCCTAACCTAGATGTGGAATGGTTAGAGAAAGACTTGAAAAGGAGGCTTGGGTTAGAACCATCTAAACAAAATCTCTATAGGGCTAGGATACGAGCTCTTGAGATGATTGGTGAACACCATCAACAAGCTTTTAATCTTTTGCATAAGTACGCCAACATATTGCAACTAACCAATCCTAGAACCATTGTTTATGTTAGGGCAGATGCTCAACTTTTATCTAGAGCCCTAAAATTTCAGGGCTTTTTCATTAGCTTTCCAGCATAAAGATTAGGATTTCTAGAGGGATGTAGGCCATTTGTGGGTCTAGATGGATGTCATCTTAAGGGTCTAATGGGAGGGGTTCTTCTAGCTGTAGTGGGTAGGGATGCTAACAACGGTATGTTTCCCTTAGCCTTTGGAGTTTGAGAGGTTGAGTGTAATTCGACATGGAACTAGTTTCTTGAACTTTAGGTGAACATTTTTTTTTGGGGGTGGGGGGGGGGGGGGGGGGGGGGGGGGGGGGGGGGGTGGGG
>SNVD02007509.1:0-29174 GCA_013180625.2 Boswellia sacra
GGTTGTGCTTGAAATGGTTGCTGTACCCTTGGTTGATTGAAACCTGGTGGTCGATGTGGTATGGCATTTGGGGCAATTGGTTGATGATTCCCATATCTTAAATTAGGTTGATCTCTCCATCCAGCATTGTAAGTATTGGAGAAAGGGTCATACCTTTGCCTTGGTTGTCCTGTAAATCCACCCATGGCATTGGCTTGTTCTGTATCTCCTTCTTGCAAAGTTGGACACATGTCGGTTGGATGGTCCATGGCAGAACATACTCCACATGCATAAGATTGCTGCATATGTCCTACAGCCATTTTTTTAACAAGAGAGGTAAGTTCACAAAGTTGTTGTTCAATGTTTGAAGTACTTACCTCATTTACTCTTTTTGGTAGTTGTGGCTCAAATTGACTACTGAATTGTTGGGAGTTCGCTGCCATGTCACTAATCAAACGTCTTGCCACTTTCGGTGTTTTATTAACTAGTGCTCCACCACTAGCAGCATCAATGATACTCCTTTCCATTGGGTAGGAGACCCTCATAGAAATATTGAATTAGGAGTCCATCACTAATTTGGTGGTTTGGACAGCTAGCACATAACCTTTTAAATCTCTCCCAATATTCATGAAGTGATTCTCCATTGTGTTGTCGAATGCCACTAATATCTTTTCTAATATTTGTAACTTTCAAGGCTGGAAAGTATTTCTCCAAAAAGAGTTTACTCATCTCATTCCAGTGGTAATGGTACCTGGTGGTAGATAGTACAACCAATCTTTTGCGGAATCTGCTAATGAGAATGGGAAGGCTCTCAATTTAATTTGCTCTTCAGAAACACCGGTTGGCTTCATACTTGAGCATACCACATGAAATTCTTTGAGGTGTTTGTTCGGATCCTCTCCTGCAAAACCATGAAATGTAGGTAAGAGATGAATCAGTCCAGATTTAATTTCAAAATCTATCTCAGAATTGGTGCTTATGCATAGCGGTTGTTGATCAATAATTGGAGCCGCTAACTCCTTAAGAGTCTGATCGTTTTCCATCGCCATTGCTTCCGATTCAGATTTGATTGAACTGCAAGAAGATGGGAGGGAAGTATGTCGTGCAAGGTCAAATTCTGGAGGTGGAGTTGAAATTGAACGATTTAGTCTTAAATTCGAGGATTGGAGAAACTCCTTAATTCTCTTAAGTCGCTGATCCGCTTCTCCCTCGGACATAAAAGCCTAAACACAAACAATCAGGAAATAACAATCAAGAATCAGTAGTAAAAACAGAATAACAAATTGATTAGAAAATCAATCCCCGGCAACGGCGCCAAAAACTTGATGCGTTCGAAACTAGCAAGTATACTAGTCGCACAAGTAATAAAGTGATAAGTAAGATATCGTTCCCACGAGGATTGATTCTAATTGAATTTGTTATTTCCAGCAACAATAAACTAAACAGGGGGGATTTTTGTTGAATGATTTACTAAATGAAATAAGAATGCAAGTAAAGAATAACAAAACAGAAAGTAAATTTGAATGAAAAATCAATGGGAGAAAGCTGGTTAAGGGATCCTTCTCTACCACAAGATATGGATTTGCGAATTAATTGTAGAATTGTCATCCAATTACAGCATTGAAGTTATCAACCGTAGATAACAACAAGCTCTGTTATCCCAATCTTTCCTTACTTTGTTGTTAAATAAAACAAGCTCTTTATTTAATCTCTATCCATTAAACAACCTAGAACAAGCTCTCTGAGTTTAATTCAATGGAAGCATTACGATGAGAAAGATAGGTTGATCTAAGCAATAATCACACAAGTTCGGATTATTTAACCTAGGTTGTATTTTCCAATTGCAATCTCTGATCACAATTTTGCTACTAATGATTGGAAATTCATGACAATTACGGATCAAGATTTCTAATCTAGCAATAGACAACAACAGATTATATTTAGTTGGCCATTCCAAATACAATCAGTAAGCAATCATAAGCATTAGATATGGGAAAATACAAGCAACTTCAATTAGAGAATTGGATAACAATTTCTTACACAATCAACTCACAAAATCCATATCAAGGGCTTTGAAATCACCCTCAACCAATTCAGATTTAGTTACACATATTCAATCAGAATAACAAATACAATACAGAGAAATTCCAGAATTGAAAAGGAAAGAAAGAACTTAGCAAATTCTTTGAAAATCTTCTTTGTAGATGAATCTTCTTAGAATTGTAGTTCCTCCTCTTTCAAAATCTTCTTTCTCCTTCAAGAACTCCAAGGGATGAGAGAAATCCAGAAATGCAGCCTCCTCCCACGTTTTCCCCTCTTCAAGTTATGAAAATAAAACCCTAAAATGTGTTTAAATACTCTGCTACAGTGACTTGCTACAGTGCCCCGTATTATACATGCTACAGTGCTTGTGGAATTATATTTCTATACATCTCACACTGTTTTGATTACAACTTTTGGTACACTGAATGGATTTATAAACCGTAAATTTCTCCAGAAAATAGACTTCGAGAGCTTTCCAACGGTATATAATATGTCATCGGGTTCATTGTATATCAATACAATTAAATCCGAGAAGATCACTGACTAGCAGAGGTGAAAATGAAGGGTTTTACTCCATTTTTGTGCAAGTTGCTCCAAAACTCCTACAAACATCAAAACCACACAAAAACATAAAAATACCAAGGAATATAGCAAAGAAACATGGACGAATTGATATAAAAGAAATACATAAATAGACACCTATCACACACACCCTATCAACCCAAGGCTATCCCCTCCATAAACCAAATGAATACGCCTCTCAGCTAAAACCCTACTAAGATCAAGAGCTGCTACCACAAACTCTCCATCTTTACCAAATTAAGATCTACAAAATACACATATATTTCAAAATCGTCAAATTGGTGTTTTGTCCATTTCTACATGTGCTCTAACCATGTGTAAGACAATGATGCATGTTAAGTGTTGTGTTTTTCAAGGTCAAAAGATGTTATAATAATGACATTTAAAAATATGGAGAATGGATGGATACACACGTAATGCTCTCAAATTTGACATATAAGGACATAATTTCGGTGAGGATTACTCAATGCATATTATCGCCCCAAGATTCAAAAAATTGAGATATGCTTTTGGTGGGGCTTGATAAAACCCCCACACTTGTCTCCCACGTGTGCTTGTATTATGGGTAATCGTGCGGTTTGTCAAAAAGAAAACTTGAAATTAAAACAAACAAAATCAACAAACAACAACAATACAAAGACAACAATAATAATCATATAAAACAAAACAAGAAAAATAAATTTCAACAATAATAACACATATTCAAATATACAAGTAGTTGTGATTGTGGCTCACATCTTCATCTGGTTTTATGTCCAGTAATAGTTGAAACGCCTTCTATGAGTCGAGGATATGCTTCCTATCTAGTTTTCTTATAAACTGGTAAACAAGGTCTTTCTTAGTCAGATTCTCTAGGCTATAACGCTATAGTTCATTTAGAAATTGTGTCTATAGATTAAGCGACTCACGGTGAACAAATCCACAAGAATGTAACTCAAGAGTTAGTAAAGTATTATCCAAAGACTCATTGGTCAGACCATTCGTAATGAATGAAAGTTTATCTTCTTTATTCTTGGACACAAAATCTAATCATCAATAACTCTAGTTACAATTCCATCTAGCACATTTATAACATACTTGTGACGTCTTTGCTCTTCACCTCTTGACATAGTAGCTCTTCCCTAAATCATGCTTCTATGTTGTAAAATTAATGTTAGGCTCACCGGATAATCTTACCTTGGCTTCAATAAGCCATCGAATATCTATAGGCATCTTTAGGAGCATCAACATCCAAAGTCTAGTCATCTGTACTAACGGGGAACGCGTAATAAGAACAAACCAAAATCAAACACACATTTAACAATCACTCACACTCACACAATCAATCAACAATCTGTCTGAATACTCTTTTAATATATCAAATAATCAATGTCTGAATAATGTCTAACAAAATAATAATGAAACCCTATATTTATATTAATCAAGACAGATTGGAATTTGAGTCAAATTAGGAAAGGCAAAATCCCTATTTGAGTCAAAATCCCTAGACTAACAATTTAGGTTTGAATCAAATAAGGAAAAGTCAAGATCCCTAATTAAGTCAAAATCCCTCAATTGACAATTTCCAAAATTAAATAAAACCCTAATTAAATAAATACTAAAAAACTATATTAACCCTACTAATAAAATTAGCCATGCTACATCAATTCCCCCTTAGAAAGACTCGTCTCTGGACGAGTGTGATTGCAAATAAAAATTCAAAGCACGGGAGTTGATACGATGGAGCTCATCCTCAAGAAGCCAAGTATCATTATCAGCTGGTCGTCCCTTCCAACGAACAAGGAAATGACGAAAACTACTAGTTGTAGAAGTAACAAAGTGGTCATCCAAAATGCATTCAACTTCATCATTTGGTGGAGGATCGAACGGAGGCAAATGAGTACGACAATAGTAGGAGAACCTACAGTAACATCAAAAACAGTTGAAGGCTCGAAATGTCCTCGGTAAGGAAACAAGTTTGCCACATTAAAAATTGGATTGTTACTCCAATCATAAGGCAAATCAAGTAAATAAGCATTAGAACCAAGCCTATAATTAACTTTAAATGGGCCATGGGCATGGGCTCACAATTTCTTGTTAGCCTGTTTAGGAAAGCGAGAAGGATCAAGGCGAACCATGACATAATTACCTTCCTTAAAAACCTTATCTCTACGATGCAGATTAGCAACAGACTTATATTTATCATTGCTCAAGGAAATCATTTGTCTAACCTCAGCATGCAAATCACGCATATAGGTGACAAAATCAGTAGCAAAATTTGACGAAGGGTAGTGAGAGGATAAGCGAACAAGATTTATGGGTCGGCGGGGTGCAATACCATAAACAATCATGAATGGACTCTTACCAGTTGACCTATGAACAGCATTATTATAAGCAAACTCAGCCATAGGTAACACTAAATCCCAATTATCTAACTTTTTGCCTACCACACAATGAAGCAAGTTCCCCAAGCTATGATTAACCACTTCAGTTTGACCATCGGTTTGAGGATGATAAGCTGAAGAGAACTTAAGAGATGTACCAAACAATTTTCAAAGTGTCTTCTAAAAGTAGCTAACAAACTTAATATCTCTATCAGACACAATTGACACAGGCAGTCCATGGAGACGAACAATCTCCCTAAAGAATAGTTGAACTATATGTGAAGTATCACTAGTCCTGGAACAAGGGATAAAATGGGCCATTTCAGAAAACCTATTAACCACAACAAAAATAGAATCATGTTTCCTAGCGGTTTTAGGTAATCCTAAAAGGAAATCCATACTAACATCTCTCCAAGGAAGGTAAGGAACAGGGAGGGGAGTGTATAACCCTTGATTGAGGTTTCTAGCCTTAGCTAGTTGACACGTACGACACTGAGATACAATCCTAGCAACATCCCTCTTTAATGATGGCCAATAAAACCTATCCTCAACTAAGGCAATGGTTTTATCCCTCCCTAAGTGACCAGCTAATCCTCCAGCATGCATTTCCCAAACTAGAAAATCTCTCATAGAAGTACGAGGAATGCATAAATGAGAACCCTTAAAAAGGTAACCATCACGAATGATAAAATCTACATGATTCCTACAGTTATTATCTAAAAGTTCCTTATAAATGATGCCAAAATCAAGACAAGAGGGATACTCAGATTTCATCCTATCAAATCCTACAATTTCAACTTGCATGGTTTGAAGGGTGTACATGACTCTACTAAGGGCATCAGCTACCTCATTATCCTCTCCAGGCTTGTGTCTGAGGACAAAGGTGAACATTTGAAGGAACTTAGACCACTTGACATGTCTTTCATTTAATCGCGTTTGGGATTGAAGATATTTTAACACTTGATGGTTAGAGTAAAGGACAAATTCATTAGGTAAAAGGTAATACTGCCAATGTTGTAGAGATATAACAATAGCATAGAACTCTTTATCATAGGTAGAATACCTTTGTTTAGCCTCATTGAGTTTCTCACTAAAGAAAGCAATAGGGTGACCGTCTTGACTCAAGCCTCCTCCTATACCTACTCCTGAAGCATCGCAAGCTACTTCAAAGACTTTAGAAAAATCTGGATGCCTAAGAACAGGGGCTTGAGTCATATGTTGCTTAACAAGCTCAAATGCTCTAGTGGTTGCAAGGGTCCATTGAAATTCACCCTTTCGCATGCAATCAGTGATGGGTGCCATGATGGTGCTAAACTCTCTAATGAATCTCGTATAGAAAGAAGCTAATCCATGAAAACTACAAATTTCAAACAAAGTCATAAGTGTAGGCCACGATGTAATAGCTTTTATTTTACCAGGATCAGCTTTTATACCCTCTGAATAAACTATGAATCCTGAGAAAAGGACTTGAGACTGCATAAAAGAACATTTCTTAAGATTGATGTACATCTTCTCATTCCTAAGGGTACTGAAAATTTTCTTAAGATGGTCCAAATGATCTTCCTCACTCTTACTATATATGAGAATATCATCAAAATAAACTACAAGGAACTTCCCTATAAAGGGTCGTAACATATGTGTCATGACTCTCATAAAAGTACTAGGAGCATTAGACAACTCAAAAGGCATAACTAACCACTCATACAATCCATCAGGGGATTTAAAAGCAGTTTTCCACTCATCACCTGGCCTAATCCTAATCTGGTGATAACCACTCCTTAAGTCTATCTTGGAGAACCAACTAGAACCAGCTAACTAATCTAACATATCCTCAAGTCTAGGTATAGGAAACCTATACTTAATAGTTATTTTGTTGATGGCCCTACTATCAATACACATTCTCCAAGATCCATCTTTCTTAGGGGTGAGTAACATTGGAACTGCACAAGAACTAAGACTATGACGAATGAGACCTTTCTCTAACAAACCATCTATTTGTCTATGTAACTCAGCTCTCTCAGTGGGGTTCATCCTATAATGTGCAAGGTTAGGAAGTTGTGAACCTGGAACTAAGTCAATGGCATGTTGAATATCCCTCATAGGTGGTAGCTCATTTGGTAAGTCCTCAGAGGCTACATCACTAAACTCTTCTAAAAGCTCACCTATCTTAGGGGAAAAGTCTAAACTGGACTCTGGTGATTGCTCTTTTAAAACCAAAGTGTACACAACACCAGTCTCTTGGCTTTCTTTCATAAAATGAGTTGGGCCCAAAATATTCAAGTTGTGTTTCTTAAGCTCTAAGGTATTGGAACTAGATTTTGGAGTTGGCTTATCCTTTTGAATCCTAGTTGAAACCTTACAATTGTCATTAGGTTTAGTTGGTTTCAAGGTAATAGGCTTACCACCATGATTAAAAACATAAGTATTCTCTTTCTCATAGTTTATAACATCATGGTTATAGAGCCATGGTCTACCTAGGAGGATATGAGCTACATCCATGGGTAACAAGTCACAATAGATGTTTTCTTTGTAAAAACACAACTTAAGAGGAACAAGACATTTGTGGGTGATAGGTAGGGTTGTTTTATTAACCCAAGCTACCTGAAAAGGATTAGGGTGAGGCTCTAGAGTGAGTTTAAACCTATCAATTGCAGCCTTAGAGATGACATTTAAGGTACTACCTCCATCTATCACTAGTTTACATAACTGATTCTTAAGGGGAACTAAGGTATGGAAAATACTAGTTCTCTTCCAAGAATCAGAAACTACTGGGGTAGACAAGATACAATGCATAACTGACAATTGCTCATTAAACTCCTCTTCTTAAATGTCTCCTAATCCTAAATCTTCACTCTCCTCTAATGGTTCTAAGATCTCTCCTTCAGGATCCTCATGTATTGATTCACTAAGGTCATATCCTATGGTCATAGTATGACTAGGACAACGAGCAGCAACATGACCTCTACCTTGAAAATTATGGCACACAATTGGGGAACTAAAGGATTGGTTTGAAGCACTCATTGATCGTTCCCTATTCGAGTTGAAATGAGGATTAGGATGGGAGGCACTAGATGTGGAGTAACTAGGAGTTGACGAGCTAGAAGCTCTAGTAGTGGAGGATTGTTGATTAAAGTTGCTCTTGTTAAAAGCCTTAATTTGAGGAGATGGAGTATGCACTGAAGAAGTTTGCCTAGCATTATAAGTTTTCATATGGAGTTCAGCTTCTAGGGCTTTATTATAGGCATCTTCTACAGTCTCAGGGGAGCTCAACTCAACAACAAGCTGGATGTCAAACCTAAGTCCATTAATAAATCTTGAGACGGTGGCATCGATAGACTCTTTAATGTTACACGTAATGTGAAGACTGTCAAACTTCGATTGTACTCAAAGACACTAGAAGAACCCTGCCTAAGGTTAAGCAATTGCCAATAAAGTTACTTCTTATAGGACTGAGGGACATATTTTTGTGTAAGGTCCATTTTTAATTCTACCCAAGTAGGAGAACGACGATGCTGTTGGCGAAATCTACATTTTATAAACTGAAAAAAAATCTTAGCAGTACCAACCCAACTAATTTAAGTCAAGCAAAACGAACACGATAGGAGTCTACCATGTCATTCCAATCAAAGTAATCCTCTATGGCATCTATCCAATCTAAAAAAGCAGTGGGTTCTAACCTACCATCAAACTCACGAACATTGTGTTTGGCACCCTTTGGAATGTCAGATGACTCATGCCTAGAATGACTTCTGGTGCTTCTATGACTACCTTTATCATCACTATCATCTTTAAACAAAGGATTATGAGTATATTCTTGCTCAAGATGTCTTTTAGATGTAGATCCTATGACTTCCTTACCCATATCAAATCTATTAGATGACCCAAGATTGTTATCCCTACGATTAACTTGCTCTCTAATATCACGTACTATTTGTTCAATTTGAGTGAACCTAAATTCCAATCCATTCAACCTATTGTTTATGGTATTTAAATCAAGTTGTTCAGGCCGGGGATTTGGGTCAACCATTTTTTTTTTAAGTAGTATTGCTAAGTACAGACTAAAATTTCCTATAAGCGATAAAATAAATCGGATGCTGCTGCAATACAAATAAGGTAAGAAAAGTAACTATGCAATGGTTTTTTTTTTTTTTTTGTAAGCTGAAAGTGTATGGGCTAAACTGAAATTTAATGAAACTGTATAGGCTAACATGTGAATATTGAGAATGTAGGGGTTAAATTGTAAAAGGAGTAAATTGCAAATTTTAAAATTCGAACAATGGTGTAATTATGCAAAGTGGGTGGGTTTTCAGAAAATTATGCTTGATTCAATGATAAATAACCTGAAAGCCCCTAATCAAAAATATCCAGGAATTTTAAAAAGTGACAAAGAAGTCTCTAACCTTAAACATCCAAACGCTCTCCGGTGGCGGCTTCCGGAGATCGGACGGTGACGACTAAGTCTACGAGCGCTAGATCGGCAACGACAGAAGCTTTTTTGACTGGTGGTGTAAGTCACGGTGGCTTGTGGTGGCTTGTGTGATGGCTTCCAAACTGAATTTTGACTTTTGGAGATTTTCCAACGAGAATTAGTGATCGGCCGAGAAGGAAAAGTTGACGGTGGCTTGTGGTGGCTTAAGTTCTCATTTGGGTGCATCCTCAAGCTGTTGTGCAAATGAGCGCAAAGCACAGAATAATCAAATTAAACAAAAGAAAATAAAGACAAATAAAAGAAACAAAAACACAATAGCAAACAAAAGTAGAAAAACAAACAACAATGCAAATGGGATAGATGACAAAGGCAGATAAAACCTAATCAGTTATGATAGATAGATCCCACGAGATGAATCTCCTTGAGACACAAAAATTGATCATTACTACCTTCTTTTCTTTTTTTTTTCTTTTTTTATTTTTCAAAAACATTGGGTTGCCTCCTAATAAGCGCTTGGTTTAACGTCCTCAGCCTGACATTACCTACCCTCAACCCTCAAGATAAGTTGGCTTGTGGCTCATAGAGTGTGCCTCCTCGATGTCTTACATCACTGAATTTTCATAGTAAGGCTTCAACCTGTGTCCATTCACTTAAATACTTTGCCTATTTTTAAGCTCTTGATTTCCATTACACCATGAGAAAAGACATCAGTAATAACAAGAGGTCCAACCCATCAAGAATGTAATTTATCGAGAAATAACTTGAGGCGAGAATTAAATAAAAAGACTTTCTGTCCTACTTCAAAATTCTTCTGAGATATCATCTTATCATGAAATGTCTTAGTTCTCTCCTTGTAAAATTTTGAATTCTCATAGGCATCATTTCCAAGTTCTTCTAATTCTGGCAATTGAAGCTTCCGTTGTTCACCACAGCATCCATCTCCATGTTACAAAGCTATACTGCCTACCATGCTTTGTGTTCGAGCTCTGTTGGAAGGTGGCTTGGCTTACCATAGAATAACCTATATGGAGACATACCAATAGGTGTCTTGTAAGCAGTTGGATATTCCTATAGTGCATCATCAAGTCATGGGATCCAATCTTTTCTGTCCGAATCCACTGTTTTCTAAAGGATAGACTTGACTTCTCGATTTGAAACTTCAACTTTAACACTAGTTTGTGGATGATATGCAGTAGACACCTTGTGAGTGATGTTGTATTTCTGGAGCAAGGCTTCAAATGATTTGTTGCAGAAGTGTGTTCCTCTATCGCCAATTATGGCTCTTGGTGTTACAAATCTTGTAAAAATGTTAGATTTCATAAAATCTACAACAACTTTAGAGTCATTAGTTCTCGTAGCTTTTGCTTCTACCCATTTAGAAACATAATCTGCAACAAGTATAATATAAACATTACCAAAAGATGAAGGAAAAAGACCCATGAAAATCAATAGCCCACACAAATTTCAACAATAAGTATAAAGGTTTGTGGCATTTGATTTTTGGCACTTAAATTACATGTCCTTTGACAACGATCACAAGCTTTGCAAAAGAGATATGCATCTTTGAACAATGATAGCCAGTGGAATGCACAATCAAGAACTTTAAGGGCTATTCTTTTTGGTCCAAAGTGACCTCCACATGCATAAGAATGACACAAGGTTAAATTGAATTAAATTCAGATTCAGAAATGCACCTTCTTATGACTTGGTCAGAAAAATGTTTCCATAAGTATGGATCATCCTATATGTAGTGCTTGGTAATGTTTTTGATCTTGTCTCTTTGAGCTCGAGTCAAGTCATCTGGTAGCTTCTTGGTAACTAAGTAATTGACAACATCTGCATACCAAAGGGCTGCTACACTTAGAGAGAGTAATTTGTACATCCGAAAAACTTTCTTGTAATGGTAGTGCATTGTCATCATGGACAAGGCGACTAAGATGGTCTGTACCTAAGTTTTCACTTCCCCTCTTATCTTTGATCTCCAAGTCAAATTCTTGTAAGAGAAGTATCCATCTGATAAGCCTTGGTTTGGCATCTTTTTTTGTGAGCAAGTACCTCAAGGCTGTATGATCATAATGAATGGTTACTTTGGTACCAATCAAATAAGAACGAAACTTTTCTAAAGCAAAAATAACCACTAATAGCTCTTTCTCAGTGGTGGAATAGTTAAGTTGAGCATCATTTAAAGTTTGAAATGTATAGTAAATGGCATATGGAATTTCATCAATTTGTTGACCCAAGACGGCACCCACAGTATAGTCACTTGCATTGCACATCATCCCGAATGGATGATCCCAATTTGGAGATTGGATCACTGGAACCGAAGTCAAGAGTTCCTTCAGTTTCTCAAATGCCTTATTGCATTTCTCATCAAATTCAAAGGTCACATCATTTTGTAGCAATCTGCATAGGGGCAATACTATCTTAAAAAAATCTTTTATGAGCCTACGATAGAAACCTACATGACCAAGAAAAGAACAAATATCCCGTACACTTGTGGGAAGTGGTAAAGAACATATAAGGTCTATCTTAGATTTATCAACTTCTATACCCTTAACAAAAATAACATGTCCCAAAACTATACCCTGCTCTACCATAAAATGACATTTTTTTCCAATTCTAAACAAGTTTAGTTTCTTTACATCTTTGAAGTATAAGCATAAGGTTGTCATGGCATTTATCAAAAGAATCACCAAAAACACTAGAGTCATCCATAAATACCTCAATGATATTCTTGAGATAATCAGAGAAAATACTTACCATACACCTTTGGAAAGTGGCAGGCAAAGACCGAATGGCATGCGTCGATAGGCAAATGAACCAAATGGGCATGTGAATGTAGTTTTTTCTTGGTCTTCAAGGGCAATGACAATCTGATTATATCCTAAGTAACCATTAAGAAAACAATAGTGAGAATGACCTGCTAACCTCTCAAGCATTTGATCAATGAATGGCAATGGAAAGTGATCCTTGCGAGTTGCTGAATTGAACTTCCAATCATCAATACAAACTCACCACTCAGTTTGGATACGAGTGGGAACTAGCTCATCATTGTCATTCATAACTACTATAACACCAGATTTCTTAGGAACAACTTGATTGGTGATAGGTGTCTATTTATGTATTACTTTTATATCAATTCGTCCATGTTTCTTTGCTATATTCCGTGGTATTTTTATGTTTTTGTGTGTTTTGATGTTTGTAGGAGTTTTGGAGCAACTTGCACAAAAATGGTGTAAAACCCTTCATTTTCACCTCTGCTAGTCAGTGATCTTCTCGGATTTAATTGTATTGATATACAATGAACCCGACGACATATTATATACCGTTGGAAAGCTCTCGAAGTCTATTTTCTGGAGAAATTTACGGTTTATAAATCCATTCAGTGTACCAAAAGTTGTAATCAAAACAGTGTGAGATCTATAGAAATATAATTCCACAAGTCACTGTAGCATGTATAATACGGGGCACTGTAGCAAGTTCACTGTAGCAGAGTATTTAAACACATTTTAGGGTTTTATTTTGATAACTTGAAGAGGGGAGAACGTGGTGGAGGCTGCAGCTCTGGAATTCTTTCATCTCTTGGAGTTCTTGAAGGAGAAAGGAAGCTTGGAAAGAGGAAGAACTACAATCCAAAGAGAATTACATCAAATTTGCTAAGTTTTTCCCTTCCCTTTCATTTTCTGGAATGTCTCCATGTTGTATTGTATTTACCACGTTCTTAAACATGTGTAACTGAATCTGAATTGGTTGAGGGTGATTTCAAAGCCCCTGATATGGTTTTTGTAAGTTGATTGTGTAAGGAATTGTTATCCAATTCTCTAATTGAAGTTGCTTGTATTCTCCCATATTAATGCTTATGATTGCTTGCTGATTGTATTTGAGTGGCCAACTGAATATAATCTGGTTGTGATTTATTGCTAGACTAGAAATCTTGATCCGTAATTGTCTTGAATTTCTAATCATTAGTAGCAAAATTGTGATCAGAGATTACAATTGGAGAATATAACCTAAGTTAAATAATCCGAGCTTGTGTGTTTATTGCTTAGATCAACCTATCTTTCTTATCATAATGCATCCATTGAATTAAACTCAGAGAGCTTGTTCTAGGTTGTTTAATGGATAGAGATTAAATAAAGAGCTTGTTTTATTTAACAACAAAGTAAGGAAAGATTGGGGTAATAGAGCTTGTTATTATCTACGGTTGATAACTTCAATGCTGTAATTAGATGACAATTCTACAATTAATTCGCAAATCCATATCTTGTGGTAGAGAAGGATCCCTTAACCAGCTTTCTCCCATTGATTTTTCATTCAAATTTACTTTCTGTTTTGTTATTCTTTACTTGCATTCTTATTTCATTTAGTAAAGCATTCAACAAAAATCCCCCCCTATTTAGTTTATTGTTGCTGGAAATAACAAATTCAATTAGAATCAATCCTCGTGGGAACGATATCTCACTTATCACTTTATTACTTGTGCGACTAGTATACTTGCTAGTTTCGAACACATCAATTGGGCTCACCCACTTGCTATTTGAAATTGGATAAATCATACCCATATCTAACAGTTTGAAGATCTCTTTCTTGATAACTTCCATCATGAGAGGATTCAACCTCTGTTGTGCTTCTCTAGTGGGCTTGGATCTTTCTTCTAATAAGATACGGTGCATGGATAAGATTGGGCTAATACCTTTGATGTCAGCAGTTGTCTACCCAATAGCTGTTTTGTGATCTCTAAGTACTCGGATGAGTTTCTCTTCTTGCAGTAGTGTAAGGCCCTTTGCTATTATGACTAGCAAAGTATCTTTCTCACCTAAGAATACATGCTTCAAATGATCTGGAAGAGGCTTAAGCTCCCAGGTAGGAGCTTTCATCACAGAAGGAAGAAGTTTCTCATTGGATAAGGGCAATTCAATGTAAGAAACATCATACCTGTTTATGGTTATAGCTATAGTCTCATCTAAGCTTGCCACAACTTCCTCCACTTCTTCACACACTTGTATGAACCTTCTTGGTTCTTTGAAATTTTTTGTCCCTATGTGCTCACTAATAGCTATTTCCAATCCATCCTTGTGAGTTAACTCAAAAAATTGTTATGCTCAAGAATCAATAACAACAATTACAAAAATAGAATGCAAGTCACTAGGGTACCTCATTGCCTCAAAAATATTTAAATGGACCACCTCGCCATCAAACTCTATGGTAAGAGTGCCATCATGACATCAATCTTGGTTTGGGGAGTTTTCAAGAATGGTCTTCCTAAAAGAATCGGTGTTAGATTGGGAGATGTCTAATCCTCCATTTCAAGAACATAGAAATCGGCATGGAAAACCAATGGATTCACCTGCACAATAACATCTTCCACAACTTCCTTGGGATATGCATTAGAACGATCAGGAAGTTGAATGATAATACCAGTTTCTACAACATAACTCTTTCAAACTTGGCATTACCAATTGTGCATGGAATGGTAAACGTATCTGGATATTTGCATTTTGGAGGAATTTTTCTTTGTAGTACAACTGAAACATTTTCCTCCGCACTTACTTTCTGATTTCCTTTTAACTTTCTCTTGTTGGTGTATAACTCCTTGAGAAATTTGCATAACAAGTTACTTGCTTGAGAGCATCCAAAAGTGGTATATTTATCTTGATCTTGCGAAAAGTCTCTAAGATTTCCTGTTCTTGTTCCTCCTTCTTTGATTTTGCAAATCTGCTAGGAAAAGGTGAAGGAGTAACATAAGAAGGAATAGGAGTTTTAAGATTTACCTTAGAAGATGATGTTTTGTTCATGGTGGAAGTGGTGCCATCCCATTCATTATATTGCGACTTTTTGGGTGGGACCTCTAATTGCTTTCCACTTCTCAAAGCTACTGCACTAGCATTCTCTCTTGAATTGATCACCATTTAAAAAGGTAATTTTTTTGAGCCTTGACCCTCGAATTTCCTCATGTTAGTAGCCAATTAGCCCATTTGATTTTCCAGGTTTTGGATACTTGCCCTAGTTTCTTGCTGAAATTGCATTGTGTTAGTGGCAAGTGCTTTAACAATGTCCTAGAGAGACATGCTTGAGTTTTGTGGTACTGGCTGTGTTATTGGTGGTGGTCACATTTGAAATGGTTGTTCCACTCTTGGTTGATTGAAACCTAGTGGCTGGCTTGGTATGGCATTTTGAGCGATTGGTTGACAATTCCATAGCTAAAGTTGGGGTGATCTCGCCATCCTGCATTATAAGTATTAGAAAAGGGGTCATACTTTTGCTTTGGTTGTCATAGAAATCCACCTGTAGCATTGGCTTGTTCAATCTCTCTTTCTTGCAAGGTTAGGCACATGTCAATTGGATGCTCTATGGTAGAACATATCCCACATGCATAAGATAGCTGCATATTTCCTCTAACCATTTATTTCAGAAGAGAGGTAAGTTGAGAAAGTAGTTGTTCAATGTTCAAAGCACTTAAGTCATTTACTTTCTTTGGTAGTGGGGGTTCAAATCGGCTACTGAATTGTTAGGAGTTCGCTGCCATATCACCAATCAAAAATCTCACAGCTTTTGGTATTTTATTAACTAGTGCTCCTCCACTAGCAGCATCAATCATACTCTTATCCATTGGCATGAGACCTTCATAGAAATATTGAACAAGTAGTTGATCACTAATTTGGTGGTGTGGACAGCTAGCACATAACCTTTTAAATCTATCTTAATATTCATAAAGTGATTCTCCATTGTATTATGGAATGCCACAAATTTCTTTTCTAATGTTTGTAGCTTTTGAGGTGGGAAATTATTTCTCCAAAAAGAGTTCACTTATCTCATTCCATGTGGTGATGGTATCTGGTGGTAGATAGTATAGCCACTCTTTCGCCAAATATGCTAATGAGAACGGCAAAGTTCTCAATTTTATTTGCTCCTCAGAAACACCAGTTGGCTTCATACTTGGGCATACCACATGAAATTCTTTTTGATGTGTTTGTTAGGATCCTCTCCTGCAAAACTATGAAATATAGGCAAGAGATGAATTAGTCCAGACTTAAGTTCAAAATCTACCTCAACGTTGGGATTTATGCATAGCAGTTGTTGATCAATATTTGAGCTGCTAACTCCTTAAGAGTCCAATTGTTTTGTGCTACCATTACTTTTGATTCAGATTTGATTGAACTATGGGAAGATGGAAGGGAAGTAAGTCATGCAAGGTCAAATTTCGAAGATGAAGTTGAAATTGATCTACTTAGTTTTAAATTCAAGAATTCAAGAAACTCCTTAATTCGCTTTAGTCGTTGGTCCACTTCTCTGTCAGACAAAAAAGCCTAAACACAAACAAACAAAAATAACAATCAAGAATCAATAGTGAAAATAAAATAACAAATCGATTAGAAAATCAATCCCTGACAATAGCGCCAAAAACTTGGTGCATTCAAAACCAGCAAGTATACTAGCAGCACAAGTAATAGAGTGATGAGTAAGTTATCGTTCCTACAAAGATTGTTTTTAATAAATTTGATATTAGACAGCAGCAATAGAATAAATGGGGGGTTTTGTTGATTGATTAACTAAATGAAAAATGAATGCAAATGAAGAATAACATAACACAAAGTTAAATAGAGTGAGAAATAATCAATGAGAGAAACTTGGTTAAGGGATCATTCTCTACCACAAGATATGAATTTGTGACTCGATTATAGAATTGTCATCCAATTACAACATTGAAATTATCAACCGTAGATAACAACAAGCTCTGTTACCCCAATCTTTTCTTACTTTATCGTTAAACAAAACAAGCTCTTTATTTAATCTTTATCCATTAAACAAAGTAGAAGAAGCTCTCTAAATTTAATTCAATGGAGGCATTACGATAAGAAAAATAATCTAAGCAGTAAGCACATGAGCTCGGATTATTTAACTTAGGTTATATTCTCCAATTGTAATCTCCTATCACAATTTCGCTACTAACGATTACAAATTCAAGACAATTACGGATCAAGATTTCTAGTCTAGCAATAGATAACAACCAGATTCTATTTAGTTGGCCACCCAAATAAAATCAGCAAGCAATCATAAGCATTGAATATGGGAAAATACATGCAACTTCAATTAGAGAATTGGATAACAATTTCTCGAATAATCAACTCACAAAAACCATATCGAGGGCTTTGAAATCACCCTCAACGAAATTAGATTTAGTTACACATGTTCAAACACAACAAAAATACAATACAACATAGAGAAATTCTAGAAAAGAAAAAGGAAAGGAAACATTTAGCAAATCCTTAAAAAATCTCCTCCGTAGATGAATCTCCTTAGGATTGTAGTTCCTCCTCTTTCTAAGCCTTCTTTCTCCTTCAAGAATTCCAAGAGATGTGAGAAATCAATAGAGGCAGCCTCCAACTCATTCTCTCCCTTCTTGTTATGAAAATAAAACCCTAAAATATATTTATTTATATACTCTGCTACAGTAACCTTGCTACAATGCCCCGAATAATAACATGCTACAGTGATTTATAAAATTACAATTCTATACTACTCACACCATTTTGATCATAACTTCTGGTACAATATATGGATTCATGAACGGTAAATTTCTCTAGAAACTAAACTTCTAGAGCATTCTAACGGTATATAACACATCATCTGGTTCATTGTACACCAATACAAATTCGAGAAGTTGGTTGAATGGCAGAGGTGAAAATGAAAGGTTTTACTCCAATTTGATGCAAACTCCTCCAAAACTTCTACAAATATCAAAACCACAAAAAAACATAAAAATACTAGGTAATATAGCAAAGAAACATAGATAAATTGATATGAAAATAATATATAAATAGAAACCTATCAGATGTATTTTCCTATTTGATTATATTTTACATGTATAAATACCCCACTTATGCTCTTGATAAAGATATACACAAATATATAATTCATTCTCAATTCCCTCTTCTTATTTTATGTTTTCATACTATCACAGCTAAAGGTTCCAACTTCAAATCCCCTCACTCTCGGTATCCTAGGCAATTATGCCACTAGGTCACATCAAGTCTCAGTTTCTCGATACGGTTTCACAGATCCATAAGACCCTACAATTGGATCCACGTTTCACGTGAGGGAGCTTATTAAACTCAAATATTAATGTTGGCCCTTTACCTAATAGCTTAGGCTTTTGGGTCAAGTGGTTACTTAACATTTTCAAATTTTAAAACTTTTAATGGAATTTATCTACTTAAAAAATATGTAAATTAATTTATACACCATCAATTACACATTATGATTTTTTGTATATTAAATTGTTATTTAATAAATTTGATTCTAATTTAATATTTGTTTTACATTATTATTTTTAGAAATAAAAAAGAAATATTTATTTTATCTTTTTTATATTAATTTAATATATAAGTTATCCTGTTATTAACTTAATATCTAGAATATATAAATTTATAAAAAATAATTAACATTTGGGGTATTTTTGTCCAATTAATTTATGAGTTATTCTTTAATTTTCATCTATATATAATTCCAATGCATAATCAAATTACAAAGGAAAGCTTTCCTTGCTTTTTCCTTTCACCCTACTTTTCTTTTCCTTCCCATTTCACAAACAAAACAACCTCTTAGGGTTTATTTGGGTTTACCATAGTTGCAAAAATTTCAACTCGAGCTATGTTGCAGGGTGTTTGGTAAACCATGCTTTTAAAACTATTATACTATTGAAAAGTTTTAGGAAAGTTTTTGCTATATTTAGCTTTTAGATTCTCGTTATTATAAATAATGACAAAAATAGACATAAGAGCTACAATTGATCAAAAGTTTTCAAAACCTAATTGTGAATTTAAAAACCAAAATAAACATATTTTAAAATTTTTTAAATTATAATAATAAATATAAATTAATTTAGATGTAATATTTAAATTTATAATAAGAAAAAATGAAAATATATCATATTTATATTAAAATAGATGATAATTATATTATTAAATGGGATAATATCAGAAACCACACCTAAGGTTTGCCTTAATAGCAAGGAGAAATCAAGTATTGCCTTCTTATCATCCCGCCCCTCTAAGTTTGGTTTTTTGTATCATTTAAATCTAGCTCATTTTTTGAGATTTTTAATATTATCCCTATTGGATCCCAAACACAAATAAGATCGAATCAGTGCAATGAAATAGTCTTCAGGACTACGATCTTGCGACTATGGGCTTCAAAATTTGCTTCCTTTCAACCACTTTAGCTCTCAGGTATGATTGGAAAACTATCTAAACGAGACAAGTGGGCATCTTTCTTGAATTGGACTAAGACTGAGAACACAAGACGTTAGAGACATAAGGGAATGTGAAATGTCACACTCAAAGAGCCCTAAGGAGTTTCATGTTTTTTGCTCAGGAAGAGGAGATGTGTTTCACGTTTTTACTCTAGAGACTCCCTTGAGCGATCACGTGCAAACCCTAAAGTGCCTCATAACATGTTTATACCTTGTCTAATATTGTATCAATGTACTAATTCAATTAAGGTTTTATCCCTTATTGGGCTTTTAGGATTTTAACCCTACTTGGGTTCAACCGAAATGAGAGCTCTAATTAATTAACACTTAATTAACACATATTTAATTAATCATGTTAATTAAACACTTGCCCGGTAACTAGTCCAATAATTATTTAATTTAATACTTGGGCTTTATTCACTAATAAATCCAATTAAATTAAATCTTTATTTTCTTAAGTCCAATCCCTATTCAAATAATTTATATCAGCTACTAAGGAGATTTATAATGGATATATTTATTTACAAGCTCCAGTGAATGCAACCCAATATCCTATTATCTTATAATTGTAGTGAGCCAAGTCCATTAACTCTGTCCCGTTTCACTATAAGCCTAGAGTTACACTATTGAATTGAATGCTCTATTATATCATAAAGCTTAATTAATTTAATCTAATTAAATTATTTCTTTAAGCCAGTCCATTGAGTGATGGGTTTACATAATATTACCCTTCGTGAATACCAATAATTGGAGTTAGATATAATTTACTATTTTACCCCCCCCCCCTCTCCCCTAAAAAAAAGAAATTACATTTTGAATCCTTAATACCAATTTTACACCATTTAAATGATTTAAGATTTATAAAAATATATCTTAGTCTAATGAATATCCTTCATTAAACACTTGGTCAAGATTCTATCATTTAAAACCTTGTAAAACCATCAAGGTGGTACTCTGTAATTGTTTCGGAGTTTAGAATTCCATATCTATGATGTAGTGTCTACTAGAATACAAATATTACAATCCCAACTAGCCAAGGTATTGATCTTATATTATTAGATTGGACTTTCTTTCTTAGTCAAAGACCATAGCCTATATACTAAAAGTACATTACCTACCCAAGATTACGTATAGAAGCCTTTAGTGCTCGGGTGTGGTAATTTACAGTCAGTCACAGTATTTCCACCAAATGATGAATTTCACATGGTCCATGTTCAATGCATTCATAATGCACAAATATCTTTTTCTTGAAGTCTCTACTTCAAATGGTTAAAGACTCACTATTTCTCCATTGAAGACAAACAACACAATAACCTTATCCAAACAAAGCGCTCAGCTATTTTTTATAGATCGTGAACTAGATTTGAGCTTCATAAAGTTCTATGTTTCACATATATCTCATATGCATAGAAACCTTATCAATTTACAAGTTTTAGAACCTTTAGTTATTGATACAATCATATTGGACAAATATAAGTAATAACACTTTATTAATTTATAATAATAATATTCATAATTTACAGAAAAATATACATACTCTTAGACAAAATTCTAACAATTCTTATTATAAAATAATAAATATATTAAAATAAAAAGAAAGAATTATGTCTTGAAATGATGGTTGCCACGACTACCAACAATCGTTCTTATCCAGTGACAAAACTGATGCAAAAATTACCAGTATCGGCTCTATCAACAGTGATAATTTTACCCTATAAAGTGGTGTTTCAACATAGAATATGAAAAGAGTTCAGCTGCCTAACTTTGTCCCATCGTTTCTACCAATAAGACAACTGATGAAATTACGGGAGGCAAGGGCGGAGCCATGTTTGGACCTATTGTGTTTGTGAACATACCCAACTTTATATATATATATATATATATATATATATATATATATATCTCAAATAGGCAAGGTTAGGTAGACATCGTTATATGTACAAGGTAGGACTGGTAATTTTTGATAGGAAATGCGAACACAACAAAAACACAATACGAAATTAGGTGGTGCGGGTTGGCCATAATCATGTTCCTATTGAAATTTTTAACACATTTAACAATCATATCGTGTTTATGTTAAGGGCCTATAACCTATAGGTGATGCGAATCTATTTAAGACACGTATCTATTTATAGACAAGCATATGTGTTAAACATGATTAATACTATTGACAAGAATACAAATTGAAACATGATTGGCACGATTAACACTGATAGGTGTCTATTTATGTACCATTTTCATATCAATTCATCTATGTTTCTTTGCTATAATCCTTGGTATTTTTATGTTTTTGTGTGGTTTTGATGTTTGTAGAAATTTTGGAGGAACTTGCACCAAAGTAAAATAAAACCCTTCATTTTCACCTCTGCTAGTCAACAATCTTCTCGGATTTAATTGTATTGATATACAATGAACCAGATAACATGTTATATACCGTTGGAAAGCTCTCGAAGTCTATTTTCTAGAGAAATTTAAGGTTCATGAATCCATTCAGTGTACCAAAAGTTATAATCAAAACAGTTAAAGAAGTGTAGAAATGTAATTCCACAAATCACTGTAGCATGTATAATACAGGACACTGTAGCAGGTTACTGTAGCAGAGTATATAAACATATTTTAGGGTTTTATTTGAATGACTTGAAGAGGGGGAAACGACTGGGAGGCTGCATCTCTGGATTTCTCTCATCTCTTGGAGTTCTTGAAGGAGAAAGAAGGCTTGGAAGAGGAAAAACTACAATCCTAAGAGATTTTTATCAAATTTGCTAAGTTTATCCCTTCCCTTTCATTTTCTGGAATGTCTCCATGTTGTATTATATTTATTATGTTTTTGAACATGTGTAACTGAATCTGAATTGGTTGAGGGTGATTTCAAAGCCCTTGATATGGTTTTTGTGAGTTGATTGTGCAAGAAGTTGTTATCCAATTCTCTAAATTAAGTTGCTTGTATTTTCCCATATCTAATGCTTATGATTGCTTGCTGATTGTATTTGGAATGGCCAACTAAATATAATCAGGTTGTTGTCTATTGCTAGAGTAGAAATCTTGATCTGTAATTGTCTTGAATTTCTAATCCTTAGTAGCAAAATTGTGATCAGAGATTGCAATTGGAGAATACAACCTAAGTTAAATAATCTGAACTTGTGTGTTTATTGCTTAGATCAACCTGTCTTTCTTATCGTAATGCATCCATTGAATTAAATTTAGAGAGCTTGTTCTAGTTTGTTTAATGGTTAGAGATTAAATAAAGAGCCTGTTTTATTTAACAACAAAGTAAGGAAAGATTGGGATAACAGAGCATGTTTTTATCTACGGTTGATAATTTCAATGGTGTAATTGGATGACAATTCTATGATTAATTAGCAAAACCATATCTTGTGGCAGAGAAGGATCCCTTAACTAGGTTTCTTTCATTGATTTTTCACTTAAATTAACTTTCTGTTTTGTTATTCTTCATTTGCATTCTTAGTTCATTTAGTTAATCATTCAACAAAACCCCCTTATTTAGTTTATTGTTGCTGGAAAATAACAAATTCAATTAGAATCAATCCTCGTGGGAACGATATCTTACTCATCACTTTATTACTTGTGCGACTAGTATACTTGCTAGTTTCGAACGCATCAAGTTTTTGGCGCCGTTGCCGGGGATTGATTTTCTAATCGATTTGTTATTTTGTTTTCATTGTTGATTCATATTTTTGTTTGTTTTTTTTTTGATTGTTTGTGTTTAGACAACATGGCAGCAAACTTCCATCAATTCAGTGGCGGATTTGAGCCACAACTACCATGGAGAGTAAATGAGGTAAGCACTCCGAACATTGAACAACAACTTTTTGAGTTAACTTCTCTTGTGGAAAACATGGCTGTAGGACATATGCAGAAATCTTATGCATATGAGGTATATTCTACCATGGAGCATCCAATCGACATGTATCCAACTTTGCAAGGAGATATGGAACAAGCCAATGCCATGGATGGATTTCCAAGACAAACAAGGCAATGGTATGATCCCTTCTTTAACACTTACAATGCTGGATGGGAAGATCACCCTAATTTCAGTTACTGGAATCATCAACCAATCGTCCCAAATGCCATACCAAATCAACTACAAGGTTTTAATCAACCTAGAGTGCAGCAACCATTTCAAATGCAACCACCACCAATACCACAACCAGCACCACAACCAGCTCCAGAAAACTCAGGTATGTCACTCCAAGATATTGTTAATGCACTTGCCATAACACAATGCAATTCCAGTAGGAAACTGGGGCAAGTATCCAAAACATAGCAAATCAAATGGGACAATTGGCCAGTAACATGAGCAAATTTGAGAGTCAAAGCTCCGGAGAATTACCTTCTCAGCCAGTGATCAATCCAAGAGAAAATGCTAGTGCTGTAACTTTGAGAAGTGGAAAGCAATTAGAGATTCCACCAAAGAAATCACAAGCTGATGAAGGGGATGAAACCACTCCCACCATGAATAAAACATCATCTTCTAAGGTCAATCCTAAAACCCATATTCCTTCATATGTTACTCCTCCATCTTTTCCTAGCAGATTTGCAAAATCAAAGAAGGAGGAACAAGAACAAGAAATCTTGGAAACTTTTCGCAAGATTGAGGTAAATATACCACTTTTGGATGCTATAAAGCAAGTGCCTCGTTATGCAAAATTTCTCAAGGAGTTATGCACCAACAAGAAAAAGTTGAAGGGAAATGAGAAAGTAAGTGTGGGGGAAAATGTTTCGGCTGTACTACAAAGAAAAATTCCTCCGAAATGCAAAGATCCAGGTACATTTACCATTCCATGCACCATTGGTAGAACCAAGTTTGAAAGGGCTATGTTAGATTTAGGAGCATCTATTAATGTCATGCCATATTCTATTTATGCTTCTTTAAATCTTGGACCTCTTGCGGAAACTGGTATTACCATTCAACTTGCTTATCGTTCTAATGCATATCCCAAGGGAGTTGTGGAAGATGTTCTTGTGCAGGTGAATCAATTGGTTTTCCCAGCAGACTTCTATGTTCTTGAAATGGAGGATGAGACATCTCCTAATCCAACACCGATTCTTTTAGGGAGACCATTCTTGAAACTGCTCGAACTAAGATTGATGTTCATGATGGCACTCTCACCATGGAATTTGATGGCGAGGTGATCCGTTTCAATATTTTTGAGGCAATGAGGTACCCTAGTGACTTGCATTCTGTTTTTGTAGTTGATGTTATTGATTCTTTGCCCCAACAACATTTTGAGTTAACTTGCAAGGATGGATTGGAAGTGGCTTTTAGTGAGCACATAGGGACAGAAAATTCCAAGGAATCAAGAAGGTTGATACAAGTGTCCAAAAAAATGGAGGAAGTTGTGGCAAGCTTAGATGAGACCATAGCCATAACCACAAATAGGTATGATGTTTCATGCATTCAATTTCCTTTATCTAATGTGAAACTTCTCTCTTCTATGATGAAAGCCCCTACCTTGGAGCTTAAGCCTCTTCCAGATCATTTGAAGCATGGATTTTTGGGTGAGAATGATTCTTTGCAAGTTATAATAGAAATGGGCCTTGCACCGCTACAAGAAGAGAAACTCGTCCAAGTACTTAGAGATCACAAAATAGCTATTGGGTGGACGATTGCTAATATCCAAGGCCCAACCATATGCATGCAACAATTCTTATTGGAAAAAGGATCCAAGCCCACTAGAGAAGCACAACAGAAATTGGACCCTCCCATGATGGAACCAACGTCGGGCTGAGGACGTTAAACCAAGTCCTTATTGGGAGGCAACCCAATGTTTTTGAAAAATAAATAAAAAAAGAAAAGAAAAATAAAATAAAATAAGGCAATAATGATTGATTTTTGTGTCTTGAGGAGATTCCTTTCGTAGGCCATCAAATTGATCAGGTTTTATCTCTCTTTGCCATCTGTCTTATTTGTTTTTATATTTTTTTACTTGTTTTTGACTTTTGTTTGTTATTGTATTGTTATCTCTTTTATGTGTCTTTAGTTTCGTTTCTGCTCTTTTCTTTTCCATCCTTTTATTTAATTTGATCATTCCGTGCTTCGAATTCATTTGTGCAACAGCTTGAGGAAACATCCAAACCGGAGCTGAAGTCATTGCTCGAAGGTTTGAAAAGTGCATATCTTGGAGAAAAACAAACTCAATCGCATTATCGGTAATAGCTCTCCTTTTCTCCTCTTCAATGGAGGCCGATATCTTTATGTCAAACCTTCGTAAATATTTCCCTTCACTTCCTCAAAATGCTATGTTCAAAATTTATAAAGTACGGAGGACTAGACTTTTGGTGTTGATGCTCCTAAATGTGCCTGCGGATATCCGATGGCTTATCAAAGCAAAGGTGAGGTTGTCAGGTGAGTCTGACATTAATCTCGCAAAATACATGCCTGGTCTAGGGAAAAGCTACTACGCCAAGAGGCGAAGAGCGAAGAGGTTACAAGTATGTTATAAATGTGCTAGATGGAATTGTAACCAGACTTGTCATTCATTAGGTTTTGTGTCCAGGAATAGAGAAGATAAACTTTCATTTAGTAAGAATGGTTTGAGTAATGAGTCGCTGGATAATGTTTTGTTAACTCTCGAGTCACATTCTTGTGGACTTGTTCAGCGTGAATTGCTTAATCTATGGACACAATTTCGTGATGAATTGCAGTGTTATAGTCTAGGGAATCTGACTAAAAACGACCCTGTTTGCCAGTTTATAAGAAAACTGGATGGTAAGCAAATCCCCGACTCATAGAAGGCGTTTCAGCCGTTACTGGACGTAAAACCATAGGAAGATGTGAGCCACAATCACAACTACTTGTATATTTGAATGTGTGTGTTGTTGTCGAATTTTTTTTTTCTTGTTTCGTTTGATCTGATTATCAATGTTGTTTTTGTGTTGTTGTTGTTTGTTGTTTGTGTTTGTTTTAATTTCAAGTTTTCTTTTTGACAAACCATATGACTACCCTATGGCATAAGTATACGTGGAAGACAAGTGTAGAGGTTTTGTCAACCTCCACCGAAAGTATATCTCTACTTTTCATGCTTCACGTGGGAGACAAGTGTGGCGGTTTTGTCAAACCCCATCGAAAGTGTATGTCCATTTTTCATGCTTCACGTGGGAGACAAGTGTGTAGGTTTTGTCAAACCCCGCAGAAAGCATATCTCATTTTTTTCAAATCTTGGGGCGATAAATCTACATCGAGCAACCCCCACCGGAATTATGTCCCCATGTGTCAAATTTGAGAGTTTTACGTGTGTATATATCCATTCTCCATATTTTCAAATGTCATTATTATAACCTGTCTTACATTTGAAAAGCATATTACCTAACGTGCATCATTGTTTTACACAAGGTTAGAGCACTTGTAGACATGGAGAAAACACCAATTCGGCGATTCCAAACTATATGCGTATTTTGTGGATCGCAATTTGGTAAAGATGGAGAGTTTACAACATCAGCTCTTGATCTTGGTAGGACATTAGCTGCGAGGGGTATTCATTTGATTTATGGAGGGGGTAGTCTTTGGTTAATGGGGTGTGTGTCGACAGCTGCATCCTTGGGAGGAAGTAAAGTTCTCGGCATTATCCCTAAACCATTAGCTGTGCGAGATATCATAGGCAACACAATGGGGGAAGAGTTACAGGTCTCTAGCATGCATGAGCGTATTGCACATATGGTCATTAAATCTGATGCATTTATATCTTTGCCTGGTGGTTATGGTACATTAGAGGAGATATTTCAAATCACCTCTTGGGCACAGCTAAACATCCATCGGAAACACATTGGTTTGTTAAATGTCAATAATTTTTTTGATGGTTTGTTTTGTCTTTTCTTGATCAAGCAGTAGAAAAAAACTTCATCTCACAGTCGGCGAGGCAAATCCTGGTTACAGCTTCAAACTGCAGGGGAGTTAATTGACAAATTACCAAGCATTCGTCTATTCGCCTGATCCAACAATAGCTCGGATAGATTGGTTTGGAGAAGGCAATAAGAGGCGTAAACTGGATTTAACGCTCCATCTGTAATCTCTATCTACTGGTTTGCTTCATTTTCGTTTGCTTTCTCTTTATTGTGTTTATTTGAGTTTTTTTTATGTCATTTCTTTTGAGTTTTTTTTCAGGTTTTTCTTTCACCCCAGGTACTATTTTCTTATCTTGGCTTTTAGAGTGGTGGCTTAAAAAGTTCAAGTTCTCTTGAAACGCATTCTGGATTTCTTTAATCCATAATGGCTGAATAAGGAGGCTAACTTCTAAACTTTTTAGACCCATTCTAACTTAATTGTTTTTGTTTGCTGACTTGTTGGACTTTGTTATTTTATGAATAAGTTTAGTTTTATGCAATTTAGAGTTGTTATGTGTTTTTGTCTTTATCAGTTTCGATTCAAAAAAAAATTGTGGAAAAACTTGAGGATGGCAGAATATGGGGTTTCTTTAACCCTTGAAACGCATTCTCTCTAAATCTGTAGTTTGTTTATTTCATGTTGTTTGAAGTGTCTTGTTTCTTATTTTGTTCTTTCATAATAAAGGTATATAGGCTGGAAACCTTAAGTCTGCGGGCTACTGGTCCTAAGGATTGTTGAAATATACAATCTTGACTCAGGTGTAACAACGCCACGTACCTCTTTTCTTGCATTTGTGGGTCAATGATAAGATACTGATTGAATTAAGAATAACTCTTGGAAAATGATAAATGATGCATGGATCTGTGTGCTTGAAATGTTTATTGGTTTTCGCTTTGCTTTTGATTCCTTGCGCAACATTGAGCACTGAGCTATTATCACTGAGTTATTTGTTCACTTAGAGAAAGTTTATGTAATTTAAATGTTTCTTCAGATTTCAATGAATTCTAGAACTTGTTTGATGGTCACTCGAGGCGAAATCCTAGGCTGTGCAACATTGGGGAAATGATTTAGGCCATCTTTGGACCGTTTGAGCCTTAATAGCCAACCTTGACTGAAATTGATCCCTAGTTACCCCTTTGAGCCTCTGTAAGCCTTTTTCTTTGTTAACTCACTAAAAGATTTCCTAACCTCAAATGAATTTGTTCCAAACAGTTTATCCCTTACCTATGAGCATGTAGATCATTCACAATTAAATTCTGAGCTATGTTCTGGTTTTGGGGAGTTAGAGGAGGTTGGGTTGTGTCATGAGCAATGCAAGTGAGTTCTATTGTGTTTGTTAAAAAAAAAAGTCAATCTGTACTTCTTGTCCACGTACTTACACATTGAGGACAATGTGTTGTTTAAGTGTGGGGGAGGGAAAGTGTTGTAAAAAAAACAAAAAAAAAGGGAAAAAGAGAAAAAAAGAGAAAAAAAAGAGAAGAAAAAGAGATATATACCCTTGAGTGTTCTTAAAAAGAATGAAACAACAAAGTGTGAGGGTGTAGTTTTCTTTTGTTTTCTACAAAAAAAAAGATTGAGTGTTCTAAATAAGTTTGGGGGAGTAACCTGGTGAATTGAAATGAAGTTGTGTTATAGGGCTGAGCTCTACATAATCTTGAATGATTTATGTGTTTGTGGGTGATT
>SNVD02007512.1:0-29164 GCA_013180625.2 Boswellia sacra
AAATATCTTAAATTATATTACGTTTATTTATTAGTTAGTTAATTTTTCCTTTTAAAAAAATGAGCAATTTTTCACATCTTCACATTGGTTCTCCTATGTTCGTTGTATCTCTTTCAAGTTTCAAGGTGTGGTTAGGAACAAAATAATAAACTCTAAGCTGAACTGATTATTAGGTGATCATAAAGCAATAAATCATGATTATTTTTTACTTCTGTTTTCATGTTTCTGCATTTTTAATAAATAAAAGTTTATGAAATATTTTTGTAGCTAAGTTTAACAAGATAGGATAATTGTGTTAATGTGAAAATTAATTGGATTAATTATATCTCATTCGATTATATGAAAAAGAGATAATTAGAACATTCAGTTTATATTTGCCGTTACTGAAATGCATCAATTTTCAATTATATTTGCAGATGCAAACAATTTGAAAGATTGTGTGGAATCCTAAAAGAATAATGGAAGAAGAAAGGGTATCTATTTATTGCTTCTAGCAGGTCCCAAGTTTCTCATAATAAAATGTTTTCTCATCACCCTTTTTATCAACCAATCATGTACCACTGCAATTAAACTGTAGCTGTAGTCTGTAATGTACAATTTTGTTATGGATTTAATAATCTTAGTTGCGAATAACAAGCGTAATTATTGCCCAATTGTCTTGTTTTCCCTTTTATTTATTAATTACTAATTTAAATATTTTGGTACTTTTTTAGAAGCTATTTCCTCTTGTATGATTTCAAAGTTTCCGAACATTACTTAAAAAGCTAGATCCCCTAAGTGTAATAACTATATGATACACTGACATATTGATTTGAAACTAAAACAACTATGACCCAGTTATTTAAATCTTTATTTTTATTTTATTCTGTTATGAGGATTAATGTATCTAAGTAAACTCTTAAGTATCAATTGTGATACACAAATGTCCATGTGAATGGAATTGTTTTAGAGAAGAATACATTAATTAGATTTAATTGTCCTTGAAAAGTTCAACACTCTTACAAAGTTATCGGAATGTCAAACATGGGTTATAAGTGCTTAAAATCAATGTAAAAAGTATTCTTAAAATAATTAAAAAATATATATTTCTTAAATCTAAAAAATATGGGAAAGTGTAAATACATAATCTTATTTTAATCATGAAGAGCAATTCGGCCCTACCAACATTGGAGTCCAAATCAAGCTTTAAAAATTATCCAACACTCAAAATGAGCGAAGGCGCTCAATAAAAAAAAAGATTGATTCTTCTTCCTCGATTCTTTTTTTTCTTATGACACGACGGATTCTAAGATTTTTTGAACAAAACATCCATATGTTTTGAGTTCGGGTTGAAATTTTGATTCAATTGAAGAGGAAGCCTATTTTTTTCTGGTTCTAAGACCAGTAGTTATAGCGGTCGACTCACTTCTTTCAAATTGTTTCTCATTATTAAGAAAAGGTAACAAAGATAAAATACGAGCTTTTTTTATAGCAATAGTAATTAATCGTTGTTCTTTTAAGGTCAATCTATTCACCCGCCTAGATAATATTTTTCCCTGTTCACTAATAAATCGACTAATTAAACTCAGGTGTTAAAATAGAAAAAAAAAAACCCCAATAATTCGTCATCACTATAAAAGCATCGTGCCTCTTTCCCTTTTTATGGTAGCCTCTATCATATTGAACTAATTTGACATAGGATAATACATATATAAGTGCATATCACTTTGAACAGAAACACAAGTGCAAAAAATTCTATCACTTTCAATTGGAATTCTAATAAATCTAGAGTGGAAAAAAAAGGAGGAAAATTTGTTTTCCTTTTTTCTTTCATCTAGAAGAGTAGAAAACCTCTATTTATAGAGTAATAAAATTTGTGGCTACACGAAATTTAATTTATAAAAGTTGAATAACGACTTATTAATCTATCAGTTACAAAATTGAAATTTAAATGGCTCATTAATCTATAAGTTACAGAATTAAATTTGTAATCGATTTAAATTTCATTAATTTATTATTCAATCATGAATCAAGTAATTTTTCCAACACCTTCTTGACTATTGAGGATCCTATATATATACATATATAGCCAGATATGTTATAATTGTCTTCCAAGATCCAATTCTTGTATAGAGTTGAGACAAAAGAAGTAGAGCAAGAAGAAGAGAAAAAGTTTCTGATATGGCTAGAAATGGCAACGTGAAGCTTCTTACGGCAACCGTGATGTTACTCATCATGGTTATGGGCATGGCAGTCACTGCCGAACAACGTATCAACTGTTCAGACTGTCCAAGTTCTTGCTCTAAATTATGCACGTCCGATCCAACACGAGGTTGCGAGATAGCTTGTTTAAATAGTTGTTACAAGTATTGTGTAGATCTAAAAACCGACGCTGCTTTGCAAATTCCACCTGCTTCGGTATGAAAATATCTTAAATTATTTTACGTTTATTTATTAGTTAGTTAATTTTTCTTTTTAAAAAAATGAGCAATTTTTCACATCTTCACGTTGGTTCTCCTATGTTCGTTGTATCTCTTTCAAGTTTCAAGGTGTGGTTGGGAACAAAATAATAAACTCTAAGCTGAACTCATTATTAGGTGATCATAAAGCAATAGATCATGATTATTTTTTACTTCTGTTTTCATGTTTCTACATTTTTAATAAATAAAAGTTTATGAAATGTTTTTGTAGCTAAGTTTAACAAGATAGGATAATGGTGTTAATGTGAAAATTAATTAGATGAATTATGTCTCACTCTATTATATGAAAATGAGATAATTAGAACATTAATTCAGTTTTCATTTGCCATTACTGAAATGCATCAATTTTCAATTATATTTGCAGATGCAAACAATTTGAAAGATTGTATGGAATCCTGAAAGAATAATGGGAGAAGAAAGGGTATCTATTTATTGCTTCTAGTAGGTCGCAAGTTTCTCATAATAAAATGTTTTCTCATCACCTTTTTTATCAATCAATCATGTACCACTGCAATTAAACTGTAGCTGTCGTTTGTAATGTACAATTTCGTTATGGATTTAATAATGTTAGTTGCGAATAACAAGCATAATTATTGCCCAATTGTCTTGTTTTCCCTTTTATTTATTAATTACTAATTTAAATATTTTGGTACTTTTTTAGAAGCTATTTCTTCTTGTATGATTTCAAAGTTTCCGAACATTACTTAAAATGCTAGATCCCCGAAGTGTAATAACTATATGATATACTGAATTATTGATTTGAAACTAAAACAACTATGACCCAGTTATTTAAATCTTTATTTTTATTTTATTCTGTTATAAGGATTAATGTATCTAAGTAAACTCTTAAGTATCAATTGTAATACACAAATGTCCATGTGAATGGAATTTTTTTAGGGAAGAATACATTAATTAGATTTAATTGTCCTTGAAAAGTTCAACACTCTTACAAAGTTATCGGAATGTCAAACATGGGTTATAAGTACTTAAAATCAATGTAAAAAGTATTCTTAAAATAATTAAAAAATATATATTTCTTAAATCTAAAAAATATTGGAAAGTGTAAATACATAATCTTATTTTAATGATGAAGAGCAATTCGGCCCAACCAACATTGGAGTCCAAATCAAGCTTTAAAAATTATCCCACACTCAAATCACATGTATAGAGTACGTGCAAAATGCCAAATCTCTTAATTTGCAGGTGTTAAAATAGAAAAAAAAACCCCAATAATTCGTCATCACTGTAAAAGCATCGTGCCACTTTCCCTTTTTATGGTAGCCTCTATCATATTGAACTAATTTGACATAGGATAATACATATATAAGTGCATATCACTTTGAACAGAAACACAAGTGCAAAAAATTCTATCACTTTCAATTGGAATTCTAATAAATCTAGAGTGGAAAAAAAAGGAGGAAAATTTGTTTTCCTTTTTTCTTTCATCTAGAAGAGTAGAAAATCTCTATTTATGGAGTAATAAAATTTGTGGCTACACGAAATTTAATTTATAACAGTTGAATAACGACTTATTAATCTATCAGTTACAAAAATGAAATTTAAATGGCTCATTAATCTATAAGTTACAGAATTAAATTTGTAATCGATTTAAATTTCATTAATTTATTATTCATTCATGAATCAAGTAATTTTTCCAACACCTTCTTGACTATTGAGGATCCTATATACATATACATATATAGCCAGATATGTTATAATTGTCTTCCAAGATCCAATTCTTGTATAAAGTTGAGACAAAAGAACTAAAGCAAGAGGAAGAGAAAAAGTTTCTGATATGGCTAGAAACGGCAAGGTAGAGCTTCCTATGATAACCATGACCTTACTCATCATGGTTATGGGCATGGTAGCCATTGCCCAAGGTGCTATGAAATGTTCAGACTGTCCAAGTGCTTGCCGTAATTCATGCCTGGGCGATCCAAGTGGAATTTGTGTGTCAGGTTGCGTAACTAGTTGTTACAGGAATTGTGTAGATGTAGAAACCAACGCTGCTTTGCAAATTCCACCGGCTTCGGTATGAAAATATCTTAAATTATTTTACGTTTATTTATCAATTAGTTAATTTTTCCTTCTAGGAAAATGAGCAGTTTTTACATCTTCACGTTGGTTCTCCTGTGTGACTTATATGTCTTTCAAGTTCCAAGGTATGGTAAGGAAGAAAATGATAAACACTAAGCTGAACTGATTATAAGGTGATCGTAAAGCAATAAATCATGATTCTTTTTCACTTCTGTTTTGGCATCTCTGCACTTTTAGCAGACAAAAGTTTATGAAATATTTTTGTAGCTAAGTTTAAAACGATAGGATAATTTTGTTAATGTCAAAATCAATTAGATGAATTATATCTCATTCTATTATGTGAAAATGAGATAATTAGAACATTCAATTTTTTATTTGACATTACTGAAATACCTTAATTTCCAATTATATTTGCAGACGCAAACAATTTGAAGATTGTGTGGAATTCGGAAAGAATAATGAAGAAAAAGAGTAGTCGTATTTTATTGCTTCCGGAGTGAGGTTTAGAGCGTTTTCTCGCAGAGCATTAAACAGCGAGCTGGTCGGTGTGTAATAGTAAAATTTCGTTAATGGATTTAATAATGTTGGTTTCCAATAACAAGCATAATTGTTGCCTCTGTGCTTGACCAATTGTCTTGCTTACCCTTTTATTAATTAATTGGTAGTTAAAATATTTTGGTACTTTTGTAGAAGATATTTCTTCTTGCATGATTTCAAAGTTTTCGAACATGACATAAAATGCTAAATCCCCCGGGTGCAATAATTATATGATAAACTGACTTATTGATCTAAAACTAAAACAATTATGACCCAATTTTTAAAATTTCTATTTTTATTTTATTCGGCTGCCAGGATTAATCTTTCTAAGTGAACTCTTAAGTATCAACTGTGACGCACAAATTTCCATGTGAATGGAATTTTTTTCGAGAAGAATACGTTAATTAGACTGAATTTTCCCTGGAAAGCGCAACACTCTTGCAAAGTTATTGGAATATCAAACTTATAATAGGCAACATGGGCTATAAGTACTTAAAATCAAGGTAAAAGTTATTCTGAAAATAATAAAAAAAATATATTTTAAACCTAAAAATATAGGAAAGTGTAAATGCATAAACTTATTTTAATCATGAAGAGCAATTCGGCCTAACCAACATAGTAGTCCAAATCAAGCTTTAAAAATTATCCAACACTCAAATCACATGTCTAAGGTGCGTGCAAAATGCCACGTAGCGCTTCAACCCAATTCCCATATTTCGATCTCTGCAAAAGGGGAAAGCGAAAAAGCAATTGGTACATTCCAAAATTAATTACCAGCCAACACCTCCAAGGAATGGGGTTGAAGCAACCTCAATGCTATATATACCACCCTACGATAAAAGTTGTGTTGGATATGGTGGGCTTCAAGTTCACAAAACTTTAATTTATATTATAATCACACTTGTGCACTATAATTCTACAAGTAATGCCCTCACTTTATGCCAATTAGATGCTCAAGCTTTCCTACAATTATAATATATATATATATATATACATGCACGCACGCACACATGCACGCACGCACAATAATTATCTACTTTAACGGGAAAATCAGTTAGATGAAACATTGCCAATTTAATTTTATAAGTTATAGCATGTGCGTGCACGCACACAAAACACCTAGCTTTGATTACATACATAGGAATAGTTTTTTTAGTAATTGGTCTATAGTTCAAATATATGACCATTGGCGGAATGATCCAATGCTACTAACTTAATAAGTGGTGCCATTTAGCACCCCATTTTCCTTGCAAACTGTCCCCGTCTCTTAATTTGAAGGGGATAAAATAGAAAAAAAAAAAGCCAATAATCCATCATCGCTATAAAATCATCATGCCTCTTTCCCTTTTTTTTCTAGCTTTAATCAGATTAAACTAATTTTGCATGGGATAATACATATATAAATGTTCATCACTTTGAATAGAACCATAGCTGAAAATTTTCTATCACCTTCAATTGGAATCCCAATAAATCTAGCGTGAAAAAAAACGAGGAGAGAAACTGTTTTTCTTTTTTTCTGCAATCTAAATGAGTACAAAAGCTCTATTTATAGAGTAATAAAATTTGTGGGTATTCAAAATTTAATTTGTAACTGTTGAATAATGGCTCAATAACCTATAAGTTACAAAATTGAAATTGAAATGGCTCATTAATATATAAGTTTCAAAATAAATTTGTAATAGATTTAAATTTCATCAATTTATTATTCATTCATGAATCAAGTTATTTCTCCAACAGCTTCTTCAGTATTGAGGGTCCTATGTACACCTATATATATATATACGCACATAGATAGCCAGATATGTTATAATTGCCTTCCAAGATCCAATTCTTGCATAAAGTTGAGACAAAAAAAATAGAGCAAGAGGAAGAGAAAAAGTTTTTGATATGGCTAGAAACGGCAAGGTAGAGCTTCCTATGATAACCATGACGTTACTCATCATGGTTATGGGCATGGTAGTTATTGCCCAAGGTGCTATGAAATGTTCAGACTGTCCAAGTGCTTGTCGTAATTCATGCCTCGGCGATCCAAGTGGAATTTGCGTGTCAGGTTGTGTAACTAGTTGTTACAAGAATTGTGTAGATGTAGAAACCGACGCTGCTTCGCAAATTCCACCGGCTTCGGTATGAAAATATCTTAGATTATTTGACGTTTATTTATCGATTAGTTAATTTTTCCTTCTAGAAAAATGAGCAGTTTTTACATCTTCACGTTGGTTCTCCTGTGTGACCTATATGTCTTTCAAGTTCCAAGGTGTGGTAAGGAAGAAAATGATAAACTCTAAGCTGAACTGATTATTAAGTGATCATAAAGCAATAAATCATGATTCTTTTTCACTCCTGGTTTGATATCTCTGCACTTTTAGCAGACAAAAGTTTATGAAATATTTTTGTAGCTTAGTTTAAAACGATAGGATAATTTTGTTAGCGCCAAAATTAATTAGATGAATTATATCTCATTCTGTTATGTGAAAATGAGATAATTAGAACATTCAATTTTTTATTTGACATTACTAAAATGCCTTAATTTTCAATTATATTTGCAGAAGCAAACAATTTGAAGATTGTGTGGAATTCGGAAAGAATAATGGAAGAAGAAAGAGTATCTATTTATTGCTTCTAGTAGGTTAGAAGTTTCTGAGCAATTAAACTGCAGCTGTCGTGTGTAATGTAAAATTTGGTTATGGATTTAATAATGTTGGTTTCCAATAACAAGCATAATTGTTGCCTCTGTGCTTGACCAATTGTCCTATTTACCCTTTTATTAATTAATTGGTGGTCAAAATATTTTGGTACTTTTGTAGAAGCTATTTCTTCTTGCATGATTTCAAAGTTTTCGAACATTACATAAAATGCTAAATCCCCCGGGTGCAATAATTATATGATAAACTGACTTATTGATCTAAAACTAAAACAATTATGATCCAATTTTTAAAATTTTTATTTTTATTTTATTCGGCTGCCAGGATTAATCTTTCTAAGTGAGCTCTTAAGTATCAACTGTGACGCACAAATGTCCATGTGAATGGAATTTTTTTTCGAGAAGAATACGTTAATTAGACTTAATTTTCCTTGGATAGCGCAACACTCAAAGTTATTGGAATATCAAACTTATAATAAGCAACATGGGCTATAAGTACTTAAAATCAAGGTAAAAGTTATTCTAAAAATAATAAAAAAAATATATTATAAACCTAAAAATATAGGAAAGTGTAAATGCATAAACTTATTTTAATCATGAAGAGCAATTCGGCCTAAGCAACATTGTAGTCCAAATCAAGCTTTAAAAATTATCCAACACTCAAATCACATGTCTAAGGTGCGTGCAAAATGCCACGTAGCACTTCAACCCAATTCCCATATTTCGATCACTGCAAAAGGGGAAAGCGGAAAAGCAATTTGTACATTCCAAAATTAATTACGAGCCAACGCCTCCAAGGAATGGGGTTGAAGCAACCTCAACGCTATATATACCACCTTACGATAAAAGTTGTGCTGGATATGCTGGGCTTCAAGTTCACAAAACTTTAATTTATATTACAATCACACTTGTACACTTTAATTCTACAAGCAATACCCTCACTTTATGCCAATTAGACGCTCAAACTTTCCTAGAATTATAATATATATATATATATATATGTATATATATACACACACACACACACGCACACATGCACGCACGCACGATAATTATATACTTTAACGTGAAAATTAGTTAGATGAAACATTGCCATTTTAATTTTATAAGTAATAGCATGTGCGTGCACGCTCTCAAAATGCCTAGCTTTGATTACAAACATAGGAATAGTTTTTTTAGTAATTGGTCTATAGTTCAAATATATGACCATTGGTAGAATGATCCAACGCTACTAACTTAATGAGTGGTGCCATTTAGCACCCCATTTTCCATGCAAATGGTCCCCATCTCTTAATATGAAGGGATTAAAATAGAAAAAAAAAGCCAATAATCCATCATCGCTATAAAATCATCATGCCTCTTTCCCTTTTTTTTCCAGCCTCAATCAGATTAAACTAATTTTATATGGGATAATACATATATAAATGTTCATCACTTTGAATAGAACCATAACCGCAAATTTTCTATCACCTTCAACTGCAATCCCAATAAATCCAGCATGAAAAAAAAAAAGGAGAGAAATTGTTTTTCCTTTTTTGTGCTATCTAAAAGAGTAGAAAACCTCTATTTGTAGAGTAATAAAATTTGTGCGTACTCAAAATTTAATTTGTAACCGTTGAATAATGACTAAATAACCTATAAGTTACAAAATTGAAATTGAAATGGTTCATTAATATATAAGTTTCAAAATTAAATTTGTAATAGATTTAAATTTCACCAATTTATTATTCATTCATGAATCGAGTTATTTCTCCAACAGCTTCTTCACTATCGAGGGTCCTATGTACATCTATATATATATACGCACATAGATAGCCAGATATGTTATAATTGCCTTCCAAGATCCAATTCTAGCATAAAGTTGAGACAAAAGAAATAGAGCAAGAGGAAGAGAAAAAGTTTCTGATATGGCTAGAAACGGCAAGGTAGAGCTTCCTATGATAACCATGATCTTACTCATCATGGTTATGGGCATGGTAGTCATTGCCCAAGGTGCCATGAAATGTTCAGACTGTCCAAGTGCTTGTCGTAATTCATGCCTCGGCGATCCAAGTGGAATTTGCGTGTCAGGTTGTGTAACTAGTTGTTACAGGAATTGTGTAGATGTAGAAACCGACGCTGCTTCGCAAATTCCACCGGCTTCGGTATGAAAATATCTTAGATTATTTGACGTTTATTTATCGATTAATTAATTTTTCCTTCTAGAAAAATGAGCAGTTTTTACATCTTCACGTTGGTTCTCCTGTGTGACCTCTATGTCTTTCAAGTTCCAAGGTGTGGTAAGGAAGAAAATGATAAACTCTAAGCTGAACTAATTATTAGATGATCATAAAGCAATAAATCATGATTCTTTTTCACTTCTGGTTTGATATCTCTGCACTTTTAGCAGACAAAAGTTTATGAAATATTTTTGTAGCTAAGTTTAAAACGATAGGATAATTTCGTTAGCGCCAAAATTAATTAGATGAATTATATCTCATTCTGTTATATGAAAATGAGATAATTAGAACATTCAATTTTTTATTTGACATTATTGAAATGCCTTCATTTTCAATTATATTTGCAGACGCAAACAATTTGAAGATTGTGTGGAATTCGGAAAGAATAATGGAAGAAGAAAGCGTATCTATTTATTGCTTCTAGTAGGTTAGAAGTTTCTCAGCAATTAAACTGCAGCTGTCGTGTGTAATTGGTTATGGATTTAATAATGTCGGTTTCCAATAACAAGCATAATTGTTGCCTCTGTGCTTGACCAATTGTCCTGTTTACCCTTTTATTAATTAATTGGTAGTTAAAATATTTTGGTACTTTTGTAGAAGCTATTTCTTCTTGCATGATTTCAAAGTTTTCGAACATTACATAAAATGCTAAATCCCCTAGGTGCAATAATTATATGATAAACTGACTTATTGATCTAAAACTAAAACAATTATGACCCAATTTTTAAAATTTTTATTTTTATTTTATTCGGCTGCCAGGATTAATCTTTCTAAGTGAACTCTTAAGTATCAACTGTGACGCACAAATGTCCATGTGAATGGAATTTTTTTTCGAGAAGAATACGTTAATTAGACTTAATTTTCCCTGGAAAGCGCAACACTCTTGCAAAGTTATTGGAATATCAAACTTATAATAGGCAACATGGGCTATAAGTACTTAAAATCAAGGTAAAAGTTATTCTGAAAATAATAAAAAAATATATTTTGAACCTAAAAATATAGGAAAGCGGAAATGCATAAACTTATTTTAATCATGAAGCGCAATTCGGCCTAACCAACATTGTAGTCCAAATCAAGCTTTAAAAATTATCCAACACTCAAATCACATGTCTAAGGTGTGTGCAAAATGCCACGTAGCACTTCAACCCAATTCCAATATTTCGATCTCTGCAAAAGAGGAAAGCGAAAAAGCAATTGGTATATTCCAAAATTAATTACGAGCAAATGCCTCCAAGTGGGGTTGAAGCAACCTCAACGCTATATATACCACCTTACGATAAAAGTTGTGCTGGATATGGTAGGCTTCAAGTTCACAAAACTTTAATTTATATTACAATCACACTTGTACACTATAATTCTACAAGCAATACCCTCACTTTATGCCAATTAGACGCTCAAACTTTCCTAGAAATATAATATATATATATACACACACACACACACACGCACACATGCACGCACGCACGATAATTTTATACCTTAACGTGAAAATTAGTTAGATGAAACATTGCCATTTTAATTTTATAAGTAATAGCATGTGCGTGCACGCTCTCAAAACGCCTAGCTTTGATTACAAACATAGGAATTGTTTTTTTAGTAATTGGTCTGTGGTTCAAATATATGACCATTGGTGGAATGATCCAATGCTACTAACTTAATAAGTGGTGCCATTTAGCACCCCATTTTCCATGCAAACGGTCCCCATCTCTTAATATGAAGGGGTTAAAGTAGAAAAAAAAAGCCAATAATCCATCATCGCTATAAAATCATCGTGCCTCTTTCCCTTTTTTTTTTCTAGCCTCAATTAGATTAAACTAATTTTACATGGGATAATACATATATAAATGTTCATCACTTTGAATAGAACCATAGCTGCAAATTTTCTATCACCTTCAACTGCAATCCCAATAAATCCAACATGAAAAAAAAGGAGGAGAGAAATTGTTTTTCCTTTTTTTTGCTATCTAAAAGAGTAGAAAACCTCTATTTATAGAGTAATAAAATTTGTGCGTATTAAAAATTTAATTTGTAACTGTTGAATAATGACTAAATAACCTATAAGTTACAAAATTGAAATTGAAATGGTTGATTAATATATAAGTTTCAAAATTAAATTTGTAATAGATTTAAATTTCACCAATTTATTATTCATTCATGAATCAAGTTATTTCTCCAACAGCTTCTTCACTATCGAGGGTCCTATGTACATCTATATATATATACGCACATAGATAGCCAGATATGTTATAATTGCCTTCCAAGATCCGATTCTAGCATAAAGTTGAGACAAAAGAAATAGAGCAAGAGGAAGAGAAAAAGTTTCTGATATGGCTAGAAACGGCAAGGTATAGCTTCCTATGATAACCATGACCTTACTCATCATGGTTATGGGCATGGTAGTCATTGCCCAAGGTGCTATGAAATGTTCAGAGTGTCCAAGTGCTTGCCGCAATTCATGCCTGGGCGATCCGAGTGGAATTTGCGTGTCAGGCTGTGTAACTAGTTGTTACAAGAGTTGTGTAGATCTAGAAACCGACGCTGCTTCGCAAATTCCACCGGCTTCGGTATAAAAATATCCTAAATTATTTTACGTTTATTTATCAGTTAGTTAATTTTTTCTTTTAGAAAAATGAGCAATTTTTACGTCTTCACGTTGGCTCTCTTGTGTGACTTATATCTCTTTCACGTTTCAAGGTATGGTAAGGAAGAAAATAATAAACTCTAAGCTGAACTAAGTATTAGGTCATCATAAAGCAATAAATCATGATTCTTTTCTACTTCTATTTCATATTTCTGCACTTTTAACAGACAAAAGTTTATGAAATATTTTTGTAGCTAAGTTTAAAAGAATAGGATAATTTTGTTAACGTCGAAATTAATTGGATGAATTATATCTGATTCTATTATGTGAAAAACAGATAGTTAGAACAGTCAGTTTTTTATTTGGCATTACTGAAATGCCTCAATTTTCAATTATATTTGCAGACGCAAACAATTTGAAGATTGTGTGGAACTCGGAAAGAATAATGGAAGAAGAAAGAGTATCTATTTATTGCTTCTAGTAGGTCAGAAGTTTCTCATGATAAAATGTTTGCTCGTTACCCTTTTTATCAATCAACCATGTAGCACTGCAATTAAAATGTAGTTGCCGTGTGTAATGTAAAATTTTGTTATGGATTTAATAATGTTGGTTGCCAATAACAAGCATAATTGTTGCCTCTGTGCTTGACCAATTGTCCTGTTTGCCCTTTTATTAATTAATTAGTAATTTAAATATTTTGGTAATTTTTCAGAAGCTATTTCTTCTCGTATGATTTCAAAGTTTCCGAACATTACTTAAAATGCTGGACCCCCTCAAGTGCAATAATTATATGATAAACTGACTTATTGATCTGTAACTAAAACAATTATGACCCAATTATTTCAATTTTTATTTTTATTTTATTCTGCTACCAGGATTAAGGTTTCTAAGTGAACTCTTAAGTATCAACTGTGATGCACAAATGTCCATGTGAATGGAATTTTTTTAGAGAAGAATACATTAATTAGATTTAATTTTCCTTGGAAAGTGCAATGCTCTTGCAAAGTTATCGAAATAGCAAGCTTAGCATAGGCAACATCGGCTAGAAGTACTTAAAATCAAGGTAAAAATTATTCTGAAAATAAAAAAAATATATATTTTAATCCTAAAAATGTAGGAAAGCGTAAATGCATAATCTTATTTTAATCATGAAGAGCAATTCGGCCAAACCAACATTGGAGTCCAAATCAAGCTTTAAAAATTATCCAACACTCAAATCACATGTCCAAGGTGTGTGGAAAATGCCACGTAGCACTTCAACCCAATTCCCATATTTCGATGTCTACAAAAGAGGAAAACAGAATAGCAACTGGTACATTCCAAAATTAATTACGAGCCAACGCCACCAAGGAATGGGGTTGAAGCAACCTCAACGCTATATATACCACTTTACGATAAAAGTTGTGCTGGATATGGTGGGCTTCAAGTTTACAAAACTTTAATTTATATTACAATCACACTTGCACACTATAATTCTACAAGTAATACCCTCACTTTATGCCAATTAGACGCTCCAACTTTCCTACAATTATAGTAAATACATACACACACACGCGCACGATAATTATATATTTTAACGTGAAAATTAGTTAGATGAAACATTGCCAATTTAATTTTATAAGTAATAGCGTGTGCGTGCACGCACACAAAACACCTAGCTTTCACTACATACATAAGAATAGTTTTTTTAGTAATTGGTCTATAATTCAAATATATGATCATTGATGGAATGATCCAATGCTAATAACTTAATAAGTGCTGCCATTTAGGACCCCATTTTCCATCCAAACGATCCCCACCTTTTAGTTTGAAGGGGTTAAAACAGAAAAAAAAAGCCAATAATCCATTGTCGCTATGAAAGCATCATGCCGCTTACCCTTTGTATTCTAACCTCAATCTGATTAAACTAATTTTACATGGGATAATACATATATAAATATTCATTACTTTGAACAGAACCACAGGGGCAAATATTCTATCACTTTCAATTGGAATCCCAATAAATCCAGAGTGAAAAAAAAGGAGCAGGAAAATTGTTTTTCCTTTCTTCTGCTATCTAAAAGAGTAAAAAACCTCTATTTATAGAGTAATAAAATTTGTGGGTATTCAAAATTTAATTTGTAACTGTTGAATAATGACTCATTAATCTATAAGTTACAAAATTAAAATTTAAATGGCTCATTAATATATAAGTTACAAAATTAAATTTGTAATAGATTTAAATTTCATCAATTTATTATTCATTCATGAATCAAGTTATTTCTCCAACAACTTCTTCACTATGAATCAAGAATTTCCTATATACATATATATATATACGCACCTATATAGCCAGATATGTTATAATTGTCTTCCAAGATCCAATTCTTGCATAAAGTTGAGACAAAAGAAAAAGAACAAGAGGAAGAGAAAAAGTTTCTGAAATGGCTAGAAACGGCAAGGTAGAGCTTCCTATGATAACCATGACCTTACTCATCATGGTTATGGGCATGTTAGTCATTGTCAAAGGTGCTATGAAATGTTCAGACTGTCCAAGTGCTTGTCGCAATTCATGCCTGGGCGATCCAAGTGGAATTTGCGTGTCAGGTTGTGTAGCAAGTTGTTACAAGAATTGTGTAGATCGAGAAACCGATGCAGCTTCGCAAATTCCACCGGCTTCGGTATAAAAATATCTTAAATTATTTTACGTTTATTTATCAATTAGTTAATTTTTTTTTTTTTTAGAAAATTGAGTAGTTTTTACATCTTCACGTTAGTTCTCCTTTGTTACTTATATCTCTTTAAAGTTTCAAGGTATGGTAAGGAAGAAAATAATAAACTCTAAGCTGAACGGATTATTAGGTGATCATAAAGCAATAAATCATGATTCTTTTCTACTTCTATTTCATATTTCTGCACTTTTAACAGACAAAAGTTTATGAAATATTTTTGTGGCTAAGTTTAAAAGAATGGGATAATTTCGTTAACGTCAAAATTAATTAGATGAATTATATCCCATTCTATTATGTGAAAAACAGATAATTAGAACAGTCAGTTTTTTATTTGGCATTACTGGAATGCCTCAATTTTCAATTATATTTGCAGACGCAAACAATTTGAAGATTGTGTGGAATTCGGAAAGAATAATGGAAGAAGAAAGAGTATATATTTATTGCTTCCATGTAAGTGGGAGAGTTTTTCTCCAGACAATTAAACTGCATAACCTGCAGATGTCCCGTGTGTAATGTAAAAATTTCGTTATGGATTTTAATATTTGTAAGTTTGCCCAATAACAAGCATAATTGTTGCCTCTGTGCTTGACCAATTGTCCTGTTTATACTTTTATTAATTAGTTAGTAATTAAAATATTTTGGTACTTTTGTAGAAGCTATTTCTTCTTGCATGATTTCAAAGTTTTCGAACATTACTTAAAATGCTAAATCCCCCGGGTGCAATAATTATATGATAAACTGACTTATTGATTTAAAACTAAAACAATTACGACCCAATTTTTTAAATTTTTATTTTTATTTTATTCGGCTGCCAGGATTAATCTTTCTAAGTGAACTCTTAAGTATCAACTGTGACGCACAAATGTCCTTGTGAATAGATTTACTTTTCCTTGGAAAGTGCAACACTCTTGCAAAGTTATTGGAATATCAAACTTATAATAGGCAACATAGGCTATAAGTACTTAAAATCAAGGTAAAAGTTATTCTGAAAATAAAAAAAAAATATTTTAAACCTAAAAATATAGGAAAGTGTAAATGCATAAACTTATTTTAATCATGAAGAGCAATTCGGCCTAACCAACATTGTAGTCCAAATCAAGCTTTAAAAATTATCCAACACTCAAATCACATGTCTAAGGTGCGTGCAAAATGCCACGTAGCACTTCAACCCAATTCCCATATTTCGATCTCTGCAAAAGGGGAAAGCGAGAAAGCAATTGGTATATTCCAAAATTAATTACGAGCCAATGCCTCCAAGGAGTGGGGTTGAAGCAACCTCAACGCTATATATACCACCTTACGATAAAAGTTGTGCTGGATCTGGTAGGCTTCAAGTTCACAAAACTTTAATTTATATTACAATCAGACTTGTACACTATAATTCTACAAGTAATACCCTCACTTTATGCCAATTAGACGCCCAAACTTTCCTAGAATTAAAATACATACATACACACACACAAGCACACGTGCACGCACGCACGATAATTATATACTTTAACGTGAAAATTAGTTAGATGAAACAGTGCCATTTCAATTTTATAAGTAATAGCATGTGCGTGCACGCTCTCAAAATGCCTAGCTTTGATTACAAACAAAGGAATAGTTTTTTTAGTAATTGGTCTATAGTTCAAATATATGACCATTGGTGGAATGATTCAATGCTACTAACTTAATGAGTGGTGCCATTTAGCACCCTATTTTCCATGCAAATGGTCCCCATCTCTTAATATGAAGGGGTTAAAATAGAAAAAAAAAAAGCCAATAATCCATCATCGCTATAAAATCATCATGCCTCTTTCCCTTTTTTTTCTAGCCTCAATCAGATTAAACTAATTTTAGATGGGATAATACATATATAAATTTTCTATCACCTTCAACTGCGATCGCAATAAATCCAGCATGAAAAAAAAGGAGGAGAGAAATTGTTTTTCCTATTTTTTGCTATCTAAAAGAGTAGAAAACCTCTATTTATAGAGTAATAAAATTTGTGGGTATTCAAAATTTAATTTATAACTGTTGAATAATGACTCATTAATCTATAAGTTAAAAAATTGAAATTTAAATGGCTCATTAATATATAAGTTACAAAATTAAATTTGTAATAGATTTAAATTTCATCAATTTATTATTCATTCATGAATCAAGTTATTTCTCCAACAGCTTCTTCACTATTGAGGGTCCTATGTACATCTATATGTATATACGCACATAGATAGCCAGATATGTTATAATTGCCTTCCAAGATCCGATTCTTGCATAAAGTTGAGACAAAAGAAATAGAGCAAGATGAAGAGAACAAGTTTCTGATATGGCTAGAAACGGCAAGGTAGAGCTTCCTATGATAGCCGTGACCTTACTCATCATGGTTATGGGCATGGTAGTCATTGCCCAAGGGGCTATGAAATGTTCAGACTGTCCAAGTGCTTGTCGTAATTCTTGCCTAGGTGATCCAAGTGGAATTTGCGTGTCAGGTTGTGTAACTAGTTGTTACAGGAATTGTGTAGATGTAGAAACCGACGCTGCTTCGCAAATTCCACCGGCTTCGGTATGAAAATATCTTAAATTATTTTAAGTTTATTTATCTATTAGTTAATTTTTCCTTTTATAAAAATGAGCCGTTTTTACATCTTCTCGTTGGTTCTCCTGTGTGACTTATATGTCTTTCAAGTTCCAAGGTGTGGTAAGGAAGAAAATGATAAGCTCTAAGCTGAACTGATTATTAGGTGATCATAAAGCAATAAATCATGATTCTTTTTCACTTCTGTTTTGACATCTCTGCACTTTTAGCAGACAAAAGTTTATGAAATATTTTTGTAGCTAAGTTTAAAACGATAGGATAATTTCGTTAACGTCAAAATTAATTAGATGAATTATATCTCATTCTATTATGTGAAAATGAGATGATTAGAACATTCAATTTTTTATTTGACATACTGAAATGCCTTAATTTTCAATTATATTTGTAGACGCAAACAATTTGAAGATTGTGTGGAATTCGGAAAGAATAATGGAAGAAGAAAGAGTATCTATTTATTGCTTCCAGTAGGTTAGAAGTTTCTCAGCAATTAAACTGCAGCTGTCGTGTGTAATGTAAAATTTGGTTATGGATTTAATAATGTTGGTTGCCAATAACAAGCATAATTGTTGCCTCTGTGCTTGACCAATTGTCTGTTTACCCTTTTACTAATTAATTGGTAATTAAAATATTTTGGTACTTTTGTAGAAGCTATTTCTTCTTGCATGATTTCAAAGTTTTCGAACATTACTTAAAATGCTAAATCCCACGGGTGCAATAATTATATAATAAACTGACTTATTGATCTAAAACTAAAACAATTATGACCCAATTTTTTAAATTTTTATTTTTATTTTATTCAGCTGCCAGGATTAATCTTTCTAAGTGAACTCATTAGTATCAACTGTGACGCACAAATGTCCATGTGAATGGAATTTTTTTCGAGAAGAATACGTTAATTAGACTTAATTTTCCTTGGAAAGTCCAACACTCTTGCAAAGTTATTGGAATATCAAACTTATAACAGGCAACATGGGCTATAAGTACTTAAAATCAAGGTAAAAGTTATTCTGAAAATAAAAAATATATATATTTTTTAAACCTAAAAATGTAGGAAAGTGTAAATGCATAAACTTATTTTAATCATGAAGAGCAATTCGGCCTAACCAACATTGTAGTCCAAATCAAGCTTTAAAAATTATCCAACACTCAAATCACATGTCTAAGTTGCGTGCAAAATGCCACGTAGCACTTCAACCCAATTCCCATATTTCGATCTCTGCAAAAGGGGAAAGCGAAAAAGCAATTGGTACATTCCAAAATTAATTACCAGCCAACACCTCCAAGGAATGGGGTTGAAGCAACCTCAATGCTATATATACCACCCTACGATAAAAGTTGTGTTGGATATGGTGGGCTTCAAGTTCACAAAACTTTAATTTATATTATAATCACACTTGTGCACTATAATTCTACAAGTAATGCCCTCACTTTATGCCAATTAGATGCTCAAGCTTTCCTACAATTATAATATATATATATATATATACATGCACGCACGCACACATGCACGCACGCACAATAATTATCTACTTTAACGGGAAAATCAGTTAGATGAAACATTGCCAATTTAATTTTATAAGTTATAGCATGTGCGTGCACGCACACAAAACACCTAGCTTTGATTACATACATAGGAATAGTTTTTTTAGTAATTGGTCTATAGTTCAAATATATGACCATTGGCGGAATGATCCAATGCTACTAACTTAATAAGTGGTGCCATTTAGCACCCCATTTTCCTTGCAAACTGTCCCCGTCTCTTAATTTGAAGGGGATAAAATAGAAAAAAAAAAAGCCAATAATCCATCATCGCTATAAAATCATCATGCCTCTTTCCCTTTTTTTCTAGCCTCAATCATATTAAACTAATTTTACATGGGATAATACATATATAAATGTTCATCACTTTGAATAGAACCATAGCTGCAAATTTTCTATCACCTTCAACTGCAATCCCAATAAATCCAGCATGAAAAAAAAGGAGGAGAGAAATTGTTTTTCCTTTTTTCTGCTATCTAAAAGAGTAGAAAACCTCTATTTATAGAGTAATAAAATTTGTGCGTATTCAAAATTTAATTTGTAACTGTTGAATAATGACTAAATAACCTATAAGTTACAAAATTGAAATTGAAATGGTTCATTAATATTTCAAAAATAAATTTCTAATAGATTTAAATTTCACCAATTTATTATTCATTCATGAATCAAGTTATTTCTCCAACAGCTTCTTCACTATCGAGGGTCCTATGTACATCTATATATATATATATATACGCACATAGATAGCCAGATATGTTATAATTGCCTTCCAAGATCCAATTCTAGCATAAAGTTGAGACAAAAAAAATAGAGCAAGAGGAAGAGAAAAAGTTTTTGATATGGCTAGAAACGGCAAGGTAGAGCTTCCTATGATAACCATGACGTTACTCATCATGGTTATGGGCATGGTAGTTATTGCCCAAGGTGCTATGAAATGTTCAGACTGTCCAAGTGCTTGTCGTAATTCATGCCTCGGCGATCCAAGTGGAATTTGCGTGTCAGGTTGTGTAACTAGTTGTTACAAGAATTGTGTAGATGTGGAAACCGACGCTGCTTCGCAAATTCCACCGGCTTCGGTATGAAAATATCTTAAATTATTTTACGTTTATTTATCAATTAGTTAATTTTTCCTTCTAGAAAAATGAGCAGTTTTTACATCTTCATGTTGGTTCTCCTGTGTCACTTATATCTCTTTCAAGTTTCAAGGTATGGTAGGGAAGAAAATAATAAACTCTAAGCTGAATTGATTATTACGTGATCATAAAGCAATAAATCATGATTCTTTTTCACTTCTGTTTTGATATCTCTGCACTTTTAGCAGACAAAAGTTTGTGAAATATGTTTGTAGCTAAGTTTAAAAGGATAGGATAATTTCGTTAACGTCAAAATTAATTAGATGAATTATATCTCATTCTATGATGCGAAAATGAGATAATTAGAACATTCAATTTTTTATTTGACATTATTGAAATGCCTTAATTTTCAATTATATTTGCAGACGCAAACAATTTAAAGATTGTGTGGAATTCGGAAAGAATAATGGAAGAAGAAAGAGTATCTATTTATTGCTTCCAGTAGGTTAGAAATTTCTCAGCAATTAAACTACAGCTGTCGTGTGTAAAGTAAAATGTCGTTATGGATTTAATAATGTTGGCTGCCAATAACAAGCATAATTGTTGCCTCTATGCTTGACCAATTGTCCTGTCTACCCTTTTATTGATTAATTAGTAATTTAAATATTTTGGTACTTTTTTAGAAGCTATTTCTTCTTGTATGATTTCAAAGTTTTCGAACATTACTTGAAATGCTAGATCCCCCAAGTGCAATAATTATATGATAAATTGACTTATTGATCTGAAACTAAAACAATTATGACCCAATTTTTTAAATTTTTATTTTTATTTTATTCGGCTGCCAGTATTAAGGTTTCTAAGTGAACTCTTAAGGATCAACTGTGGCACACAAATGTCCATGTGAATGGAATTTTTTTGGAGAAGAATACATTAATTAGATTTAATTTTCCTTGGAAAGTGCAACACTCTTGCGAAGTTATCGGAATATCAAACTTGTAAGAGGCAACGTGGGCTATAAGTTATTAAAATCGAGGTAAAAATTATTCTGAGAATAATAAAAAAATATATATTTTAAACCTAAAAATATAGGAAAGTGTAAATGCATAATCTTATTTTAATCATGAAGAGCAATTCGGCCTAACCAACACTGAAGTCCAAATCAAGCTTTAAAAATTATCCAACACTCAAATCACATGTCTAAGGTGTGTGCAAAGTGCCACGTAGCACTTCAACCCAATTCCCATATTTCGATCTCTACAATAGAGGAAAGCGAAGAAGCAACTGGTACATTGCAAAATGAATTATGAGCCAACATCTCCAAGGAATGGGGTTGATGCAACATCAACGCTATATATACCACTTTACGATAAAAGTTGTGCTAGATATGGTGGGCTTTAAGTTTACAAAACTTTAATTTATATTACAATCACACTTGTGCACTATAATTCTACAAGTAATACCCTCACTTTATGCCAATTAGACGCTCAAACTTTCCTACAAATATAATATATATACACACACACACACACATGCATGTACGATAATATATATTTTAATGTGAAAATTAGTTAGATGAAACATTGCCAATTTAATTTTATGAGTAATAGCATGTGTGTGCATGCAAATAAAACACCTAGCTTTGATTACATACATAGGAATAGTTTTTTTAGTAATTGGTCTATAGTTCAAATATATGACCATTGGCGGAATGATCCAATGCCAATAACTTAATAAGTGGTGCCATGTAGCACCCCATTTTCCATGCAAACGGTCCCCATCTGTTAATTTGAAGGGGTTAAAATAGAAAAAAAAAGCCAATAATCCATCATCGCTATAAAAACATCATGCCTTTTTCCCTTTTATTCTAGCCTCAATCAGATTAAACTAATTTTACATGGGATAATACATATATAAATGTTCATTACTTTGAACAGAACCATAGGTGCTTAATTATATCACTTTCAATTGGAATCCCAATAAATCCAGAGTGAAAAAAAAAAAAAGAGGGGGAAAATTGTTTTTCCTTTCTTTTGCTATCTAAAAGAGTAGAAAACCTCTATTTATAGAGTAATAAAATTTGTGGATATTCAAAATTTAATTTGTAACTGTTGAATAATAACTCATTAATCTATAAGATACAAAATTGAAATGGAAATGGCTCATTAATATAGAAGTTACAAGATTAAATTTGTAATAGATTTAAATTTCATCAATTTATTATTCATTCATGAATCAAGTTATTTCTCCAACAGCTTCTTCACTATTAAGGGTCCTATATACATACATATATATGCACATATATAGCGAGATATGTTATAATTGCCTTCCAAGATCCAATTCTTGCATAAAGTTGAGACAAAAGAAATAGGGCAAGAGGAAGAGGAAAAGTTTTTGATATGGCTAGAAAAGGCAAGGTAGAGCTTCCTATGATAACCATGACCTTACTCATCATGGTTATGGGCATGGTAGTCATTGCCCAAGGTGCTATGAAATGTTTAGACTGTCCAAGTGCTTGTCGTAATTCATGCCTCGGCGACCCAAGTGGAATTTGCGTGTCAGGTTGTGTAACTAGTTGTTACAAGAATTGTGTAGATGTGGAAACCGACGCTACTTCGCAAATTCCACCGGCTTCGGTATGAAAATATCTTAAATTATTTTACGTTTATTTATCAATTAGTTAATTTTTCCTTATAGGAAAATGAGCAGTTTTTACATCGTCACGTTGGTTCTCCTATGTGACTTATATCTCTTTCAAGTTCCAAGGTGTGGTAAGGAAGAAAATGATAAACACTAAGTTGAACTGATTATTAGGTGATCATAAAGCAATAAATCATGATTCTTTTTCACTTCTGTTTTGATATCTCTGCACTTTTAGCAGACAAAAGTTTGTGAAATATTTTTGTAGCTAAGTTTAAAACGATAGGATAATTTCGTTAACGTCAAAATTAATTAGATGAATTATATCTCATTCTATTATGTGAAAATGAGATAATTAGAACATTCAACTTTTTATTTCACATTACTGAAATGCCTAAATTTTCAATTATATTTGCAGACGCAAGCAATTTGAAGATTGTGTGGAATTCGGAAAGAATAATGGAAGAAGAAAGAGTATCTATTTATTGCTTCCAGTAGGTTAGAAGTTTCTCAGCAATTAAACTGCAGCTGTCGTGTGTAATGTAAAATTTCGTTATGGATTTAATAATGTTGGTTGCCAATAACAAGCATAATTGTTGCCTCTGTGCTTGACCAATTCTCCTGTTTACCCTTTTATTAATTAATTGGTAATTAAAATATTTTGGTACTTTTGTAGAAGCTATTTCTTCTTGCATGATTTCAAAGTTTTCGAACATTACTTAAAATGCTAAATCCCCCGGGTGCAATAATTATATGATAAACTGACTTATTGATCTAAAACTAAAACAATTATGACCCAATTATTTAAATTTTTATTTTTATTTTATTCGGCTGCCAGGATTAATCTTTCTAAGTGAACTCTTAAGTATCAACTGTGACGCACAAATGTCCATGTGAATGGAATTTTTTTCGAGAAGAATACGTTAATTAGATTTAATTTTCCTTGGAAAGTGCAACACTCTTGCAAAGTTATCGGAGTATCAAACTTATAATAGGCAACATGGGCTATAAGTACTTAAAATCAAGGTAAAAGTTATTCTGAAAATAATAAAAAAGAATATATATTTTAAACCTAAAAATATAGGAAAGTGTAAATGCATAAACTTATTTTAATCATGAAGAGCAATTCGGCCTGACCAACATTGTCGTCCAAATCAAGCTTTAAAAATTATCCAACACTCAAATCACATGTCTAAGGTGTGTGCAAAATGCCACGTAGCACTTCAACCCAATTCCCATATTTCGATCTCTACAAAAGAGGAAAGCGGAAAAGCAACTGGTACATTCCAAAATTAATTACGAGCCAACGCCTCCAAGGAATGGGGTTGAAGCAATGTCACAACTCATAATGCATATACAGATAGTATAATTTACACAGTCATTTAAATGTGAACTCTGTCATTTCTTTCAAAAATTATTATGAGTATCGCTCAAAACAGAGTTCATGATCGCGACCACACCATTTCACGATATATAAATACATTCAAAAAGCAAAAGAATTCCTACAGTATGGCTATGATAATCTAAGCAGCAATCTACGGTTGCCAAGGGAACTCCGTCGGCAATGCCAAAGTCCTCCTCTATATCTCAGCCTACTGGTCACCTGAGGGGCATAAATACTTTGGTGAGTAAAACTCAGTAAGTAAGCTAAGTGAATATATAACAATACACAATAACAATAGAATTCTGTCCACAGTACTAAGACTAATCTTTTCTTAGTACACCAATATGAGTTAACTTATTAAAGAAGAAATGCCCCAGAGTTCACTTCAGTTATATTTGCGGTCCTGCGCCTATCTTCTGTCTATACCTTTGTAGTTGATTCAATCTCACCTAAGTGGGTTCACATTCTCCCTTCAGTACAATTTCATATATAATCATACTCACATAATAAGGGAGCTTCTACAATATCGGTTACAATCAGCTAGGAAAAAGGCTCTCTAATCAAGGTAGGACTTTTTGTTTCACAGTCAGTTCTCATATACAGGCCCTAATCACTTTGCCACCTATTGGCGGCTTCCATAGGCAAGGCATTTTCATACGAATCTACCATCACCGCAAAGGCAATAGCCATATAGTCTTGTTGGACTCTATCCTGCCACACATAACAGTACGGATACATTCAGAGGCCTGCTCATGAAATAGCCTAAGGCTAGTCTAACAATCCGAGTGATACCGAACCCATGCTACTGAATCTCATAGCACATGATCTAGACCTCCCCTCAAGCCATGGGAGTACAGGACAGTGTGGATCCATTTAATTACCTACACCTGAAATAGCATAAGGCTAGTCTGACAATCCCGGTATACTGGGCCCATGCTACCGAATCTTGCCTAGAGAAACATATGGTCCAGACCTCCCCTCAAGCCATGAGAGCTAAGCTTCCTAGGTCTTGGCATGCCAATTACGTTTCACAAATTCACAATGAGTCATAATATCCCACATTCTAGCATTAGGATGCTAACAATTAACAGTGTTATAATCCACAACTTTACATACAATGTAATACAATTTATTGTGGCCTCATAATAGTTAGCTTACTTAACTTATACAGCTTCTTTGTCGATGCTTTTTTTTAACCTAAAAACAACACGAAATTATTTCAAGGGTCACCATGTATATTGGTGAAATAATTCTCCCTTTTTAGCTCTATTTCTATACATACTTTGACAAACAATTTATAACAACAATTGTCTATTTCAAAAAATTCACACAATTGGGTAGACATCTTTTACACTCATATATCATGTCTCCTAAAAAGTTTTAGAGCCAATTGGGGTCATTTGGCTTCTCAAAATAATAAAATTCATTACCTCAATGATTCTGCCATTTCATTCACTTCACTGAGTCGACTTAAAAATTTGTAGGAATTTCAATCCTAGTTAAATGGCTACAAAAATGTACAGGCTATTATATAACGCATATATATACCTCCATACCAAAAATCGTATCTTTTCAAAGGGTTTTAGTCATTCTAACCCAATTATTTCTAACTGCTCTGGTTTGGAAACTAAAAATTCTAGTTTTATCAAGCCAAATTTAAAAATCTATAACAATTCATACAAAGCTTCAATCTTAGTAAAAATTTACAGTCTTATATCTGACACATAGAACAACTTACATACAAAAATGCAGGTAATTTTACAAAGATTTGAAGCTTCAACTCAATTCGTTTTCCCCTACTCTGTTCTTAAATAGGGGAAATGTGAAATTCCAGATCAGAAGTTCAAAAATTCACCATAATTCACACATTTCAATTTTTTAAGTGATTCCAATTTCTATAAACTCCTGGACATGTCTATTAACATCCACAAAAATTTCCAGAGAATAAGAAAGCATTCCCCTAATTTTTGGTAATTTTTGGAACATGCACTGCTTAGTGTAAACAAAAATTCCAAGATTGAACTAAACTCTCATTTCTAGCTTATACATCCTCATCTCCTTGCTTAGATGCATTCAAAACTCATTCAAATTCATATTTCCATACAAATTTCCAACAGTACAAACAACAAGTTACATACTCAGATCACAAACCAAAAGAATTCTTGCAAACACACACACTAAGACAAGAATTCTAAGGAAAAAGGTGAGTTCTTACCACTTCTTTTCTTCCTTCTCCTCCCCTTCCTTGTGTTCTTGATAAATTTTTTGTGTGGAAAGCTTAGAGAGAGTGAAGAGCTGGAACAGGAGCTTAGAGAGGAAGATGGAAGGAATTCTAGAATTCTTCCTATTTTATAGATAAGCATTAGACAAATTTCCATTTAGTTCTCTTTTCTCTTTCTCATTACCATTTAGCCCATCAACTCTCATCCGTTACACTATAATTCCAATACATTACCTATACATCCATTACACATGTAACCATAACACATGTTATAATATACGTTACAAAGACTAGGATATTACAACTCCTCCCCCCGTTCCTTGCACCACCCACCCCCCCCCCCCCCCCACCAAAAGAATTTCGTCCCCAAAATTCAGCATGATCATTAGAATAGAAAGGGGTATTTGGTATGCATCTCCTCTAATTCCTAAGTTGCTTCCTCTATAGAGTGATTTTCCCAAAGTGCTTTCACCAATGGTATGTTCCTCTTCTGAAGTCCATGTTCTTTGCGATCTATGATTCGAATCGGTCTCTTCTCATATGTAAGATCGGCTCTCAACTCCGGTAGTTCGGAACTCAACACATGGGATGGATCAGAAACATACTTTCTTAACATGGAGACTTGAAAGATGTCATGCACTCCAGACAATGAAGGTGGCATGGCAAGTTTATATGCTACCTTTCCAATCCTTTCCAGAATCTCGTAAGGGCCAATATACCTTAGACTTAATTCCCCTTTCCTTCCAAATCGCATCACTCCCTTCATAGGAGCAACTTTAAGGAACACTTTATCTCCTAATGCAAATTCTAACTTCTTCCTTCGTTGATCAGCATAACTCTTCTGTCTACTCTGAGCTGCATTCATTCTGTCCTTCACTTTTCGGATGATATCACATGTTTGCTGTACAATTTCGGGCCCAAGTATCTTTCTTTCACCAACCTCATCCCAACGGATGGGTGATCTACACTTCCTCCCATATAAGGCTTCATAAGGGGCCATTCCTATTGTGGATTGATAGCTGTTGTTGTATGCAAATTCAACCAAAGTCAACTGCTTATCCCAGTTATCCTTGAAGTCGAACATATAGGCTCTATGCATATCTATATGTATCCCATCTCTTATGTGAAATCCTATGACAATAATGAATATATTTGACTTAATTGATAAGGGTCTCTCAAATACTGATTACATATAACATAAATAAAAAGGGGATAATATCATAGACTACTTTTTGCAAAATTATCACATAAAAACTTCTTTTGCTACTTTATATGAATGACAACCCTATCTTTTCAAAAAGTTATCTTGAACTACTTTTCCTTTAGTTTGGACATTAAATGTTTGTAAATAACTTGAAGATTGAGGGTTATAAGGGTCATTTAATAGTTTTTAATAAGAATATAAAATATGATTTTAAAAAATCTCAGTTACCATCACCTACCTCCTTTCATCTTCACACTGACATAAAAAAAAATTCTCAGTTGCAAGGGTGAAAATAAAAAACAAAAACAAAAGAAAGTTAAAAAAAAAAACCCACGAAACATTTCTCAATCATGGTGACTCTTATCACACAAGGCTCACTCTTTTCTAGCAGCCACCAATTACACCTAGCCGAATCTCAAAAATTTCAAATTGGATTTTCTCACCTAAGCATCAACAATTTCCCCAAAACTTCGAAAATAGAACACCCAAAACCTCAACCCATATGTTTCTCATGATTTATGAGCTCCCCTATTTAACTCAGCCATTCATTTCTAAGTTACCCTATTCTTAACAAAAAATAAAACAAATCAATAAAACCCTCCAACAAGATCTCCCAGCGATGCTACCATGAAATGCATCGAAAGATTTCAACGATCTCCATACTCATAAATTGTCCCAAACCTTTGAAACATTTTTTTCTCTAAATTCTGAAAAGGCTCAGCAAGAAACAACAAGAATAACACAAAACAAGCATCTAGGTAATTTCACTTTTGCTGAAAACAAAGATGGGTTTTGGAATTTTGAGAAAAGTTGATGAAAAAAAACAAAAACAAAAAGCAAGCCAACTAGCTACAAGAGTTCAAAGTTGTTGTTTGTTGCTTTAAAAAAGTGAAGGCTGGTGGTGAATAAATAAAAAGCAAAAGAGGGAAGTAGTAAAAGTACTTTTCTTATGTTTTTGTTTTTCATTTTTGTTTTGTTTTGTTTTGTTATCTGTGCAGTGCTGCAGGCTTTGCTTTACTTTGGTTTTTTCATTTTCAATTAATTAAGCCATTGTTTTGGAATATATAGGTTGAAAAATCAGGTTCACAAAGATTTTTAATCTTTTAGCTTCTTAGATTGTGAAGCAATGTGGTATCTTAAAGTTATGGAGGCATACAATCTATTCTATCAACCCCTTATTGAAGACTTTGTTCAAATTCGTTGTTTGTATGTCAAGAAAATTTAGGGTGTGGAGCTCTTGGTGCTAGCATGGTGGTAGTGGAGTGCTTGGTCATTGGTTTTACTAGATGTTGATGCTGGGGGTGTGGCTAGGATTTTGGGTTTGTGGTGGTGACGATAGG